>CM076594.1:15347500-15910000 GCA_038430175.1 Ficus hirta | reverse complement strand
TTCTTGTTTTTGTTGAAGCAATGGGTCGAGGTCTTCCCCCCCAAAACCTGATTGTAGAACGTTCTTGGGTTCCTTTTCGTTGTCGGGTCTCGTCACAAGTTGGCTGGGTTCACATCATTTGGTATCAGAGCTTCGGTTCTAGTCTCAGGTTTTTCTATCCTTTAAATTTTCTTTTCGTTCAAATTCTAGTTTATTTCATTTCCTGATAGTTAAAAAAAAAATTCGAATTCAAGAAAAAAAAAACGTCAAAAAAAAACTGAAAAGAAAACGGAAAGGAGTCCGTGTAAGGAAAAAAAAAACATAGAAGAAGAAAATATCGTCGCAAATGTGTTTTCTCACAGCTGATGAACTTGATTTGAGGACAAATCCTTTTCAATAGGAGGAGAATGATGAGGACATGGCCAGCACAAGAGCATGGAATGCGGATCTTATTTCAGTTATAGAAGAATAGGCCTTTTTTGACTTTTCATGGACATTTATGGCTGATAATAAAGACATTTAAAAAATATCAAACTTTCCTTTCAAGTGAAGATGTGAGATCAGCCAATTAAAGCGCATATTGTTTCCTTTTTCTTTTTTAGGCAAGTAAGAAATTTTAATTACCAGATTTGAGCCTTAATTAGTATAGTTATTTTAGGTAACTTTTTTTTGTAACAATCAGCCTATAAATAGGCGTATATGTAATAGTGAAAGCAGAAGTTTTGGAATTCAGAAATGTGAGAGAATTTTCTCTTCGGTTCTTTGACGAACCATTCGAACTTATCGGAATTTTCCGTGGCGTTCACTATCGACTTATCAAACGGATTTCCACCACCGTTTGTGACGTCTTCCTTATACCAAGGTTCTTGTTTCGCATTAAACAATGGGTTGAGGTCAAATATACCAAGGTTCTTGTTTTTGTTGAAGCAATGGGTCGAGGTCTTCCCCCCCAAAACCTGATTGTAGAACGTTCTTGGGTTCCTTTTCGTTGTCGGTCTCGTCACAAGTTGGCTGGGTTCACATCAAAGGTTATGCTAAGTGATTCCAGGACTACTGTCCAAACAGAAGCTTCAGCGCTGGTCTCTAAAAGTCATGAACAGAACAGGAGATCAGATTTTTCTAATGAACCAAGGCGTGCTAGAAAAGGGAATCTCTGGTGTGATTTTTTTCAAAAAACCAATCATACTAGAGAAACTTGCTGGAAAATACATGGGAAACCTCCCAATCAGAACAACCGTGAACATCAAAGACAACTTGGACAGCCTCAGAAGGAAACCCGTGCCTATCAATCCAATGCTGATCATACTGGTGGAAGCC
Source organism: Ficus hirta (assembly GCA_038430175.1). Classification (NCBI taxonomy): domain Eukaryota; kingdom Viridiplantae; phylum Streptophyta; class Magnoliopsida; order Rosales; family Moraceae; genus Ficus; species Ficus hirta. The sequence continues at coordinate 15,908,704 of CM076594.1, read as the reverse complement.
TCAATCTCAATAAAGAACAACTTGAGCAGCTCTACAAATTGCTCACTCCTAAGAAAGTAACTGGTACTTCTTTAATTGCCCAGCATGGTAATTTCCTTTCAGCCCTAAATTGCACAAAAGAAGTCAAAAAATTCTGGATTATTGACTCGGGGGCCTCAGATCATATGACAGGTTGTGCTCAATTATTTTCTTATATTCCGAATAATGGTCATACTAAAGTACGAATTGCTGATGGATCTTTGTCTCATATTGCTAGAATTGGAACTGTTAAAATTAACTCAACTCTTGTCCTTAAGTCTGTATTACACGTTCCAAACTTATCCTGCAATCTACTGTCTATGAGCAAAATTTGTAAGGATTGTGATTGTAGAGTAATCTTCTCACAGAATCATTGTGAATTTCAGGACCAGAGTTCGGGGAAGAGGATTGGCAATGCTAGTGAGCATGAGGGGCTATATTACTTTCACGAGGGCACCGACGAGATCAAACAAGTTCAGACCGTTAGTTGAGAACCTTCTTCAAGGCAAAATCAAGTTATGCTGTGGCATTTTAGGTTAGGGCATCCAAGTTTTGCTTATTTAAAACATTTGTTTCCTTCCTTGTTTAAGAATAATGATATTTTTCAATGTGAAATATGTCAACTTGCAAAACATCAAAGGTCTGTGTTCAAACCAAAACCTTGTAAAGCTACCAAACCTTTTGCCATGATTCATAGTGATATTTGTGGACCTTCCCGGTCTCGCAATCTTTATTCTAAACGTTGGTTCATATCTTTCATCGACGATCATACTCGTGTGTGTTGGTTGTACTTACCTAAAGACAAATCTGATGCTGAACAAACCTTCATAAAATTTCACAACATGGTTAAAACTCAATACTCCACAAATATCCAAATTTTACACATTGATAATGGAATAGAGTATTTTAACCAAATTTTAGGAGGATATCTCAATGAAAATGGAATTGTCCATCAAAGTTCTTGTACCAACACACCCCAGCAAAATGGCATCGCTGAAAGAAAAAACAAACATCTATTAGAAGTTGCTAGATCCATCATGTTTACAACCAACACTCCCAAACTTTTCTGGGGAGATGCTATTCTCACTGCTTGTTACCTTATAAACAAAATGCCTACAAATGTTCTTCATTTCCAAACCCCGCTGACTGTCTTCTCTAAATTTTTTCCTGCAAACCGGACTATTAGTAGTCTTCCCCTCAAAAAGTGTTTGGGTGTACTGTGTTTGCTCATAACCATAACCCCAATCGAAATAAACTTGACCCGAGAGCCTTCAAATGCATATTTCTTGGCTATGCTGCTAATCAAAAGGGGTACAAATGTTATTTCCCAAAAAAGAAAAAATTAATTGTGACAAGGACCTCACCTTTTTCGAAAATACCCTATTTTTTCCCATAAATTCCCTTCAGGGGGAGGAAAACAGTGAAGGAAATTTCTGGAATTTTTCTTCAGAAATTCTCCACTCTGTATCTTCCTCAAAAGCTCATTCCCCACACTCTACAAGCCTCAGTTTACTAATAATAGACATTTTTGATGATGAAAGTAATAAACAAGGAAGGAATCGTGATGTGGAAAATAGTCAAGAGGAAAACAAAGTGCTTGAACCTGATGTCCAACAACAGAACTCCCAACCGAATACTGAACTTCGTGTTTACTCTCGTCGGAAGAATCAACAAACTCCTCTTACTCTCGAAACTTGTCATGAATCCAACCCGGACTCGGGTAATTCACTTGTTCCCTCTCCTGTGGATAATTCTGATAATCTCCCTATTGCTTTAAGGAAAGGAGTTTGTTCTTGTACTCAATATCCTATTGCTCATTTTGTACAATATGACCATTTGTCCTCTTCTATGAAAGCCTTTGTATCCAGTCTTGAAGAGACAGAAATTCCCAAAACGTTTGAAGCCTTTCAATGACCTGAGTGGAAGACGGCAATAGAGGAGGAAATGCAAGCCCTTGAGAAAAGTGGGACTTGGGAAGTGATCGAAAAACCCAAAGATGCGATACCCGTGGGCTGTAAATGGGTTTTCACCGTGAAGTATAGATCTGATGGGTCTATCGAAAGGTACAAGGCACGTTTGGTTGCTAAGGGATTCACTCAAACCTACGGGATAGATTACCAGGAGACATTTGCTCCAGTTGCCAAGCTCAACACGATCCGTGTCCTTCTCTCTCTAGTAGCAAATCTAGATTGGCCGCTCCACCAACTTGATATCAAGAATGCCTTTCTCAATGGAGACTTGTCTGAAGAAGTCTACATGGAACTTCCTCCAGGTTTTAAGAGTGCAGGACAAACATGGCAAGTGTGTAAGTTGAAAAAATCTCTCTATGGACTGAAACAATCACCAAGGGCATGGTTTGAAAGGTTCGCAAAAGCTGTTCGCCAACAGGGGTATAAGCAGGCTCACACTGATCACACGCTTTTTTTTCAAACATGAAGGTGGTAAGTCAACTATACTAATTGTATATGTTGATGATATTATCTTAACTGGTGACAATGTTTCATAAATGAATTTCTTAAGAAAGAAGCTAGCAGAGGAATTTGAGATCAAAGATCTGGGAATGCTAAGGTATTTTCTTGGTATGGAGATTGCTCGAAATAGATCTGGTATCTCTGTGTCTCAAAGAAAATATGTCCTAGATCTTTTGAAGGAGACTGGGTTACTTGGATGCAAGCCTGTTGACACCCCGGCCGATCCAAACATTAAACTTGGAGAACAGAATACAGGTACACCAGTGGACAAGGGTTGATATCAACGACTAGTTGGGAAGCTCATTTATTTAGCTCATACCAGACCAGACATCGCTTTCGCCGTCAGCATGGTAAGCCAGTTTATGCATGCTCCCTATGAAGAACACCTAGATGCAGTCATCCGGATACTAAAGTATCTAAAAGGAAGCCCGGGAAAAGGAATGTTCTTTAAGAAGGGAGAGTCTCGCGAAGTTGAAGCCTACACCGATGCTGATTGGGCTGGCTCTGTGATAGATAGGAGATCTACATCCGGTTATTGTTCCTATGTTTGGGGAAACTTTGTGACATGGCGGAGCAAGAAGCAGAATGTAGTAGCAAGAAGCAGCGCGGAGGCTGAATTCAGATCCTTGGCGAACGGAGTTAGTGAATTAATATGGTTAAAGCTACTTCTCAAAGAACTTCAAGTTGCAACAAAAAGTCCTATGAGACTATACTGTGACAACAAAGCTGCCATTAGTATAGCTCACAATCCTGTACACCATGATCGTACTAAACATGTGGAGGTTGATCGTCACTTTATCAAGGAGAAGATTGAAGACGGGACTATTTGCATTCCTTATGTAGCTTCAACGGAACAAACAGTAGACGTTCTAACTAAGGGATTGCCTAGACCTCTTTTCGAGAAGATGATTTACAAGCTAGGATTGTTTGATGTATACAATCCAGCTTAAGGGGGAGTGTTGAAGATCAGCCCATCTCTGGTATCCCTGATATCCGGGAGATTTGGGGGGCAATTAGAGATTAGTTTCCGGGAATAAAATCAGGGATTTCATTCTTTAATTAGTTATTTCCAGATTTGTAGCTGATTTGTTTTTTTTTTATTGCTGATTTGTTTCCTAGTTTGAAGTGATACTTTATGACCAGAATATGACTATATATTCTGGGTCTTTACCTGTATTCTTTGAAGCTATTGTTCTAATAGAAACCCTAGCAGTGTTTTTTACGTTTCTTCTCCGGTATTCATTTCTCACAATAACATAACCTCAAGATTAGTCTACTATATCAAAAGCATTCTAAAAGTTAGAGAAAGAAAGTTGAAAGGCATTGACTATGGAAATTAGAGATACCTGTGCACAAGAGAAGGTTGAAGCAACTCAATCCGGGTATAGAAGAAGTCATCAAAACATGGATGCTCCAATTTGTCTTCAAATGCATCAAACCTCAGAGCTTGTGATGTGCCAGCATTAGTATATGGAAGACTAGCATTCATTTACACCCAGACAAAGCCCTGTTGAAACCAAAATGAGATGCATAAGAACAGTAAAAATACTAATAACAAAGAACTTAAAACAAAATTCTCTCAAGAAAGCAGTACCAAATGCCACAGATAATCCCATTACCCTTTCAGAACAAAATTGTACTTTAAAGATCTACTAAATCCTAATTCTGGTACAGTTTGCAATAACTAAAGCAAAATCATAGGAACCTAGCAAACAAGAACAATGAATCAGGTGTATCAACTTCAGAAATTATAAATTAATCCACTATCGGAAAATATTTCACACAACATACCTTTCCAATGGTAACTTTGGTAGATTCCCATAATGACTCGTGGACTACCAGACCAAAATGTCCTTGCATTTTTCTCTATAATAGTGGTCAAGTATATAAGCTTTTTTTTTTTTTTTTTCCTTCTCTCTCTCTCGATTTTTCATGTCTCTCATTTTTTTTTTTCATCTCTCGCTCTCTCTCTCATTTTTTTTTCCTTCTATCTCTCTCATCTTCCTCATCTCTCTCTATTATTCTTCTGGCCATTCCTGGAAAATTACATACTGTAGGAGTTAGAAAAAATAAAATCAACAACAGACATAATTTTTAAAGGAAAAATACGATTTAAAAAAAAAAGAAAGAAAGAAAGAAGGGGACAATACCTTTCCAACAAAAGCCTCACATCTTTGCCATCACGACCTTTCTTTTTCTCTTTGTGACAGCAACAAACTCCCAAGGTGTTGGTGTCAACTGTAGTGGTATTTATCAGTAGCTCCAGAATTTTTTTCCTCTCATTCTCTCAGTTTTTTTTTTTTTTTTTTCACTTTATCCTTTTTTACTTTTTCTTTTTTTTTTTGGCTTTTTTTTTTTTCTGGGCTACCAAAATACGCAATCCTGAGACGATAAAATTCTGAAAAGTGATAGATTCTGAAAATGCAGAAATTTGCAAACAGAATTTCAAGCTTAGTGTACATCAATCATAGAAGTTGTATTGAACTATGTTCATGATTATGGACAGGGAGCAAAAAGCTAACGTTAAAAACCTAATTACCAGCCCAAGAAAGAGCTTCCGATTTCTTCACTTGATGCACTCACAAGCAGGTTACGAGCTAACCACACAAATAATACTCTGCAACGAGATTAAAAAACATAATTACAGAAAATACAGACCAATTTGAGATAAAATTACAAAGAATAGTAGTGCTCGGGCTTGGAAAAAGTACTTCAGACTTTGAAGTTCTGTTTCAACTAGGGGCCATTGAAGAAAGTTTACGAATCGGGTTGACAGACTTACATTAATATAAGTAAAGTTGATTTAACAAACAGTGGATTCTCAATCTAAGCATATAATCATGTCCAGGAAGCGCATCATACATCCGTAAGTAATGGCAGAAAGGTAGCAACATTTGAAATAAATAAGAACGGATAGAAGGGATTAGAATAACTTACAATTCACAATTTCCAACTGATTACTGGGTACCTAACTTATGCACATCATCATTCAAGAACCTTTGAACATAACCTGTTAAACAAGACTTAATTAATACAAAGTAGCAAATGCAGCCAAAAACTCAGTGGGTGATACATATGTATGAACAAAAAATGCATATTTATAAATGAACAAACTAATGTAGCAATATGCACTAGCTTGAAATAAATATGTGGCTAAGCAGGTTCAACATCAGTAACCATCTAAGCAGCTACCCAGAGTCATATTGGTTCAGAATGTCAGGTGGAGCGCCTTTCTTGAATTAGTGTGGTTGCAGCTGCACAAGCCTAGGTTAGCACATTCTATACGATACATGTGAAAGAAGAGCCATACGAAAAATACTCCAATTTCCTTCGACTGAGATATAATAGAAGATAGAAGAAAACATGAGAAATAGGAAGAGTACTTCCACAATAGTTGCAAAAAGGAAAAGAAGTCTTCGTTTTCATCAGGAATGTGCAAATTATACCTCAAATTTATTGGTGATCTACGCAGGGCAAGGGCAAGCAACGTCAAACCAGAATGTCAAACCACAATCTCGGGTTGCCTCACAAAAGCCTCAGCCTCCTCCCATTCAAATTGCAAATCCACTCCTGAATTCAGGTATTTGCACATTGATTCTTCTAGTTACATTTTCACTATATATATATATATATATATATGTATGTATGTATAGATATGTATAGATATAGATATATAAGAGCAGGACAACTTAACAAAAGGAAAAATGAAAACATCTTTAGAGGAAGGAATTGCAGACAATTACCATTACGGGTTCGTTTCTTTATTTGCAGCCTGGCTGCAGCCCTTCCCAAAGTCTCTAGAGGTGCTCCTAGCTGAAACAAATACAAGCCTTAGTTTAGAACCAAACATACATTACATACGATATATATCCATGTATGTGTATATATATACGTATATAGTGTTTTTATATTACTAAGTAAGCCTAGAAAAAGGAGTACTTTATGAAATCTTTAACAAGGAAATAGCAAAGTAAGAAAGGAAAGGAAAGGAATTTAAAGGGGGAAACCTTGATAAACTGATCAGCAACGCCAAGGACTCTCTCAACAAGGAGACCCACACTCTGAAAGTCATGTACAAGAACCTCCACACACTCAGAACTCTCGTCCTCTTCCTTAACATTACTCCTCTTCGGAACCACCACCGCAATCTCAAAAGCCGGCTGTTCCTCCTCGCGCTCTACCATTTCAAAACCCCACCACCACCACCGCAGAGAAGAGCTTCAAAAATGGCGAAAAATGAAAACTTTTCCCCAGATCATTGCAAATGGGATCAGAGGAATAAAGGTTTTCCGAAGAAAAAAGATGAAATTGCACATGCGTTTCAACAGTGATTCTCGAGATGGAGGGCCTTTAATGAAAGAAATAAATGAAATGGGGGTGGTAATTGGAAACCGAAATGTGGTGGGTTTCTTGTAAATTGCAAACGAAGGATAAAAGCAGAGGGGGGAAAGAGGAAGAAGACGACGGAGGAAAGAGGAGGAAGGACAAACGACAGACAGGTGTTTGAGCAGACGGGTATTCTGGGAGAGCTCTTCTCCAGAGACAGACACATCCCAGTTTACGACCGCCAGGCATGACCTGGACACGTGGTGTTTTTTTTTTTGGCAAAAAAAATTCAAAATTTTCTATTTATTATAAGGAATTCAAATTCTATTTCCCGTTAAACTTTTTTTTTTTTGGGATAAATATTTCCTGTTAAACTTTGGCATAAAAATCCCCCCCCCCCCCCCCCCGTTTCTTTACATATTTTGAGTTTCCCCAACTAAAAAAGATCATCTGTTTTCCTGAAACATGAAGATATTAATCTTAGGGTTAGATACAAAAACTGACACAAAATATGTTGGGATGTGTGCCCATAAACAAATGAGATGTATTATTTTACTTATTTAATTTGAGAAATTTTTTCAATATTATTTTTGCTTCCATGTTTGGATGTTTTATAAATATCGAAAACCCTAAATTATTTAAATGTGACTTTAAATATTGTATATAAGTGTTATATATATGAGGATAATATTTAAAGTAAAATAATCTAAATTTGTCCGTAATTAAAAAATTAAAATTGGAATCTTTAATTTAAAATTATTAGCGCAGTTCATTACATTCTGAATGAAATGATCTTATTCGGATTGTTAATAATGAGATTATTGGAATGAAAATGATTTATATAATTTGATTATATAGGACTGAAACACGATTGATTATAAATCTCTAATAATTTCCGTTGTCAAATAGAGCATTCAAAATTAATCAATGATGGTCATATATGAATCGATCTTAATTCTGAGTAATTAATATACTCATATTTATTGTATCATATTCAATGGCCCCTTGCTGAAGCAGAACTTCAAAGTTTGAAGTTTTTCCAAGCATTGCCTGTGCAGTACTATTCTTTGCAACTTTAATTCTAATTGGTCTGTATTTTCTTTAATTTTGTTTTTTAATCTCGTTGCAGAGTTTGTCATTCGTGTGGTTAGCTCGTAACCTGCTTGTGAGTACATCAAGTGAAGAAATCGGAAGCTCTTTCTTGGGCAGATAATTAGTTTTTTAATGTTAGCTTTTTGCTACCTGTCCATAATCATGAACATGGTTCAATACAGCTTCTGTGATTGGTGTACACCAAGCTTGAAATTATGTTTGCAAATTTCTGCATTTTCAGAATCTGTCACTTTTCAGAATTTTATCGTCTCAGGATTGTGTATTTTGGCAGCCCAGAAAAAAAAAAGCCAAAAAAAAAGTAAAAGTAAAAAAGGATAAAGTGAAAAAAAAAAAAAAAAAACTGAGAGAGTGAGAGGAAAAAAATTCTGGAGCTACTGATAAATACCACTACAGTTGACACCAACACCTTGGGAGTTTGTTGCTGTCACAAAGAGAAAAAGAAAGGTCGTGATGGCAAAGAAGTGCGGCTTTATTCGAAAGGTATTGTCCCCTTCTTTCTTTCTTTCTTTCTTTTTTTTTGAAAATCGTATTTTTCCTTTAAAAATTATGTTTGTTGTTGATTTTATTTTTTCTAACTCCTACAGTATGTAATTTTCCAGGAATGGCCACAAAAATAATAGAGAGAGATGAGGAAAATGAGAGAGATAGAAGGAAAAAAATGAGAGAGAGAGCGAGAGATGAAAAAAAAAATGAGAGACGTGAAAAATCGAGAGAGAGAGAGAAGGAAAAAAAAAAAGCTTATATACTTGACCACTATTATAGAGAAAAATGCAAGGACATTTTGGTGTGGTAGTCCAGGAGTCATTATGGGAATCTACCAAAGTTACCATTGGAAAGGTATGTTGTGTGAAATATTTTCCGGTGGTGGATTAATTTATAATATTTTGAAGTTGATTCACCTTATTCATTGTTCTTGTTTGCTAGGTTCCTATGATTTTGCTTTAGTTATTGGAAACTGTACCAGAATTAGGATTTAGTAGATCTTTGAAGTACAATTTTGTTCTGAAAGGGTAATTGGATTATTTGTGGCATTTGGTACTGTTTTCTTGAGAGAATTTTGTTTTAAGTTCTTTGTTATTAGTATTTTTACTGTTCTTATGCATCTCATTTTGGTTTCATACGAATACTTTTGTGCAGGGCTTGTCTGGGTGTAAATGAATGCTAGCCTTCCATATACTAATGTTGGAACATCACAAGCTCTGAGGTTTGATGCATTTGAAGACAAATTGGAGCATCCATGTTGATACGAACCACGCCAACAACGTGAGGAAACCCGATACCAAATCTGGAAACAACCCAAGATCTTTCAAGTCTGATGGAAATCGTGACCCGTTGCTTAGCGAAGCAAGAACTTTGGTTTGGTGAAGACGCCACAAACGGTTATGGAAGTCCGTTTGATAAGTCGATTTGAACGCCACAAGGAATCCTTGATAAGTTCGGATAAGTTTCTTCAAGAACTCAAGAAGAATAACTCACTATGAATAAATATCAAAATCTTATTTCCATTATCTGAAATCAGCCTTATACAGGCAAAGTTACAATTTGTAAAATTCCTAATCTACCCATAACATAAAAAAAACGCCCAAGATAATCTAGAAAGAATCAGATACTAAAATTCAAATTTTAAATTAAAACTTAAACTAAATAAGATTACAAAGAAATCAAATCTTGATCAGATCTTTTAAACTTCTTGAATCTTATTTTGAATTTTAAACTTCTTCAAAACTTGAAAACGTAATCTTTTGACTTGATTCCTTGTTGGAACACGCCCACATCAGCTTGAGTCCTCCTTGCATGTTTATACACATGGCGGCTCAATGGACGTGTATGGTTGATTGGCTCGGATCCACTTGAATGAGTAAAACGAGCCTTTGTTCACCTTCAGTAGTGAATACACTCTCTTCCTGTTGTAGAACCATCCGGACTAAGTTATTTAGCACTTCTTTAAGTCTTTTAGCTCGAGTCCTCGTCACCGGATCAATTGGAACTTGAATTGATTCATGAGTATTCCTGGCAGCCTTGATGTCTTCATCATTCCCTCCCTCTTGAGAAGGATTTGTCCTCAAACCATCATCTACATCAAAAGGATTCAAGTCAGTAACATTAAAAGTAGCACTAACATTATACTCACTAGGTAAATCAAGTCTGTAGGCATTGTCATTGATCCGTTCTAGCACTTGAAAAAGACCACCTCCTCGGGGCAACAACTTAGAACGTCTTTGCGCCGGAAATCTTTGCTTCCTCATGTGTAACCACACCCAATCTTCGGGCTCAAAAACCAATTTATGACGTCCCTTGTCAGCTTGCTTGATGTATTACTCGGTTCTCCTCTCTATGTTGAGCCGTGCCTTCTCATGGAGTTGCTTCATAAATTCTGCCTTCTTTTTACCATCTAAGTTCACATGCTCTGAAATAGGTAAATGTGATAAATCTAACGGAGTTAAAGGATTAAAACCATAAACAATTTCAAACGGTGAGAACTTAGTAGCAGAATGAATCATACGATTATAAACGAACTCAACATGTGGTAAACATTCTTCCCAAGTCTTAATGTTCTTACTAATGACAGCCCTCAACAAAGTGGATAAAGTCCTATTAACTACTTTTGTTTGACCATCAGTTTGAGGATGACAAGTAGTAGAAAACAAAAGTTTTATTCCTAGTTTTCCCCTTCCAAAAGTAACTCAAGAACTTAGCATCCCGATCTGACATGATTGTCCTAGACATATCATGTAACCTCACAATCTCCCTAAAGAACAAATATGCAACATGAGAAACATCGTTAGTCTTATAACAAGGGATAAAATGAGCTATTTTAGAAAAGCGATCGACAACCACAAAGATAGAATCCCTTCCACGCCTACTCTTAGGTAAACCCAAAACAAAATCCATTGAAATATCAATCCAAGGTGAACTAGGAATAGGTAGGGGCATGTAAAGACCATGCGGTTGAACCCTCGATTTAGCTTGCCTACAAGTGACACATCCACCACAAACTCTCTCTACATCCCGTTTCATGTGTGGCCAATAGAAGTGCTCTTGCAACATAGCTAAAGTCTTAGCGACTACAAAGTGTCCCATTAACCCTCCACCATGGGATTCCTGAACTAACAAGTCCCTTATTGAACAATTAGGCACACATAACTTATTCTCTCTAAACAAAAAGCCATCATGCCTATAGGACTTACCATCGGCAGATTTTTCACAAGCACTATAAACTTGCCCAAAGTCGTGGTCATCATGATAAAGTTCTTTAATGTGCTCAAACCCAAGGAACTTAGCATCAAGAGTAGATATTAAGGCATACCTGCGTGAAAGTGCATCCGCAACTACATTTTCCTTACCTTGTTTATACCGAATGACATAAGGAAAAGTCTCAATGAACTCAACCCATCGAACATGTCTCTTGTTCAGTTTATGTTGGCCTTTCAAATGTTTTAAGGATTCATGATCCATATGAATCACAAACTCCTTTGGCCACAAGTAGTGTTGCCATGTCTCTAAAGTTCAAACCAATGCGTACAACTCTTTGTCATAAGTGGGGTACTTAAGTGCAGCCCCGTTTAGCTTCTCACAAAAGTACGCAAGTAATCTCCCTTCCTGCATAAGAACGGCGCCTATACCTACACCAGAAGCATCACATTCTACTTCGAACGTTTTAGAAAAATTAGGTAAAGCAAGTAAAGGAGCGTGAGTAAGCTTGTGTTTAATAAGCTGAAATGCCTTCTCTTGTTCTTCACCCCATTTGAACACAACGTTCTTCTTGATAATTTCGGTAAGCGGTGCAACGATGGTGCTAAAATTGATGCGAACCCCGCCAAGAAATTTTCCTTTTCGTAACATTCAGCCTATAAATAGGCATCTTTGTAACAGTGAAAGGACAAGTAATTATTCAGAAATGTGAGAGAATTTTCTCTTTGGGTTCTTTGACGAACCATTCGAACTTATCGGAATTTTCCGTGGTGTTCACTATCGTTGCATGGTGATATAAGTAAATCATTTATCGAGGTCAAAAACTCGCAGATGATGAACTTGACTTGAGGACAAATCATTTTCAAGAGGAGGGGAATGATGAGGACATGGCAAGAACAAGAGCATGGAATGTTGATTCTATTTCAGTTTTAGAAGAATCTAGCCAAGGCTAAGTTTAATTTTAGCAAGTCAAATTGGGTTGTAAGGCTTGCATACCAACTTATTTAACTTTCCTTATTTAGGCGTGATTCTTTTGGTGTAATGGCTGATAATAAAGCCAATTTAAATACTTAATCTTTCCTTTTCTAGTTGTAGGCGTGTATTAGGAAGAGTTGGTCAGTTTCCTAATTTGTTTTCCTTTTTGTCAAAACTGAATTTATTAGAGGATAAATTAGGAAAAGAGAATTGTACCTAGTAGCCTATAAAAAGGCATGTTCTGAAGCTAATGGCAGTTTTTGAAGTAATTATTCATAAATGTGAGAGAATTTTCTCTTTGGGTTCTTTGACGAACCATTTGAACTTATCGGAATTTTCCGTGGCGTTCACTATCGACTTATCAAACGGATTTCCACCACCGTTTGTGGCGTCTTCCTTATACCGAGGTTCTAGTTTCGCATTAAATAATGGGTTGAGGTCAAATATACCAAGGTTCTTGTTTTTGTTGAAGCAATGGGTCGAGGTCTCCCATACAAACCTAATCGTAGAATGTGTTCTTCGGTTCCTTTTCGTTGTCGGGTCTCGTTATTTTTGGCGGGGTTCGTATCATTTGGTATCAGAGCCTAGGGTTCTAATCAGGTTTTGCTTATCCTATCCTTTATTTCATGTCTATTTTCTACTGATCGTGAGTCTAGATTTCAGTACCAAAGTCGGTTTAAAAAAAAAAAGTTGTTGTCCGAAAATCTTCAAGAACTTAGGGTTTAACTAGGTTTTCTTGTTACTGCTGGAGATTGAAATTTTGTGGGGATTACTAGTCCTTTATTCGTTCTCATTCGGAACTGTGTAGGAGATTGTAATAAAAAAAAAAAAAAGAAAAAGAATCCAGATTATCAAAAGAAGAAGCAGAAAAAGAAAAAGGAGAAGGATCCGGAAAAAAAAAAAAAAGGGAGAGTCTGGAAACCTTTCTTAAATTTTCTCGTCTGTTTTATGTTATTCAGGGTTTAGGGAAGTCCAAATTACGTTTCTGTTTGGGTGTTAATTCCGAGAGCCTTTACTTTCCGCGCTTGTTATAATCTTGTATCTAATCTGAGCTTCCTTGGTAATCAGTTGTGGCTCTCCTCTAACTAGAACCCTCTCTGGCCTACGCGCATGAGGAACATGTTGTGGCTGTTCCACACGTGCGTTTTCTATCTGGTCTACCCTCTCATGAATCTGCTCCAACACTCCTCTCAACAATCGCCTCATCTCTCCCATCATCGCTTCCATGAGGAGTTTTGGATCTGCCGCTCCAGTGGTACCTTCAGTAGTGTTCTTGCTGTTGTTTGACATTTTTTTTTTTTGTGCTGCAAAACAAAGTTAGAAATAATGCAAAGGACATTACCACACTCCCTTACGTGTTTCTCTCTTGAACTGGTTTCGCACAATTTATCTCGTATTTACACTCAATACTTTCGGCTTTTGTTCACTCTAAAGCTCTCGCCTCTCTTGCCTTTTTCCACTTGTTAATTCTCATTGAGTTCTTATAAAACTAATCAAATCAGTATCGAAACTTCCGTGACGATTCACAAACTGATTACCAAGGAAGCTCAGATTAGATGCAAGATTATAACAAGCGCGGAAACTAAAGGCTCTCGGAATTAACACCCAAAAAGAAACGTAATTTGGACTTCCCTAAACCCTGAATAACACGAAACAGATGAGAAAATTTAAGAAAGGTTTCCAGACTCTCCTTTTTTTTTTTTTTTTTTTCCGGATCCTTCTCCTTTTTCTTTTTCTGCTTCTTCTTTTGATAATCTGGATTCTTTTTTATTTTTTATTTATTTTTATTTATTTTTTTTATGACAATCTCCTACACAGTTCCGAATGAGAACAAATAAAGGACTAGTAATCCCCATGAAATTTCAATCCCCAGCAGTAACAAGAAAACCTAGTTAACCCTAAGTTCTTGAAGATTTGCGGACAACAACTTTTTTTTTTTTTTTTTAAAAAACCAACTTTGGTACTGAAATCTAGACGGAATGATGGAGACATGGAGAGCTCAAATGCATGGAAGGTGGCTGTCCCAATTTAAGTTCCTGTTGGTCCAATTACAAGAGGCCGTGCTAAGAAATTCAAGGAAGCATTAAATGGGCTGATTCATGAAATTTGGAATCAGGTCAATTTATGCAAGCCCATTGACCAAGGCCCACGTCAACCTCAAAGGTGCATCAATTTGATCCAGATTTTAGAAGAGTTCACAAATTTGGCATGATCTAGGCTAATGAAGAATTTCGGAAACTTTCCCATTGTTGGCACATGTGGCTGATCTATTTGTGCAAGTTGCCAAAATGAATTTATTGCACAGGGTAAATTAGGGTTAGTTATTACATTTGAATTTGTCAACTTTCCCTTTTCTAGTTTTAGGCAACTTCCCTCTGATTTTTCGACGAAATTCCTTAGGATTTTTCTGATTGTAATTTGGCCTATAAATAGGCATTTTCATGTGTAATGGGGAGATTTTTTTTGGATGAAAATTTGATTTTAGAAAGGTGAATTCTTTCTTTGGTTCATCGACGAACTATTCGAACTTTCAGAATTTTTCCGTGGCGTTAAAAACAGACTTATCAATCAAGCCTTCCATTCTTGATTGTGGCGTCTTCGATTTACCAAAGTTCTTGCTTCGATATAAGCAACGGGTCGCGGTGATTTCCGTTATCAATAAAGAAAGCACCAAGACCGTTTCTACTTCAGATTTGGATGGAAATCACCGCGACCCGTTGTTTATATCGAAGCAAGAACCTTGGAATATCGAAGACACCACAATAAAGAATGGAAAGCTTGATTGATAAGTCTGTTTTGAACGCCACGGAAAAATTCCGAAAGTTCAAATAGTTCGTCAATGAACCAAAGACAGAATTCACCTTTCTGAAATAAAATTTTCATCCAAAAAAAATCTCCCCATTACACATGAAAATGCCTATTTATAGGCCAAATTACAATCAGAAAAATCCTAAGGAAATTCGGCAAAAAATCAAATGTAATAACTAACCCTAATTTACCCTCAAATAAAAACCAACTAAAAGGAATGTTTTAATGGCTGATTATCAGCCAATTACATGCCCAAAACTTAAGGGAAAGTGCAATAAATTCGTTTTGGAAAATTGCATAAATAGATCAGCCACATGTGCCAACAATGGGAAAGTTTCCGAAATTCTTCATTAGCCTAGATCATGCCAAATTCGTGGACTCTTCTAAAATCTGGATCAAATTGATGCACCTTTGAGGTTGACGTGGGCCTTGGTCAATGGGCTTGCATAAATTGACTTGATTCCAAATTTCATTAATTAGCCCATTTAATACTTCCTTGAATTTCTTAGCACGGCCTCTTGTAATTGGACCAACCGGAACTTGAATTGGGTCAGCCACCTTCCATGCATTTGAGCTCTCCATGTCTCCATCATTCCCCTCAAACCGATGGTCAAACAGAAGTTGTGAATAGGACATTGTCTACCTTGTTGCGGGCTATCATTAAAAAGAACATCAAAACTTGGGAGGACTGTTTACCACTTGTCGAGTTTGCTTATAATCGCTCTGTACATTCGGCTACTCAATTTTCACCGTTTGAAATTGTTTATGGTTTTAATCCTCTAACCCCTTTGGATTTAATGCCATTACCTTTGTCGGTGCGTGTGAATTTAGATGGGAAAAAAAAAGCTGAACTTGTTAAGTAGATACACGAGAAGGCAAGACTCAACATCGAGCGAAGGACCAAGCAATATGCCAAACAAGCCAACAAAGTGATATGAACCTCGCCAATATACTGACGAAACCCGTTATCAATAAAGAAAGCACCAAGACCATTTCTACTTCAGATTTGGATGGAAATCACCGCGACCCGTTGCTTATATCGAAGCAAGAACCTTGGTATATCGAAGACGCCACAATCAAGGATGGAAGGCTTGATTGATAAGTCGGTTTTGAACACCACGGAAAAATTCAGAAAGTTCGGATACTTCGTCAATGAACCAAAGAAAGAATTCACCTTTTTGAAATAAAAATTTTCATCCAAAAGAAGTTCTGCATTACACATGAAAATGCCTATTTATAGGAAAAATTACAATCAGAAATTCCCAAGGAAATTCGTCCAAAAATCAGAGGGAAATTGCCTAAAACTAGAAAAGGAAAGTTGACAAATTCAAAAGTAATAACTAACCCTAATTTACCCTAAAATAAAAACCAACTAAAAGGAATGTTTTAATGGCTGATTATCAGCCAATTACATGCCCAAAACTTAAAGGGAAAGTGCAATAAATTCGTTTTGGCAACTTGCACAAATAGATCAGCCACATGGGAAAGTTTCTGAAATTCTTCATTAGCCTAGATCATGCCAAATTCGTGGACTCTTCTAAAATCTGGATCAAATTGATGCACCTTTGAGGTTGACGTGGGCCTTGGTAAATGGGCTTGCATAAATTGACTTGATTCCAAATTTCATTAATCAGCCCATTTAATGCATTGAGCCTTGATGTCCTCATCATCTTGTAATTGGACCAACAAGAACTTGAATTGGGTCAGCCACCTTCCATGCATTTGAGCTCTCCATGTCTCCATCACACCACTCCCTATACCCAGTGAGCCTTGGATTGATATTTCCATGGATTTTGTTTTGGGTTTACCTAGGTCTAAGCGTGGACGTGTTTCAATCTTTGTGGTTGTAGATAGAACTGATGATGCTTCACATGTTGCAGATTTATTGTTTAAGGAAATTGTAAGTTTACATGGTATGCCTAGGACCATTGTTTCAGATTGGGATGCGAAGTTCTTAAGTTACTTTTGGAAGACCTTGTGGTGTAAGTTAGGTACTAAGCTTTTGTTTTCTACAAACTGATGGTCAAACCGAAGTAGTAAATAGGACTTTGTCAACTTTGTTGAGGGCTATCATTAAGAAGAACATTAAGACTTGGGAAGAGTGTTTACCACATGTTGAGTTTGCTTATAATCGTACGGTTCATTCTGCTACTAAGTTTTCACCTTTTGAAATTGTTTATGGTTTTAACCCTTTGACTCCATTGGATTTATCTCCATTACCTTTATCTGAGCGTGTTAACTTAGATGGACAAAAGAAGGCTGAATTAGTTAAGCAGATACATGAGAAAGCAAGGCTCAACGTCGGGCGGAGAACGGAGCAATATGTTAATCAAGCCAACAAAGGGTGTCGTAAGCTTATTTTGGAGCCCGGTGATTGGGTTTGGTTGCATATGCGGAAGGAAAGGTTTCCGAATCAAAGGCGCTCAAAGTTGCTTCCACGAGGAGACGGACCGTTTCAAGTTCTTGAGCGCATCAATGAGAACACTTACAAATTGGACATACCAGATCAGTATAATGTTAGTGCAACTTTTAACGTTTCTGATTTAAGTCCTTTTGATACAAGTGAAGATTTGTGATGAGGACATGGCTAGCACAAGAGCTGGAATGCGTATCCTATTCAAGTTCTAGAAGAATTTAGCAAAGGGAAAGTTTCATTTTAGCGAAGTTAAATTGGGTTGTAAGGCTTGCATGATGAGGACATCAGTAGCAAAAGCACGAGCACCACATGGGATGAAGCTTATTCAGATCCAGTTCCAGTTCCCATTGGTCCGGTTACGCGGGCTCGCGCAAAGAAATTCAAAGATGCACTTAATGGGCTGATTCGAGCAACTCGGTCTCAAGCTATTGCATGGAGGCCCATCGAGGGAATTTCAAGCGACGACCAGCCCAACAAATCCGTGATTCAAGTGCTAGAAGAGATCGAGTAATTCCGCTTGCAAGATCGTTAGCTGTCGTTACCGTTTTCAGAACTTTCCGTTTTTTAGGCAACTTTCAGTATTGATTGCTCTATTATTTAGTTTCCTTTTAGAAAAAGGGCAGATCAGTTTTACACGAAAATTTTGAGTCTAATTCCCTTTGGTTCTTAAACGAACTACTTGAACTTATCGGAGAATTCCGTGGCGTTCATTGACTTCTCAATCAGCCCTTCCACAACTGATTGTGGTGTCCTCACATACCAAGGTTCGTGCTTCTTGTTAGGCATCGGGTTGCGGTTCCATTAAAATCCGTTTAGAATTCGATCTTGGAGACTAATTTGGTTAGGGTCGCATCAGCTATTGATCTTGCAAGCGCAATTACTCGGCCTCTTCTATTACTTGAATTACGCATTTGTTGGGCTGGTTGTTGCTTGTAATTCCCTCGATGGGTCTCCATGCAATAGCCTGAGACCAACTTGCTCGAATCAGCTCCACGAGTGCGTCTTTGAATTTCTTCGCACGAGCCCTCGTAACTGGACCAATGGGAACTAGAATAGGATCTGAATACGTCTCATCCCACGTGCACTTGCCTGTGATGACGTTCTCATTAGAGGGGACAATCCTTTTCAAATTCTTGAAAGGATCAATGATAATGCATACTAGTTAGACCTGCCCAGCGAGTATGGTATAACTGCCACCTTTAATGTTTCTGATCTAAGTCCTTTTGATGCAGGCGACGATTTGAGGACAAATCCTTCACAAGAGGAGGGGAATGATTAGAACGTCAGTAGCACAAGCATGAGCACGTGGGATAAGACGTATTCGAGTTCCCATTGGTCCGGTTACGAGGGCTCGCGCGAAGAAATTCAAAGACGCACTTATGTGGCTGATTCGAGCAATTTGGTCTCAAGCTATTGCGTGGAGATCCATCGAGGGAATTACAAACGACAACCAGCCCAAAAAATAAGTGATTCAAGTACTAGAAGAGACCAAGTAATCTAGTTTGCAAGATCACCAGCTTACACTTTTCTGTTTTCAGAACTTTCCCGCTTTGTGGCAATAATTGGCGACAAGAATCAATTATAGACTGAATTATTATTTAGTTTCCTTTTATTTTAGAATATTGCAACGCTTTTCAGCCATTTAGGGAACTGACCATATTTGTTTTATCTTTACTTGCTTCAGATTGTTTATTTCCCTTTTTGGCTTAGTGAATTGCCGAAATTTCTAGGGCAATTAGGGATACGAACCACGCCAACTTGCGACGAAACCCGTAATCTAAGAAGTCTCCAAGATCGTCTCTATGAACAAGTTCGATAGGATGTGATGAGGACATCAAGGCTGCTAGGAATACTCATGAATCAATTCAAGTTCCAGTTGGACCGGTGACGAGGGCTAGAGCTAAAAGATTCAAAGAAGAGCTAAATAACTTAGTCCGGAGAGTTCTACAACAAAACGAGAGTGTGTTCATTACTGAGGGTGAACAAAGGTTGGTATTACTCATCAAATTTGACCCGGAATAGAGTCAAGAATAATGTGGACGTTTTTCCCAACGAAGAATCAAGTCAAGATTACGTTTTCAAGTTTTCAAGAAGTTCAAGATTCAAAACAAAATTCAAGAAGTTTAGAAGATCTGATCAAGATTTGATTTCTTTGTAATCCTATTTGAATTTAGGTATATTTTTAATTCCGAATTTATTTAGATAAATCTGATCTTTTTTTATGTTTTTACTCAAGTTTATTGATACGAACCACGCCAAGAACCGATGCGACCCCTAACCAAATTAGTCTCCAAGATCGAATTCTAAACGGATTTGAATGGAACCGCAACCCGATGCCTAACAAGAAGCACAAACCTTGGTATGTGAGGACGCAACAATCAGTTGTGGAAGGACTGATTGATAATGATGAGGACATCAAGGCTCAATGGAATTCTCACGAACCGATTCAAGTTCCAGTTGGTCCGGTGACTAGAGCTCGAGCTAAAAGATTCAAACAAGAGTTGAATAACTTAGTCCAGAAAGTTCTACATCAGGAAGAGAGCATGTTCACTACTGATGGTGAACAAAGATTAATTTTACTCGTCAAATTTGACCCGGAAGAGACCCAAGACTGATGTGGATGTTTTATTTTCCAACGTTGAAGTGGACGATATTTTCAAGAAGAGAGCATGTTCACTACTGATGGTGAACAAATATTAATTTTACTTGTTTTGAATTTTGAACTTTGTACTCTTGAAAACGTAATCGTGACTTGATTCTTTGTTGGAAAATATCGTCCACTTCAATGTTGGAAAATAAAACATCCACATCAGTCTTGGGTCTCTTCCGGGTCAAATTTGACGAGTAAAATTAATCTTTGTTCACCATCAGTAGTGAACATGCTCTCTTCTTGATGTAGAACTTTCTGGACTAAGTTATTCAACTCTTGTTTGAATCTTTTAGCTCGAGCTCTAGTCACCGGACCAACTGGAACTTGAATCGGTTCGTGAGAATTCCATTGAGCCTTGATGTCCTCATCAGATAAGTCGAATGAACGCCACGGAATTCTCCGATAAGTTCAAGAAGTTCGTTTAAGAACCAAAGAGAATTATTCTCAAAATTTTTGAATCAAAACTGATCTGTCTTTCATAATTCCGTACAGTACATTTATATGTATTTCCCTATGTGGATTTTCAGCCCTTAATTGCCCAAGGAATTTTCGGCAACTCTCAAAAATGGAAAGTTCTCAAAACGGGAAATCGACAGCTAACGATCTTGCAAGCATAATTACTCGGACTCTTCTAGCACTTGAATCACGCATTTGTTGGGTTGGTCATCGCTTGTAATTCGCCCGATGGGCCTCCATGCAGTAGCTAGAGCCCAAGTTGCTCGAATCAGCCCATTAAGAGCATCTTTGAATTTCTTTACGCGAGCCCTCGTAATCGGACCAATGGGAACTTGAACTGAATCTGACTATGCTTTAACCCATGTGGTCGGGCCTTTGCTATTGACGTCCTCATCCTACAATAGAGAAATAACAGAACTGGGCAACGCAGGGTCAAGATCATTAACGTTTAAAAGTGCCTCCTTGTACAAAAGTACAATAATTGGCTGATTTAAGAACATCGCCCTTCTGATCTCACCGCCTCTCGCATAAAAATTCATTTTTCTCTCTGCTTTTCTCTCATGGGCAGGTTTCGCATTCTTCTCAGTTCTCTCGGTTTTTTCTCCCTTTCTCTCTTTGCTTTCCTTTTTCTCGGCCATCTCTTCTTTCTTTCCCTCACTGGCCGAACTCTCTCTCTGCACTCCCACTCTTGATTTTTCTTCACTCATTTTCTTTTTCTCACTTTCTCTTTGTAAGCTCACTTGGTCTTCATAGACCTGTTTTGGTGTTAACGGTACAAGAGTGACCGTTCTTTGGTTGTGAACCAACGAGTACTTGTTGGTGTAGCCATCGTGTTTAACTCGTCGATCAAATTGCCATGGCCTGCCTAGTAACAAATGCCCAGCTTGCATCGGAACCACGTCGCACAAAACTTCGTCTTCATATCTTCCAATGCGAAAAGAAACTAGCACCTGTTTATTCACTCTTATTTCGCCACTATCATTCAACCACTGCAATTTATAAGGTCGAGGATGCTTGATTGTTGGCAGTCCTAACTTTTCTACCATGGTTATGCTAGCAACGTTAGAACAACTCCCACCATCAATAATCACACTACATACCTTGTTTTTGACATGGCACCTAGTGTGAAAGATATTTTCCCGTTGCTCCTCCTCATCTTCCCTGGCTTGCACACTTAGAGCTCTCCTTGCAACCAGCAAATCTCCTTGGACAGCATACTCCTCATCGTCGGCATCCTCCAACGAAGGCATAGAATCATTGTCCGACTCCTCTTCGGTTTTAATCTCTCCATTGTCTCGCATCACCATAGCTCGTTTGTTCGGACATTGGCTAGCTATGTGACCCCTGCCTTGACATTTGAAGCACTTAATATCACGATTCCGAGTAGTGGTAGATTCTGATTTAACTTGGTTCCTATGGCTGGCCTCGTCTTGTTTTTGTTCGCTCTTTGGCCTCGTGTTGAGCTGCTTTTTATCCTTCTTCCATGGGTTTGCCTTCCAAGCTGAGGTACTGGAATTTTGGCTTGGACGCATGTTACTGCCCCTCCTCTTGAGTTGATTCTCAATTTTGACAGCCATGTGTACCATGTCCTCCAGCTCCACATAATGTTGTAGCTCGACGGCATTGTGAATTTCACGGTTCAAGCCTGCTAAGAACCTTGCCATTGTTGCTTCCTGGTCCTCTTCGATATTGGCGCTGACCATCATGACCTCCATCTCCTTATGATACTCCTCCACACTCCGGCTGCCTTGCTTAAGATTTTGCAGCTTGTTGTACAACTTCCGGTAGTAGTACGCTGGCACAAATCGCTTCCTCATCCCAGCCTTCATCTCTTCCCATGACTCGATAGGCCGCTCTCTATTTCTTCTCCTATTTATGACAAGCTGATCCCACCAAGTTATAGCGTAATCAGAAAATTCAATTACGGCTAATTTTACCTTCTTCGCGTCGGAGTAGGTGTGGCAATCAAAGATGAACTCCATTCTCTTCTCCCATTCTAAGTATGCTTCGGGATCAGATTTGCCCTGGAAAGACGGTATCTTCATTTTGATGCCACTCAGACCATCATTTCCCCGATTTCTAGCTCCTCTATCCCGTCCAAATCTCCTGTGGCTTCCCGCGGAGTCTTCTCCCTCATCGAACTCATCCCCATCATTTCCGTAGTAATCATGGGCCTCTCCTCTAATCGGGACCCTCTCTCGCCTACGCGCATGAGGAACATGTTGTGGCTGTTCCATGCGTGCGTTTTCCATTCGGTCTACCCTCTCATGTAGCTGCTCCAACTCTCCTCTCAACATTCGTCTCATCTCTCCCATCATCGCTTCCCTGAGGAGTTTTGGATCTGCCGCTCCAGTAGGACCATCAGAAGTGTTCTTGCTATTGTTTGACATTTTATTTGTGCTGCAAAACAAAGTTAGAGAGAATACAAAGGACCTTACCACACTCCCTTATGTGTTTCTCTCGTGAGCTGGTTGTCGCTCAATTTCACTCGTGTTTACGCTCAAATCTTTGGGCTTCTATTCACTCTAATGTTCTCGCCTCTCTTGCCTTTTTCCACTCGTTAATACTCACTCAGTTCTTATAGAACTAATTAAATCAATATCGAATCTTCCGTAACGATTCACAAAACAACTTACCAATAAAGCTCAGATTAGATACAGATGGATAACAAATGCGGACAGAAAGTATGCTCTGAATTAACACCCCAAAAGAAACGTAACTTGGACTTCCTATACCCTGAATATCAAGAAACAGCCGAAAAAAATTTAAGAAAGGTTTCCAGACTGGATCCTTCTCCTTTTTTTTTTTTTTCTTTTCTGCCTTTTCTTTTGATAATCTGGATTTTTTTTTTTTTAAACAATCTCCTACACAGTTTCAACTGACAGCAAATAAAAGGACCTAATTAACAAGAAAACGTAATTAATCCCTATGAAATTTCAATCCCAGCAATAACAAGAAAACCTACTAAACCCTAAATTCTGGAAGACTTTCAGCCAACAAATTTATATTTTTATTTTTATTTTTATTTTTATTTTTTACCGAATCAATACTGGGAATCAAGACTCCAGATTACTAGAACAAAAAAAAAAAAAAACAAACGAAAAATAAAAGGATAGGATAAGCAAAACCTGATTAGAACCCTAGGCTCCGATACCAAATGATACGAACCACGCCAAGAACTGACGCGACCCTAACCAAATTAGTCTCCAAGATCGAATTCTAAACGGATTTGAATGGAATCGCAAACCGATGCCTAACAAGAAGCACGAACATTGGTATGTGAGGACGCCACAATCAGTTGTGGAAGGACTGATTGATAAATCGAATAAACACCACGGAATTCTCCGATAAGTTCAAGAAGTTCGTTTAAGAACCAAAGAGAATTATTCTCAAAATTTTTGAATCAAAACTGATCTGTCTTTCAGAATTCCGTACAGTACATTTATATGTATTTCCCTTTGTGGATTTTCAGCCCTTAATTGCCCAAGGAATTTTCGGCAACTCTCAAAAATGGAAAGTTCTCAAAACGGGAAAGCGACAGCTAACGATCTTGCAAGCATAATTACTCGGACTCTTCTAGCACTTGAATCACGCATTTGTTGGGTTGGTCATCGCTTGTAATTCGCTCGATGGGCCTCCATGCAATAGCTTGAGCCCAAGTTGCTCGAATCAGCCCATTAAGAACATCTTTGAATTTCTTTACGCGAGCCCTCGTAATCGGACCAATGGGAACTTGAACTGGATCTGAATATGCTTCATCCCACGTGGTCGGGCCTTTGCTACCGACGTCCTCATCATTTATCCTTAAGGGTAGATTAGGAATTTTACAAATTGTAACTTTGCCTATATAAGGCTGATTTCAGATGGCGGAAATAAGATTTTGATGTTTATTCATATTGTGAGTTTTTCTTCTTGAGTTCTTAAAGAAACTTATTCGAACTTATCAAGGATTCCTTGTGGCGTTCAAATCGACTAATCAAACGGACTTCCATAACCGTTTGTGGCGTCTTCATCATACCAAGGTTCTTGCTTCGCTAAGCAACGGGTCACGGTTTCCATCAAACTTGAAAGATCTTGGGTTGTTGTTTCCAGATTTGGTATCGGGTTTCGTCACATTGTTGGCGTGGTTCGTATCAGGATGGAAACCGTGACCCGTTGCTTGAATCGTGACACGAGCCTTGGAATAGAAGACCGCGACCCAATGCCAACCCGCATTGGTCTGATACGAACCACACCAAACCCTACTAAACCCTAAATTTTGGAAGACTTTCGGCCAACAAATTTTTATTTTTATTTTTATTTTTATTTTTTTTACCGAATCAATATTGGGAATCAAGACTCCAGATTACTAGAACAAAAAAAAAAACAAACGAAAAATAAAAGGATAGGATAAGCAAAACCTGATTAGAACCCTAGGCTCCGATACCAAATGATACGAACCACGTCAAGAACTGACGCGACCCTAACCAAATTAGTCTCCAAGATCGAATTCTAAACGGATTTGAATGGAACCGCAACCCGATGCCTAACAAGAAGCACGAACCTTGGTATGTGAGGACACCACAATCAGTTGTGGAAGGGCTGATTGAGAAGTCGAATGAACGCCACGGAATTCTCCGATAAGTTCAAGTAGTTCGTTTAAGAACCAAAGGGAATTAGAGTCAAAATTTTCGTGTCAAACTGATCTGCCCTTTTTCTAAAAGGAAACTAAATAATAGAGCAATCAATACTGATTCTTGTCATCAATTATTGCCTCAAAAACGGAAAGTTCTCAAAACGGTAACGACAGCTAACGATCTTGCAAGCGGAATTACTCGATCTCTTCTAGCACTCAAATCACGCATTTGTGGGGCCGGTCGCCGCTTGAAATTCCCTCGATGGGCCTCCATGCAATAGCTTGAGACCAAGTTGCTCGAATCAGCCCATTAAGTGCATCTTTGAATTTCTTTGCGCGAGCCCTCGTAACCGGACCAATGGGAACTTGAATTGGATCTGAATAAGCTTCATCCCATGTGGTGCTCGTGCTTTTGCTACTGATGTCCTCATCATTCCCCTCCACTTGAGAAGGATTTGTCCTCAAATCGTCGCCTGCATCAAAAGGACTTAGATCAGAAACGTTAAAGGTAGCACTTACACCATACTCACCTGGCAGGTCTAACTTGTACGCGTTATCATTCATCCTTTCAAGAATTTGAAAAGGACCGTCCCCTCTAGGTAACAGCTTCGACTTTCTCTGTTCCGGAAACCGTTCTTTGTGTAAGTGCAACCACACCCAATCGCCGGGCTCGAAGACGAGCTTGTGACGCCCTTTGTTGGCTTGTTTGGCATATTGCTTGGTCCTTCGCTCGATGTCGAGTCTTGCCTTCTCGTGTATCTGCTTAACAAGTTCTGCTTTCTTTTTCCCATCTAAATTCACACGCACAGACAAAGGTAATGGCATTAAATCCAAAGGGGTTAGAGGATTAAAACCATAAACAATTTCAAACGGTGAAAATTGAGTGGCAGAATGTACAGGGCGATTATAAGCAAACTCGACATGTGGTAATCATTCCTCCCAAGTTTTGATGTTCTTTTTAATGATAGCCCGCAACAAAGTAGACAATGTCCTATTCACAACTTCTGTTTGACCATCGGTTTGAGGGTGACAAGTAGTCAAAAACAACAACTTAGTCCCTAACTTAGCCCACAAAGTCTTCCAAAAGTAGCTTAAGAACTTGGCATCCCTATCACAAACAATTGTCCTAGGCATACCATGAAGTCTCACTATTTCCCTAAAGAACAAATCGGCAACATTGGAAGCATCATCTGTCCTGTGGCATGGGATAAAATGTACTATCTTGGAAAACCTATCCACGACCACAAACACCGAATCTCTTCCCCTATTAGACCTAGGCAAACCTAATACAAAGTCCATTGAGATATCAGTCCAAGGTTCAGTAGGGATTGGCAAAGGGGTGTACAAACCGTTGGGCTGCACTCTCGATTTAGCCTGCCTACAAGTTACACATCTATCACAAAGCCTCTCAACATCTCGTCTCATATGCGGCCACTAGAAATGTTCTTGTAAAACAGCTAGGGTCTTGGCAACTCCAAAATGTCCCATTAACCCTCCTCCATGGGATTCTCTCACTAACAAGTCTCTTACGGAACAATTAGGCACGCATAATTTATTTTCCCGAAACAAATATCCCTCATGCCTAAAGTACTTACCACTAGCGAATTTCTCACAAGCTTGATACTCAGCAAAGTCACGATCATCCGCATATAACTCCTTAATATGTTCGAAACCCAGCAGTTTAGCATCAAGAGTTGAGATTAACGTGTACCTACGAGAGAGTGCATCCGCAACGACATTTTCCTTACCTTGCTTGTAGCGAATGACATAAGGAAACGTCTCTATGAATTCCACCCATCGAGCATGCCTCCTGTTCAACTTATGTTGGCTCTTCAAGTGTTTCAAAGACTCGTGATCGGTGTGAATCACGAACTCCTTAGGCCATAGGTAGTGCTGCCACGTCTCTAATGCCCGAACCAACGCATACAACTCTTTATCATAGATAAATAATAGAGCAATCAATACTGATTCTTGTCATCAATTATTGCCTCAAAAACGGAAAGTTCTGAAAACGGTAACGACAGCTAACGATCTTGCAAGCGGAATTACTCGATCTCTTCTAGCACTTGAACCACGCATTTGTTGGGCCGGTCGCCGCTTGAAATTCCCTCTATGGGCCTCCATGCAATAGCTTGAGACCAAGTTGCTCTAATCGGCCCATTAAGTGCATCTTTGAATTTCTTTGCGCGAGCCCTCGTAACCAGACCAATGGGAACTTGAACTGGATCTGAATAAGCTTCATCCCATGTGGTGCTCGTGCTTTTGCTACTGATGTCCTCATCAAAGACTCAAGCCATGAAAGCCATTCACACTTGCCAAAAACGTGTTGCTGGAGCTTAAAACATTGCCTTGATCTGCATCAGAACTAAATTAGGAAAGTAGAACTAAAATAGGAAAGTAGAAAGTAGCCAATGCACCCAAATCAGATTTCCTTCCCAGCAAAAGCATCCAAATCCAATTAAGGAAAGTGAATAATAATTCCGCCTTTGTTGACAAATCTCTTTTCTTTTGTTGTAGCTTGAAACCAGAAGAGATGCCAGAAAAGGAAAGTAAGCACAGATTCTCCTATTGACTTTCTTGAACTTGAATCATGCTTGTTAAGGGCTGGTCGACACGTTCATCTCCCTCAATAGGCCTCCATGTGCATGCTTGAGCCCAAATCCCTCAAATCAGTCCATTTAACGCATTTTGGAATTTCTTGGCTGGTGCTCTTGTAACCGATCCAATAGGAACCAGAATTGGATCCGCATTCCATGCTTGTGTTAGCCATGTCCTCATCACATTAGTTAATCCAAAAGGCATAACTAACCATTCATACAAACCATATTTTGTTTTGAATGCAGTTTTCCACTCATCCCCTTCTTTCATCCTAATTTGGTGATATCCACTTCGAAGATCAATTTTAGAAAATACACAAGACCCATGCAATTCATCTAGCATATCATCTAATCGATGAATGGGGTGTCGATACTTTACCGTAATGTTGTTGATGGCTCCATGTCCCATCCTTCTTAGGCACTAGTATTATTGGAACCGCACAAGGACTCATGCTCTCTCCAACATACCCTTTTTTGATCAGCTCGTGGACTTGCCGTTGAAGTTCCTTCGTTTACTCAGGATTACTTCGATAGGCTGGTCGGTTTGGAATTGTCGCACCAGGTATGAAATCAATTTAATGTTAAATTCCTCGAATTGGTGGTAAGCCGGAAGGCAACTCCTCAGGAAAGACATCCTCAAAATCTTGCAGAAGAGATTCAACAATGCTCGGCAAGGAACTGGAGAGACCATTAGTACACAAAAGGGCCTCCTTGTATATGAGTACTATAAGGGGCTGATGTGAAAGTAAAGCTCTCTTGATCTCACTTTTTTTTGCAATGAAATTGTATTTTTCCTCTCCTGCACTCAACAAGGCCGTAACTCTCTCCTTTCCTCTCTCACTCTTTTTTTCGTTTTTGTCTTTCTCTTTTTCTCTCTCTCGGCCTCTCTCTCTTTTGCTTTTCTCTTTTCACTCACTCTTTGCATCTTCAGTTGGTCTTCAAGAACTTATTTTGGAGTTAATGGAACAAGTGATCTGGGCTGTTTCTTAATGATGAAGGAATACCTATTGGTGAATCCATCATGTGTGACATGCATGCATAGGTACCACATCGCAAAGCACCTCATCCTCATACTTGCCAATGGAAAACGCTACCATCACTTGTCTCGTTACCTTGACTGATGTGAACCTCGTCAATGCGACGACGACACCCAACAACAAACGTGGATTGAAACCCCAAGACCTTCAAGACGCAAGCTTGTTTGAACCTTGACCCGTTACCTAGCGAGATAAGATGCAAGCTTGTTTGAACAAGACTTCGGATAAGTTTGGCTGTTGAACGCCACAAGAATGACTTGATAAGTTCAAAAGGCTTTTCAAGAATGCAAGAAAACACACTCCCTTCTTTCTGAATTCTGCCAAAACTCCCTTAGCTTCCAAAATAGGCCTTTTTATAGGCTGTGGAATACAAATATGTTTTTCCTAAATTATTCTCTAATAAATTCGGATTTAAGTCCAAAAGGAAAAAAACAAATCAGGAAAACTGACCTACTCTTCCTATTTCATGCCTAAAACTAGAAAGGAAACATTAAGTATTTTAATTTGGCTTTATTATCAGCCATTACACCAAAAGAATCACGCCTAAATAAAGAAAGTTAAAAATCAGACCTAACACACTAGAAGGGAAAGTAGCCATGCTGAAATTAAGCTTGTTTTTAACCAGACTCTTCTAGAACTCCAATCATGGTGATGCTTCTCTGATGATAACGTGGTCCATGCTCAATGGGCCTCCACGAATTTACTTGAGCACAAACTTCTTGAATCAGCCCATTCAATGCTTCTTTAAATCGCTTGGACCTAAGTCTCGTAATTGTTCCCATTGGCAAGCTTAATGGATCACGTGGGTGCTGCCCTTGAGTCCCTCCAAGCCCACCGGTTAGTTCCCCGTCATGTATGCTTGTATGTGTAGCCTCATTCACATCATTGACTTCCCCACAATTGTTTAGCCACTGCAGTCGGTACTGTCGTGGATGCTTCAAGGCAGTTAATGCCAATTTCTCCACTAACTCGGTGCTAGCTACATTGGTGCAGCTTCCCCCATCAATAATAATACTGCAAACTTTGTTATTCACAAAACACCGTGTATGGAACAAATTCTCCCGCTGGTTGTTTACTTCTTCTTTAAACTGTGCGCTAAGAGCTCGTCTTGCCACTAATGACTCTCCTTCGACCACAAACTGCCCTTCATATGTGTCCTCAAGAGGTGGCATTTCATCATCGTCATCCTCTTGTTCATCTTCCGTCTCAATCTCTCCTTGAGCATTTATCACCATCAATCTTTTATTCGGGCACTGGCTAGCTATGTGATCCCTGCCTTGACACTTGAAACACTTAATGTCACGGTTTCTAGAAGTAGGGTGGTTGGTTTTACCATTAGAAATCTGGTTGGTGTTTTCAGACTTCGGCTCGGATTTGTACTTGGGAGTTGAAATGTTTGTGGTTTGTCTTCCTTCCTTGCGGTACTCGGTCTCCAAGGGTTGGAACCCGAGTTATGGCCTGCACACGTACCACCCCCTCTACCTGTGCCGTAACGACTAGGTTTTTCACTTTTTTTCCCACTAAAAATTTGTATTTTTTCCCACCAAAATTGGAGCATGATTCTGGCGTCGCGCAAACGTATACACTTTTTTGCGACGATTAGGCACAATAAGACTGAGCATTATTCCTATGCTGAAATGATTTTCGCCTTTTTTTCCCTCCCAGATTTTGTAAATTGAAGTATAAGTGGTCAAACAAGCATTTATGTAAAACCTATATAAGAATGTTGAATATGATGATTGGCTTTTGGAATTTTAATTAAGCATTAAAAATGCAGGACGATGTTAGTTATATTGAATTTGTTTCAAATAGTTTTTTTATTTTTATTAATAAATAGACTTCAAAAAATTTTTTGTTACAAATGAATTTAAACTTAAAAAAGTAAAACAAAAAAGAAAAAGAAATCGTGTGCAGCAAGTGCAAGGATGGTTTAGAGGCCTCTTTAGATATATGAACAAGAGGTTGGCCGACATTTCCAAGCTATATTTGTATCATCGTCAACATACTCCCCTAAAATAGCTGATGAGGACATCAAGGTTGCAAGGAATACTCACGAACCAATTCAAGTTCCAGTTGGTCCGGTGACGAGGACTAGAGCTAAAAGATTCAAAGAAGAGCTGAATATCTTAGTCCGGAGAATTCTACAACAAGAAGAGAGTGTGTTCACTACTGAGGGTGAACAGAGGTTGGTTTTACTCATCAAAGTTGATCTGGAAGGGAGCCAATCAGCCATATACGTCCATTGAGCCATTACATGGCTAACTTGCGTGTCCATTCCGGGATACACGAGCAAGGGGGTTCCAAGCTAATGTGGGCGTGTTTTCGAACAAAGAATCAAGTCAAGATTACGTTTTCAAGTTTTCAAGAAGTTCAAGATTCAAAACAAGATTCAAGAAGTTTAGAAGATTCAAGATTTTAGTTTTTAAGTTTGAGTTAAAAATTTAAATTTTAGTACCTTTGTTTATATTTTATTATAGGCGGTTGAGGAGTCAAAATTTGATTCCTTGCTAGGGTTTGTTTTAGGTGTGTTTTTCATTAAGGTTAGCTTAGGAATTTTACAAATTGTAATTTCGGCTACGTAATACTGATTTTCAGATTATGGAAGCAGTTTTTAATATCAAGGATTTCCTTGTGGCGTTCAAATTGACTTATCAAACGGACTTTTCATACCTGTTTGTCGCGTCTTCACCATACCAAGGTTCTTGCTTTGCTAAGCAATGGGTTGCAGTTTCCATCAAACTTGAAAGATCTTCAGTTTGTTGTTTTCAGATTAGGTATCGGGTTTCGACACATTGTTGGCGTGGTTCGTATCAATAGTTACAGTAATTTCATCACATAGTTTTTTTTGAGTTTCAAGATTCTCCTGAATGCCGACCGGAGCTAATTCAAATTAAGGTATTTGTGCAAAATTACATAATGAAGCATCCTTACATCTGATACGAACCACGCCAAAAAACTGACACGACCCTAACCAAATTGATCTCCAAGATCGAATCCGAAACGGCTTTGAATGGAACCGCGACCCGATGCCTAACAAGAAGGACGAACCTTGGTATGTGAGGACGCCACAATCAGCTATGAACGGACTGATTGATAAGTCTATGAATGCCACGGAATTTTCCGATAAGTTCAAAAAGTTCGTTTAAGAACCGAAGAGCATTATAATCTCAATTTATATATCAACTGAACTGCTCAAATAGTGAAATCCATACAATATATAGGTGTTTCCCTTTGTGAATTTTCAGCCCCTAATTGTCCCTGGAATTTCGGGCAAGTCAATAAACCAAAACGGGAAACACCCAATCTACAGCAAATAAGGTAAGTTCCCTAAATGGAACAATTAGGTCAATAGCTGATTCTCCTCGCCACTTGTCGCCTCAAAACAGGAAAGTATTTAAAACGGGAAAATAACAGCTAGTGATTTTTCAAACGTGATTACTCGGTCCTTTCTAGTACTTGAATCACACATTTTTGTTGGGCTGGTTGTCACATGTAATTCCCTCAATGGGCCTCCAAGCAATAGCTTGAGACCAGGTTGCTTGAATCAGCCCAATAAGTGTATCTTTAAATTTCTTCGCGCGAGCCCTCGTAACCGGACTAATGGGAACTTGAATTATATCTGAATATGTCTCATCTCACGTGCTCTTGCCTACGTGCTGTTGCCTGTGCTGCCGAAGTCCTCATCATCATCTTTGTTGGACAAATGAATTATGCATTTCATAAACTGCCTAAAATGTCTAGAAAACCAAGAAAGCTGCTAACTAATGCTTCTAATATAAAGCAAGTGTTTGGTGCATGGGTTAGAATTGAGTTTTTTGAGATAGAAATTGAGTTCTGTACTTGGCAAGGTATTTGAATTGCTGGAGTTAAAAAATGTAAAAACGTAAAATTAAAAAAAAAATCGATATGAAGCTTGTTTGATTTGTCTTGAAATTCTATACGACTTAAAAAAAAAAAAACCATTTGGACTTGTATATGTAAAGTTATAGACATTAAAAATTTGAGTTACATAAATATTGAAAGTTGTGAACCGGTGCACCAAACAAGCCAAAAGTATTCCATGTGAGTTTTGGATTATTTTCCCACAAAATTTGCAACAAGCAAAACCAGCTTAACAATTTTCTTTGCATCTCTACATAGGGGTGCATATTAATCCTACCAAAATCCTCATGAGTTGAAGGGAGTGTGTCGGGTGGGCGATTGTGACTTGTATAAAGAGTTTTAAACTTTCTACGAGCAAGGGGTCTTCATTAGATTGGTGATCTAGAAGAAAAGGTTGCTTTTTATTTCTGCAAATTATACACTCGACCCTTGTTTATTAGCTTCCAAAGGGCATCCTTGGCTTCTTCTAAAGTCTCAACAGCATGTCCTTCATCAAATGAAACCCTTTGAATGTTGAACTGCACATAAGTAAAACAAAAATCAAAACGCTACTATAGAAAATGAAGAAGAAGAAGACGAGTTGCTAGATTAACCTAACGTAAAAGAGATACATGCCTGGGCACCTTGACGGACACGAATATCGATTCCCTTGCTGTCTATAGATATGAGTGCAGCATCATCCACCTCGGTTTCCGTGGACAACAGCTCTTTTAAAGGCTTTGAAAAGATTGCATTCAATTCCTAAAAGGATAAGAATCCCCATGCATTGGTTGATTAAGTAATATGCAAAATCTACAAGTGCAAGGCAAATAGATGATAATAAACAGTTCTGGATGAAAAACGAGAAATCAAGCCAAGCAAACAAGTAGACATATATATATATACATATATATATATATATCTAACCATAGAGGATTGAAGATTAAATTATTGTTTTTCCTTTACTAGCTATAGTTTCTTATTATGAAATAGCAAGAATCCATATAACTCACCTTTAGGTTCTGCTCCCCACCATCAACGGCAATCTTATCAGGCTCAACGGCCTCGTATTCATTGACATCGACCCAAGCGACAGTGCCAAATCCACCAATGAAATATATGTCACTGTCACCAACGAGTAACAAAATAAGTTCAACCAATGACAAGGATATTGACAAGAAGCTGCAAATCAACACGGTTCCAATTTTACAAATAACAATTAAATAAATAAAACTAGGGAATTGGTCAGGTATTTAGCACAATCTGCTATTAAGAAGACATCTTTTCTTATTTGGACCTGAAATGAGTAAATATCTCTTTTATGTTTTATTGCATCACAAGTATTAAATCTTATGTAATTATTCGTCAAGATGAATGAGGTATACACTTTTAACAAAATGGTATATCCTTCAACTTGAGGCAAAAAACGTCAAGAAAGGGTAGCCACAACAAAAATAGAATAAGGTGAAACCCTTGAGGCATGTTTCGAAGAAAGGGTGTAAGCCTTGTTAATCAACGTTGGACAGTCAAGAACAAGTTTCATGAAACTCGGGGCCTACCAAGTGCTAGACTAAACTTAATCCATAAAAAGGGGGCAAAATGAAAGGTTTTTATATAGAACATGTTTTATTTTAAATGATGGGTACAATGCCTATTAAAGAGATTTTAAATGCTGCATAGCATAGCATGATCATGAACATGATGATTTAGCTTTACTGAGAAGTATCTCATTATGGTTCTGTTCTTTGATTCTTGAAGAATACTGAAAATTATGCACCATACTACATCAAAGTAAATAAGCAAACCCTAAAAGCCCAATGGTACTAAAGAGCCAATACTACATTCCCTCTGGGGTTATAAGCTTCTAGACTTTTTGCTAAATTTAGTCTCTAATATAAATTGATTCTATTTTTATGGTTTCAAAGTAAAGTAGAGTTTCTTAATTTAGCTGGTTAGGGATAAGCTTATGAACGAACAACATTCTGTGTTATCTCCCCTGGCTGATAGCCAACAGATTCTCTTCATCTCAAGACCTTGAAATAGACCACTAACTTCAGGACACATAGCAGTTGCAAGGTCATTCCTTCCTAATTTTTTATATTAGGCCAGAAGATAAGTATGAACTTCAAAGACGATAAAAGCCTATCCCCATTTCCGTAAGGGCAAATCTAAAGAATGCAAAAATGACTAATGAATCGTTTGAGATGATTTGTAACTAAATTCAGAATGATTTCTTCCCTTAAGGTTGGAGATCGTTATGATGTCTTTCCCTATGTTCAGAAGGTTAAGACAAACAATAGCTCTTTAATCACCAAATTAAGCAGTAGTAGACGTTGTCAATCAGGCAAATAAAGTGTAAACAACGAAGAAACCTTATGTTCTGCATCCTAAAGTAGTAAAAATTCCCCCACTGTTGAGATGGCCCCTGCTGATGCTTTGCAATGTATTGCTTATGAGCCCACTCCTGAAAAACACCCATATATATGCAATGGAAAGCATTAAGATTTAAAGCATAATAAATTATTACATTTAACTAAACTCTTCTTGCAAGTAACAATCGATTACATTTGTCCATTTACTCCTCATTTCTTGTTATGAGAGGGAAGTACATAATGATAAAAGGAAGAGTAACACTGCTATGTTTATCTCTGCCAATGCTTATAAATATAACTACTGTCTACTAAGTTTCTGAAGCTATCTAAGAGGGAGGAGGGGGGGACCCATGTGGTTAAGCATTGTCTATAAATGGAAAACGAGGAGTTAAAAAAAAAAAAAAAAAAGGGTCAAAGTGCTCCTAGGTATTTCGAGACATCATCACATCATCGTCACCTGTTGGTGTTCTGGAAGTGGATAGACATCACCAAAAATGGTCACCCTTGCATTTGACAGTCCACTCCATCCAGGAATCTGCTTTAGCTTAAATGCTTTAGT
Source organism: Ficus hirta (assembly GCA_038430175.1). NCBI lineage: Eukaryota > Viridiplantae > Streptophyta > Magnoliopsida > Rosales > Moraceae > Ficus > Ficus hirta. The sequence continues at coordinate 15,873,238 of CM076594.1, read as the reverse complement.
CCCCAATAATAGAGGAACAACAATTTATCTAAAATAAACTACTAGAAAGAGGGGAACGGAAAACAAATTATTATTATTAACCTGCACGACCAGTGTGCACCTCGGGTCGGCTAACAGATTCCGTGTGTGGATTGCCAGTGGCGAGAATGAAAATATAGGATCTAAGACCAAAATATGTCATGGAAACTAAACAGTAAGTAAGCAATAGTAAAACAGATAAAGAATGATTAAATGGTCAATTTTCAAGGTCCAAGATACAAACTAAGGGAAGAGAAATCCAATTCGATGAATATAAAGGGATTTGGCACATTTGTTTTGACAGTGTCAAGAACAACACCAAATAAACAGATTAATGGTTTGAATAAAGAAGAGAATGACTTACGGCCGGAAGAATCAGGTGCAAAATCAACAAGGGAACCAAAGGGATAACCTTCACGTCGATGGTGCATTCGAGACATAACGGTGCATAAATGAGCAAACCTGGCCTTTACAAAATTAGGAAGAAGACAGGCATAAATTAAGATGAATATCACATTACAGTACAAAAAAATGAGAACAATGAGTAAGATAAATTAATATTAATACCTGCTCCATGAGATTACGAACAGCTAAGGCAGGACGAGGTAAGCCATGAGCAGAAGTAGCACTTTGGACACCTCCAGAAATGGGTGTTCGAAACAACCCTGCTCTTGTTCCACTACTACTTGCGGTTTGAGGAGTAGTGTTTTTTTTCAAAGGAAAAGGATTCTCACTCTCTTCACTTAAGCCACCCTTCACAACCACCACAACCCACAGCATAATGAGTGTAATTGCGTAACAACAACAACCCAAACAAACAAACAAAAAAAGAGTAGCAAACGAGGACTGGGTATATGCTCCATTCTTTGCTAATACCAGAACAACAACAGAAAAATAATAAATAAACAGCAACAAATAAATCGAATAAACAAATGCAGCGAGAGAGACAGAGAGTTAAAGGTTTACGTGAGAGAAAGAGAGGATATCGGTGTTATTAATATTTATTAAAGAGTTGTCATCTTCATCTTGAGTATCACCGGAAGCAGAACCAGAAGCATCGCTGGAGACGGCTAGAACGCAGCATCGCTGGTGTTGATTATTAAGTCTAAGAAAAGTAGAAGAGTTGAGAGACCACCCATTTCTTATTCTTCGCTTGTAATTTGAACAAGAAGAAGAAGTTGGGGTTTTCAGAATTTCTGGGTAATTACTATTCTTATAATAATAATATTGCTCTGGGAATGTGGGAACCAACACAGACTTTGCAAGCCCTTCCATTTGGAAAACACACGCACAGAGAGAGAGAGAGAGAGAGAGAGACCCTCAACAACAAAACTCAAATTACGAATGTCTCTCTGATGATCTGCCGAAGGCAGTGAAGGCAATGATAGGATGGAAAAAGGGATTTCCTGATTTTTCCTTTCTTTTAATTTTCCTCTTTTAATTTTTTATTTTTTCCCCCCCCCCCTCTCTTTTCAAAGACAACAAACACAAAGGATAGTAAATGGGGCCAATTGTGCTTCACCAATCATTTGGATTACAAATAAATGGCCATTTGGAGCTCTCAATGGTTTGTAGAAATAGACTCCAAACACGGACACGAACACGAACACAAACACCTGTCAATCCCCCTGGCAACTACTATCATTAAATTCTTTTTTGTCTTAGGTGTGCAACAGCTTCCGATTATGCTTTCAATCTGCAACCACGTATAAAAAATGACAAGTCCATGACCATGAGCAACAGAATATCAACGATGAGGAACTTTATGAAATTTTAAAGTTAAATTTGAAGAAGAAAATCTACATTTCTAACCAACTTAAAATAATTGAAAATTAAAATTAAAATTAAAGAACAAGTAAACAAACAAACAAACAAAAATATATAGAACAAACTAAACTAAAAAAACGAAAATAACTAGTTTTTTCTCCAACCATTTTCAATTAACTTTCACGCTCCTTCTATTTTAGTCACTCACCGTCTTCCTTCTTCCTCATGAATTTCGTTGATTACGCAGTAGTAGTAAAGGAAAGGAAAGGAAAGGACTGGCATAAATTGGTTGAGTAACATTTGAAATTGGTCAATTATCTAATTTTAATCAACTAACCGAGAATTTTAATCAAATGAAAACTTCGTATCTATATATATATATAGAGAGAGAGAGAGAGAGTGAGAGACACACCCTGAACACAACTAAGAAAGCTGGCATGTCTTCAGAATCACACTCAAGGTTAGGAATTCATTTCTTTAGTTTACAAGTTAGCCTTTTTTTCCTCTTAGTTCATTAGTCAAAATAGCACTTCCAAAATTGATAACCAATGATGAAAAAAAAAATTAATAGTTTTCAGTAGAACTAAATAGAAGTTAGAACCAAACAAACACTGTATATGTATAGAGAGAGAGAGAGAGAAAGATAGAGATAGAGATAGAGATAGAGATTTCATTAGAGGAGATTAACAGCAAATAATTTTTCCCTAAACTTGTGCTCTTGAATGCCAAAAACATAGAGCTCAAAAGGAAAGCAGTGCAAGACTAGGAGTAGCTCAAAGAAATAAAAATAATAATAATAAAAAAAAGAGTCTCGGCGGACCTGAGTAGGAAGAGCTGACTTGGATTGCGGCGGCGGCAGGTGGCTACGGCGGCGACATGAATTTCGAACGCGACATGAGTTTCGGGGCAGCGTGAGGGACTGGCCGTGGGCGGATTTTTGTTGGCGGTGGAGTCGAACTCGACGCGGCGGGAGGTGGGAGGCTGGGATTGATTGGCCTGCATGAGCCGTGAGGGAGGGAGCTCTGATCTGAGCAGCTGTAAGAGTGTGAGTGGTCTGAGTCTCTGGGATAGAATTAGGGTTTGGGCAAAAATAACCAAAAAATATATATAGATTATTAATATATTAATTTCTAATAAAAATATAAATATTTATATATTTATTTTTATATATTTTTTTAAATATATTAGGTTGGTTTCCGTGACATTATGTATCCGTCAACAACAATGTTTTCATCATTGATCATGGGTGACTAGTTATAATTTTTATAGTGAAAGTGGTCGATCGTATTTTTCTCAAAATAATGATTGTTTATGAAAATATGGATTTCTATAAGGCTAGCAATTTGAGGTCATAATACGACAACACAATACGGAACTCGACACTAATATATGAGGGTTAAGATTGGGAAAAAATGTCGGTTGGTTTTTGATTGAACCTACATGACACGATCAAAAAATGGATTAGGCACGGGTCAATTTAATAGACACGAAATCAATCCGTAGTAACTTATTCAAAATTTGTATACAAAATTCGTATACTTCTGACTGGTCATCGAGTGATGGGTTCGTGTTGTGTTGTGTTAATCATCTAAACACTCTATTGACGGGTTGTAGGGGTCGATTCAGGTCAATCCGTCAATATTTAACATGAATTGTCAACCCCAAGTATTTAAATTTTATGAAAATACCCATATCAATGTAAATTAACATAACATATGGAAATTCATTCTAATACAATAAGCATATTTTCATCAACTAAGTAAAATAATTTAGTTCTAAGATAAGTACATTAAGTCCATAGTTTCTTACATGATAAAACAAATATTAATATCAAAAGAAGTTCTAGGATATTCGAAGATATTGGTAATACATTATTAGATTAAACAATATTGATACCAAGACATAGTATTTGTGTATATTTTTCTATATTATTTTGAGCATGTCATGTTTACATTTCTCATTCTCAACCAACTATCTCGTCATCTATATATAAAAAAAAAAAAAAAAAAAATTTGTGAGTGAATTAGTAAAAAAAAAAAAAAAAATTACGATTTAAAAAAATTATTTAAAAATATTGGTACCGATATTTTACTAATATTTTGTCTATATTTTCGCAAAAATTTACCGAAATTTTCATGATCTTGTTTTTCGTTTAATACCACATTTTTTTAATGGAAATAAACATTCTATGGAAAAAATAATACACCCATATTTTGATATCGATACTTACAAAATACAAAAATCTCCAGGAAATTAGGTGAAAATGTCAATTTTTTGATCATTATCTTATTAATTTACAACTCAAACTTTAAGCATTCGTTTGATTCGTTAGTACTTTTAATAATTTTGCCCTGTCTTTTTTCTCGATTCAAAACTACTTTTAGTATTTTTATATCTTACTCATTTACAACTTAAACTTTAAGCCTCTGTTTAGTTCGTTAGTTGGAGATATAATTTTTAAATTAGAGTTGGTTAAATTTTTAAAAATTAATTATAATTTTTATTGATTTATCAGAAAAAGATAAAAATTAATATGAAAAATTTGAGTTCTAATTAAAACACCAAACAAAAACTAATTTACTTAAACTACATAGCATTTCGAAAATGACGAAACAAGATCTATAGTTATTTTTTTAAATACATTTTTAGTTATTACACTTGTTAACTATAAAATAATTTTTTAAGCAAAAACATATGTAAAAAACGTAACTCAACTTTAATGAAAATATCTGACTAACTCTCTGTCTATTTGTCATCCTAAATGTGCCCTTACAAAGAAAAACTATTTTTTTAATATTTATTCAAAAAGTATTCCGTATATTTAAATTAATTCTGAATTTTAAATTTGTACATATGGGCATTTCACTCACACTCGGCTAGCGCTAGACCACCCCCAAGACCCTAGTTCAGTAGTTCTCTCTCTCTCTCTCCCCCTCCCTCCCTACCTCCCACTCTACATCTCCCCTGAGAGAGTGAGAGTCAATCCCCCAGGCTCCGCCGAGTTCGACTCCGCCAACGCCGAAGCCTGCCCACTGCCGCCTGCCAGTGGCCCTCACGCCGCCTAGTCCCACGGCCATTCCCTCACGCCGCCGAGCCACGAGCCCACCACCGCCACCAACAGGCCCTCACGCCGCCGTCGAACAGGTCAGCAGCTGCACTACAGTCGGCAGTCGCTATTATCTGTGTCTGATTCAATTTCATCTGATTGTGGAAATGTTTTTTTTTTTTTAGTCATTCGCTTTTTGTTTGTTTAGTGAGTTGGTTATGAAAATTGAAAACTAGCGGTGGTGGGTTTTGATTCTGATTTTGTTGAGAGTGAAATGGATTTTGTGGGTTTGGTTTTTTGTTTTATTTTTTTTTTAATCATTTGCGTAATTGGTTTTGTTTGTTTTTTTATTATTTGGAATTAGGATGATGAGGGGGTGGTATTATTGAATTTTCGTTTGTTTTCTTATATTAGATTCATTTTCTTGCTTGTCTTGTCTTGTCTGATGGAAATGCTTATTAAAAATTTCAGTTGTTTTTTTCTGTTTGGTTCGCTGAGAAAAATTTGGGGAAATCTTGTTTTGTGGGAGTCGGAGACATGGGAAGGAGAAACCGGAAATTTAGATTTATTTTTTCTCCTTCATTGTGGAAAAAAGAGAATTCAAAATTTGTTTTATTTCTGTTAATTTTAATTAGTAACTGATTAAAGATTATTTAAAAATAACAGTTTGCGATTGCGGTTTTTGGAGCTTGGAATTTTCAGGTGACAATGATATACGGCGATCCTCAGCAGCAGCATCAGCAGCAACGTCAACAGCTTCAGCATCATCAGCAACATCCGGGTGGTGGGGAGTTTCAGCGGGGCCCGCTGCTGCCTCCACCACCACAGCCACAAATGATGCACCAGCACCAGCCTTCTGCTTCTTCCACTAATCTCGCTCCTCCGGAGTATCACCATCCGTCTGGGCCTGCTCCACCACCCGTTCCTCCTCCTTATGATGGTATGACAGAAACTCTGTTTTTGGCCTTCTGGTTTCGTGTACTTCGCCTTATTATTGTTACTCTTCCGTTTGGTTCCTTTTACTTTGAAAGCAGAGTAAGAGGGAACAATTTTTATCTTTTGGGAAAATCAAAATTCAATTTCTTGTCTTTTGACTTGAACAAAATGGATTTACTAGACAACAATCAATCCGGATTCTTTAATCGTTTTCTAGGTTTTGCTTCATAGGTCGTGTATCAGTTTCGTGATGGTTAGCCTTTAGTCCATCTCCTTGTTTGGGATTCGAAAAGGTCTTCCTAGTTAGCGGTCCTCACTCTGTTATCTCTTGCCAGCTTCAGATCTCATAAATCACATATTCTAGTATGCTAGTTGGAAGCCGGAAGGAGTGAGCCTTATGATAAAGAAGAGAGACCAACCGATATACAGAAGTACATGCTATAGGTATAGGACAATATATATCTATATCTGCTCAAAAAGCACAAAGAGCAATTGATCAGATTCGTGGACGTTCCTTTGTGGAAACTATTGTTAGATAAGGAGTTGCTCTTTACAGTGTGAAAATGGGATTTTGTGTTTTGTTCCTTCCTTTATTTTGGAGGTGTTATTAGATTATTAACAATTATATTAAAATCTTTGAGCTTCTGTGTGTATAAACACTCTCAATTAGTTTATTTATATGGAATGAAAGTAACAAATGTTGGTTGGTTGCAGCTCATGCTGATGGTTTTGCTGCAAAAAGGATGAGAAAGCTTACACAGAGGAGGGCAGTTGATTACACTAGTACCGTTGTCCGATATATGCAGGTAATGTTTCTTATTTTGCTCTTTTCACTCCTCTTTTTCTGGATTATTTTTTCGTTTTTGTGTGTTCCTACATTTTGTTATTAATATAATTGAGTGGTAACTTATGAATTCCTGTGGTTTCATTACTTGGTGCTACTTTTTTTTTTTTTTGACAGATACGAATGTGGCAACGAAATTCAAGGGATAGGATGATCTTGCAACCAACACCGGCGGCAGCTGTTGACGTCAGTATTCCTTTAATGTTCATATTCTACCTTTCCTATTTTCTCAAAAATGGACGTCTTTGAAGCATGTCATTGCCCATATCATCTAATTGTTCGCCTTAGGTTGCTTGGTTCATGTATCTCTACACTTTTCCATTATGTAGGTGTTGCCAACAGTGGCCTATTCAGACAATCCATCAACTAGCTTTGTTGCAAAGTTCGTGCATACTTCTTTGAACAAAAACCGTTGTTCAATTAATAGGGTCCTGGTAAGTTACATTTTGGTGTTCTTTTGCAAAATTTTTTTATGCATAATCTATTTTTTTAGCTTGGTTTGAGTTTTATATGGTGTTTCAGTTGTGGTTGAATAACCTTATGTATGCTTTTTGGAGTCTGATGTTTGGTCCATGTGTGTGTGCATCTTATTGATTGGAAATGATCTTTATTTGGAAGAAAAAGAGAATGGGAGGAAAACAGCTGGACATGGGCAAGGAATGATTTTAGTCCTAAATCTGTTATTAATTGTTTTTCTTTTGTATAGCTAAGGAACTGGTAGATGAACCTTGGTATTTGCATAAAGAAAATATTTGATCTGAGAAACTTGACTTGTGCATATGTATGTGCTGTGGAGAACTGGTTAACATCATACTCGTGGTAGCCTACTAGCATTCATTGGCTCTAAATGTATCTATAGCTTTGACCATATTTTGTTGTTGTAATAGCAAAAGGTCAAAATGACTTTGACAACTCTTCCATTTACGTTTGCTTGTATGGTTTTGTGGAATTTTTGAGAGAAAAGTTTGTTAATTGTATTACTCTCGGAAAGAAAACATTTACACAGCTTTATACATAGGTTACAGAGCTAATGACAATCATATAAGATAGGAAGCTAATTTTCCCAAAAAACAATTCCTATATCAGTGACTTAGTTTTGACGAGCATGAATCATCTTTCACTCAACCTTATCTTCAGAGGGAGTCCTCTTTCATTGAAGATGAGGACTTGCTCTTACTTAACTTCGACTCCACAGAATTCCAACTCTGTCCCAGTACCAGTTCAACCAGTATTCCCTGTATCTGATCAACTTGTGTCCTCTATGCCTATCTCAGATGAACCCTTTGAGTTTGTCCCTGCTGATTCATCTCAGCAGATGGACTAAGTTGGTGGATAGTTTGGGAACATGAATAACATTTTTAAGTTTGAGAGATGGACTAATACAGATATCTCCTACATTGGCTATGGCAGTAAGGGAACCATCTGCAACTGTTATTTTTTCCAATTGCTTTGGCAGGGGTATAAGTGTTAAAATTTAGTGAAGAGTGAGTCATATGATTTATGGCTTCTTAGTCAATAACCCATAAATTCCTAATAGGTGTATCTAAGAATTTAATCCTTGATATAAAAGAAACTTACCTGAGAGTGCAAGAGAACATGCACCATTAGGTTTCTCCATTGATCCCAAACGTTCCCTCTATTTCTCTATCTCCTGTTTATTGAGCTCATTCTATCCTTGAGACTTTTCTTGATTTGGTTGATTCTCAGCAAAGTTTGCTCGACCTTGATTCCTCTGTTGTCCTCCTCTAGAGCTCTACTCTTTGCTTGGTGGTTTGCCATTACGATGCAGTTTCCAACACTTCTCTCTAGTGTGCCATGATTTCTTACAATAGGTACATCAGAAAGCATCGTTGTTGTCCCTTCCAGAAGATCTTGATAGGTTTGCCTTCCCGCTTTCTTGTATAGGTGATTATTCGGTCTTTGTTGCCGGAGCCGAACCCTCTAGGATTTGAGGTTCAAGCATAACCCCTCTTTGACTCTTCTTAGCTCGAATTACAAAGATGGCACCTCTTCCTTGCCGAGAATCTGGATTCTGACTTGGTCTTTTGTTTTCCCAGTGAAATGGAATTTTAGGACAATGTTATTCAAGTATTTGGACTAGTTAATTTATGAAGTGGAAAAAATCATTTGATGGTTGACGTAGGACACTTAATTTTTCTTCCAAAGGAAAGAGGAAGCCTACAACACGGATAGACGGGCTTGATGTTAGTTGTATTTTTGGATGTTGTTTTTCAGACTTACATGTGGCTTATCAATTTTCCTTATTTAGAAAAAAAGGGTGCTAACCCTTTGTCCAAAGAAAAAAGGCAATGAATTGGAGCGGGGCGCCCTTTCAATATCTACACTCTATTTCCCCTTCCCCTCCCCACCCCCCTATCAGTGATTCATGTTATTTTCTTGGCAATTGAAGAGTTTTGTATTATCATATTTGTGCCACCAAATTGTAATTAGTTGAGCTACAATCACACTTATGTTTGCTGACTTTTTTTTTTTTCCCCCTGAAGTGGACTCCTACTGGTAGACGCCTTATTACTGGATCTCAAAGCGGGGAATTTACACTGTGGAATGGGCAATCCTTTAATTTTGAAATGATTCTTCAGGTATGCACTGATACATTATTTTTTAGTATAGCTAACATGCCTTTGATTCATGCTCAGTTCTTTAAAAATGTGCAGGCCCATGATCAAGCAATCAGGTCTATGGTATGGAGTCACAATGATAATTGGATGGTCTCCGGTGATGATGGGGGCGCAATAAAGTAATTTTTTAGGTTGACTTTAGTTTTGTATTTACTCTTGAATGAAACAAGAAGATAACTTTGATGTTATTGTACATGTGGTACTACCTTTTTTAGGTATTGGCAGAACAACATGAATAATGTCAAGGCCAATAAATCTGCTCATAAAGAATCAGTTCGGGACTTGAGGTATATTTCGATAAATTCCTAGTTGAGCATTCTACATGACGCATGTTATTTATGACTGTTAGAGTTTGGTGACCCGAATTCTGTTTGGCCTGAGCTGAAAAGTTCGCGGTGTGACATATGTGGTGGAGCTTTAATTATGAGAATATTTTGGGGATCTGTGGTGGTAGCAAAGGGATCGGGCTGATAGGCTCGATCTCATTTTACAGTTTAGGGTTTGGGTATATATATGATGTAATTTTAGAGTTTCATTATTATGCTCTTTTGCTGTAGCCGCTCCCTATTGTACCGATCTTTGATTTAGTGAATTTTCTTCTCCTCTGCCTGGGTTTTTTCCCGTCTACGGTTTTCCATGTAAATCTGTGTGGTGTTTTTTTTTCGTGTTCTTTGTTGCCTATCTCGTTCCTTAATTTCGTAACAATGACCTTTTGGCAAACAGTTTTTGTAGGACAGATTTGAAGTTCTGTTCCTGTTCTGATGATACCACTGTCAAAGTTTGGGACTTTGCTCGGTGCCAGGAAGAGCGCTCGTTAACTGGTAAAGTGCTTTTTAGTGCTAAAGAGTCATTACAATGAGATTGTCACGTTTAATTAGATGTTTCACTATGGCTAAAGGCTTTTTCTTTTTAGCCAAAGTGTGAGGTGCACCTGGTATTGAGGCCTTTTTTTACTGCCTCAGTGTGAGGTGTGTCTTGGCGTTAAATTGCATGTTTTAAACACTGTAATTGTGGTTTGGTGATATTTTACAAGAACTGAGGACAAGGCATCCTCAGGGCAAGAAAATAAAAAAGAAAACATAGACCAGATAAGTGCACCATCTCAAAATTTACCTTAATGCCCTATTGCATCCTTCGAGCTAAGAAGTATTACAAAAAAAGGAAATGCTTTAAAGACCTCATCGGTCGAAGCCCACAAAGAAGCAGGGATTTTAGCCTTTTCAAAGATGTCTAGAAACCTCATCACCCCCAATTTTGAACCCTTTTACTATCCAAACTTCCACTGCTTTATCCATGATTCTTCCTAGTTCATTCACCACTCTAGTAAAGAGAAATGGTGAAAGAGGATCACACCATCTCAACCCAGCCCCCTTGTAGCTCCAAACCGCACTCTTGGCTTACCATTGGTCGTGCATAAAAATTTGTGGACTTAAAACATCCTTTCATCCATTTTCTCCATCATTCCCCAAAACCTTTTTAATCTCCAAGACAACCTCTAGAAAACCCCATGTCCCATGATCATATGCCTTTTCAAAATCAATCTCGAACACCGGCCCTTCCTTTTTTCTCTCCCTAAATTCCTCCACAGCCTCATTTGCTACTAACATCGCATCAAGAATCTTTCTTTCATTTGATCTTTATACCAATAAAAGAAGATTTTTCTTATATAAAATAAATTTAGTGATATTTTTCTGGTGGAGATACATTCATTTGTCTGCCATCACTGATAATGTGACCTTTTAAACCTTGTTAACTGAATTTGTGCACATGCATACAATGAATCACTTTATTTTGTCAATTGTTTTCTTGTAGAGGTGGATTTTTCTTTATCTTTTCAACTCATAGATTGTGATATGTCTCAGATGTAGAACATAAACATTAAGCGGGTGGATATATGTCTTGATGTCCCTTTATGTTGGGCTGCTTTCCTGAATCTTGATTTATAGAAATATTTCCCTGGGTTTGGCATTGGACTGAAAAATATTTTTATGGATGTGGTTTTCTAAGGATGGAAATCATGATGCGGTTAGTGGAAGGAGGTGCATTTAGATTCTTTGTGGTTAAGATTATTCGTTGTTGTATGAATGCATCACTTTTATATGGTTAACAGACAGCCTTTATTGATTGAAAAAGTCAATACGAGGAAAGGGGGACAAGAAGTCCACCTGAACCAGGAAGAAACCAGACAAAAGGAGAAAAGCGGGGTTTGGTGGGGGTGGGGGTGGGGGTGGGGGAGGGGGGAGGAGAGCTGAACAGCCCAAAAGCCTAAACCTAATTTGCTATTACATCCTTCCAACCAATACTGAGGATGATTGCTATTGTAATGTATTTTTATCTCAATTAAGTTTGTGCATGATGTAACCGTAAAACTTCTATGGGGTTTGAACTCAGGCAGGCCATGGTTGGGATGTGAAGAGTGTTGACTGGCACCCGACAAAATCTTTACTCGTTTCAGGTGTTTACAACTCTCTTGTGAAGGTATACTAGAGGTTTTTGCATATGGTGTTTCAATTTTCATTGTTGTGAAATTTCTTTGTACCTAGGTGGGAAAGACAGCCTTGTAAAACTTTGGGATGCTAAGTCTGGGAGAGAACTCTGTTCGTTGTGAGTACAAATCTTGATATCTTAGTATGTGGTATTCTGTTGCAGGATTTTAAGAGAATGTATGTTTATTTTGCAGTCATGGCCATAAAAATGTGGTGCTTTCTGTAAAATGGAACCAAAATGGTAACTGGGTACTAACTGCTTCGAAGGATCAGATCATTAAGGTAGGCAACTTTCTTCTTTCTATTTATTTTATTTATTTTTTATATTTGCATTAATATGCCTAGAGAGAGGCTCGAGTTTTTTTTTTCCCCTTCTTCCCTCTTTTTTTTTTTTTTAAATATCTTCATATAGACAATGATTCACATTCCCTTCATTGCAGCTTTATGACATAAGGGCTATGAAAGAGCTTGAATCTTTCCGTGGGCATCGGAAGGATGTGATGGGTTAGTGACACGTACCTCTCTCTTAAGAAGGATCATGGATATTGGGGTAGTTACTTCAAATAGATACAAGCATGCCAAATCTAATTATATAAGATAAATATTTGGACGGAGAATCGGACTATTTGTTTGCACGTGCTGTATTCCTACTATTGTTGCAGCCTTATCTTACTATATTCCTTTTCATCGTCTCTCTTCTCCATAAGCATGATACAAATCACGCCAACAACGTGACGAAACCCGATACCAAATCTGGAAACAACAACCCAAGATCTTTCAAGTTTGATGGAAACCGCGACCCGTTGCTTAGCGAAGCAAGAACCTTGGTATGATGAAGACGTCACAAACGGTTATGGAAGTCCGTTTGATAAGTCGATTTGAACGCCACAAGGAATCCTTGATAAGTTCGAATAAGTTTCTTTAAGAACTCAAGAAGAAAAACTCACAATATGAATAAACATCAAAATCTTATTTCCATCATTTGAAATCAGCCTTATATAGGCAAAGTTACAATTTGTAAAATTCCTAATCTACCCTTAAGGATAAACTTGAATAAAAAAACATACAAAAATATCAGATTTATCTAAATAAATTCGGAATTAAAAATATACCTAAATTCAAATTTTAAACTAAAACTTAAAATTAAAAATCAGATTACAAAGAAATCAAATCTTAATCAGATCTTGTTTTGAATTTTGAACTTTGTGAACTCTTGAAAACGTAATCTTGACTTGATTCTTTGTTGGAAAATATCGTCCGCTTCAACGTCGGAAAATAAAACGTCCACATCAGTCTTGGGTCTCTCCCGGGTCAAATTTGACGAGTAAAATTAATCTTTGTTCACCATCAGTAGTGAACATGCTCTCTTCTTGATGTAGAACTTTCTGGACTAAGTTATTCAACTCTTGTTTGAATCTTTTAGCTCGAGCTCTAGTCACCGGACCAACTGGAACTTGAATCGGTTCGTGAGAATTCCATTGAGCCTTGATGTCCTCATCATTCCCCCCCTCTTGAGAAGGATTTGTCCTCAAATCATCACCTACATCAAACGAACTTAAGTCAGTAACATTGAAAGTAGCACTAATATTGTACTCACCAAGTAAGTCAAGTTTGTAGGCATTGTCATTGATCCAATCTAGCACTTGAAAATAACCATCTCCTCGGGCCAGCAACTTAGAACGTCTTTGCGCCGGAAATCTTTCTTTCCTCATGTGTAACCAAACCCAATCACCGGGTTCAAAAACCATCGTGTGACGTCCCTTTGTAGCTTGCTTTATGTATTGTTCGGTTCTTCTCTCTATGTTGAGCCGTTGTGAAATCAACGCTTGCTTAATCTCACTTGTTTTTGCATAGAAGTTTCTTTGTTTTCTCTCTGTTTTTACCTCATTTTTTCCCTCACTCTCACTACGCTCGGACTCACACCTCTTTTCACTCTCGTTCTTTTGCTCACTCAAGTTCTTTTGATCACTCAATTTTTGCAACCTCACTTGATCCTCATAGACTTGTTTTGGTGTCATCGGAGCTAGAGTGATTGTCCGTTGATTGTGTATGAATGAGTACTTATTGGTGAAGCCGTCATGATGCACTCGTCGGTCAAATTGCCACGGTCTTCCTAAGAGAAGATGTCCAGCTTGCATTGGTACCACATCGCACAATACCTCATCCTCATATTTACCGACACGAAACGGTACTACGACCTGCTTTGTAACCTTCACTTCACCGCTATCGTTCAACCATTGTAGCTTGTACGGGCGAGGGTGCTTAAGTGTTGTAAGCCCTAGCTTTTCAACCATGGAAGTACTAGCAACATTAGTGCAACTACCGCCATCGATGATAACACTACATATCTTGTCTTTCACGTGGCAACGAGTGTGAAAGATGTTCTCCCGCTGTACTTCTTCTTCCTCTTCTGTAGCTTGCAAACTTAAGGCTCGTCGTGCGACTAGTCCAAGCATCTCACCATGATCTGCCTCGAACTCCTCATCCCCTATTGGGGCGTCCTCCAATGGTGGCATATCATCTAGAGCAGCTTCATCCTCGGATTCAATTTCACCATTTTCCCGGATCACCATAACTCGCTTGTTTGGACATTGGCTTGCTATGTGCCCTCTCCCCTGACATTTAAAACACCTAATCTCACTATTACGAGTTGAAGTAGGGGCTGATTTACCTTGAGAGGCAGTAGTAATGGCGGCTGGTTTGGGTTCAGGTTTGCCCTTGGACGTGGACTGGTTTTCCTCTTTCTTTGGGTAGTTCGACCTCCATGGCGCTGCGCTTAAAGTTTGTGGTAATGGCCTTGGCCGTGTACCTCCCCTCTTCAGCTGCCTCTCAACCTTGATTGCCATATGCACCAAATCCTCCAATTCCACATAATGGTGCAGCTCGATGATGTTAGCAATCTCTCGGTTTAAACCATTCAAAAATCTGGCCATTGTCGCCTCCCGATCCTCCTCCACGTTGGCTCTAATCATAGCCATCTCCATCTCTTTATAATACTCATCAATGCTTCGGTTGCCTTGATAGAGACCTTGCAGCTTAAGGTATAGATCTCGGTAGTAGTGACTTGGTACAAATCTTCGTCTCATTACTCTCTTCATCTCATCCCAAGTTTCAATAGGACGTTCTCCGTTCCGCCTCCTATTGATGCACAACTGGTCCCACCATACAATAGCATAATCAGTAAATTCAATTGCGGCAAGTTTTACCTTCTTTAGTTCGGAGTAGTTGTGACAATCGAAAACCAACTCCATCTTCTTTTCCCACTCGAAGTATGCTTCGGGATCACTTTTTCCTTGAAACGCATGAATTTTCATCTTGATACTTCCCAAGTTATTATCCACCCGGTTCCTAGCTTCTCTATCCTGGCCATATCTCCTATGGCTGCCCACGGACATCCTATCAAACTCCTCCTCTAAATCGTCGCCTTCAAATTCTCCAAGTTCCTCAATTCCCCTTTGATGCAACCTGTTCCTCCTTGGGGCGTTCGGATCAAATGGTTGCTGTCCCCGTTGTGTTCCCTCTTCTACCCTATCCAACCTCTCATGTATATGCTCCAACTCCACCCTCATCATCCGTCTCATCTCCCCCAATAACGCTTGCATTTGCAGGTTTGGAAGATTGGTTGGTAGAAGCTCTTCGTTTGTGTTCTTCTCTTGATCTTGCGACATGATTGAAATCTGCAAACAAGGTTAGAACTGTATGGAAAAAAATAAAAAAAAAGGACCTCACTACACTCCCTCACGTGTTTCGCTCGAAGAATAATTTATTCAATTTCACTCGTGTTTCACTCAAGTTAATTGGCTTTTACCCTCTAACACACTCAAACGCTCTGCCTTTTTCCACTCGTATTCTTCTTTTAGTTCTTTCAAAACTAATCGAACAATAATAATAAGCATTCAAGCAGCAATTCAAACCAGGAGTAAACCAAACGGATCAAATTTTGTCACGGATTTTTTTTTTTTTTTTTTTTTTTCGGATTTATAATCACTGGGAGCCTAATTCAAGGTTCTAGGTTTTGTAAACCTAGTAGGAATCGATTTTTTTTTTTTTTTTCGAAATCCTAGTAGAACTAAATCTCAAAGCAAGTAATTCAACTCTGAATCAAACACTAATATTACAAATTTAAGGAGAGAACAAACGGATTTAGTGTAGTAAAAATTTTTTTTTTTTTTTTTTGGATGGATTTGATTCTTTTTTTTTTTTTTTTTGATAATTTTTTTTTCGTTTTTTTAACCCTAATGATTGCAGGAAAACGAATTTAAAGAGCAATCCAAACAAGAAAAAGAATCAAAATCAAAGGATAGGAAATCTGGCCAATTTTTTTTTTTTACTGTATTCCGAAATCTTTTTTTTTTTGTCTTTTTTTGGACGAAATTTAGAAAAGAAAAAAAACAAGAAAAGGATAGGCAAACCGGAGGAACCTAGGCTCTGATACCAACTGATACGAACCACGCCAACAACGTGACGAAACCCGATACTAAATCTGGAAACAACAACCCAAGATCTTTCAAGTTTGATGGAAACCGCGACCCGTTGCTTAGCGAAGCAAGAACCTTGGTATGATGAAGACGCCACAAACGGTTATGGAAGTCCGTTTGATAAGTCGATTTGAACGCCACAAGGAATCCTTGATAAGTTCGAATAAGTTTCTTTAAGAACTCAAGAAGAAAAACTCACAATATGAATAAACATCAAAATCTTATTTCCATCATCTGAAATCAGCCTTATATAGGCAAAGTTACAATTTGTAAAATTCCTAATCTACCCTTAAGGATAAACTTGAATAAAAAAACATACAAAAATATCAGATTTATCTAAATAAATTCGGAATTAAAAATATACCTAAATTCAAATTTTAAACTAAAACTTAAAATTAAAAATCAGATTACAGAGAAATCAAATCTTAATCAGATCTTGTTTTGAATTTTGAACTTTGTGAACTCTTGAAAACGTAATCTTGACTTGATTCTTTGTTGGAAAATATCGTCCGCTTCAACGTCGGAAAATAAAACGTCCACATCAGTCTTGGGTCTCTCCCGGGTCAAATTTGACGAGTAAAATTAATCTTTGTTCACCATCAGTAGTGAACATGCTCTCTTCTTGATGTAGAACTTTCTGGACTAAGTTATTCAACTCTTGTTTGAATCTTTTAGCTCGAGCTCTAGTCACCGGACCAACTGGAACTTGAATCGGTTCGTGAGAATTCCATTGAGCCTTGATGTCCTCATCAAAGCATTCCTAGTCTTTTTATGTTGGTGAAATTTGTTCTTCTTTCCAAGAAAAGTTACCACGTTTCTCGTTAAAAAATCATCATTTTTTAATCTTAATTTTACTTTGCTGGCTCTTTGGTACAGGTGGACCTTCATAATCAGAAAGTCTTGTATTTTCCCCACGATTTTCTAATGCTTTTTAGGAGTATATTATATGAGTTTGATAGTTATAGTGTCCTTTTCATTTGTATCTCTAGCTTTGGCTTGGCATCCTTTCCATGAAGAATACTTTGTCAGTGGGAGTTTCGACGGATCAATTTTCCATTGGCTTGTTGGGTAAATTCATTTTATCATACAAATTCTGCTGTTATGTAGTAGCTAATGTTTTGCATGTAGTTCTATATGCCTCACGTTTGCATTAATTAGAACATTGTGCCACATAGAGAAGGAAATACGGACGGGGGGAAAGAAAATGTAAAATTCATATGATAGCATTTGCTTTGTTTATTTTTAATAGTATGGTAGTGAATTTTTGTCACCTTTTGGCGACTTATAAGTTTTTCTGTTCATTTTGATTTGTTTACTTATTAGATAACATCGTATTTCTAATTGCATGTCTAATCTCTTTATCTAAGAAAATACAATTTGTCTTAAACAACCTTGGAAGTTTATTTTATTTTGTTTAGTAGACAGAAACCTTATTGCTAGTGGGCTTGTGGTTTTCTATATCTTTTTCATACTGCAATTATGGTTTTTGTTTACATTTATGCATTAGATTTTGACTAATGGTTAGTCTAAGTCTATGATCATTGATCTTTCATTTTTCTTTCTAAAGTTATACATGCGTTAGATGAATCAATATGGACATGGAAATGCATACAGTGATACAAACCAGTAAAGGAAAAGACAGAGAAGAGTCAGAAATTTTTTAATTATAAGCAATCCTTTTTGTGAAATTTGATAGTAATTTTAGATGGTCGTTTTTCCCCGATGGGGCTGGTTCAGCGGGTGGGAGGGGAAGGGATTTGGGTAGGATCTTAAGATTAGAAACCCACATTTTTTTCATATCTCTTTAATAAGTGGGAGCTGTAGTCCCCTTATGGTGGTTTAAATCGTACGTCTAAAACATATCTTGATGTACAGGCATGAAACTCCTCAGATTGAAATTCCCAACGCACATGATAGCAGTGTGTGGGATCTTGCTTGGCATCCTATTGGATATCTTCTTTGCAGGTGAGCTCTATGAATTTCTCTATTCCTGCTTGCTCCACCCTCTCTTTTTTAAGTAGTTATAGGTTTCTTCCTCTAATGTTGTGCTGTTCGTAATTATAGCTATAGTCGTTAAACTTTGCTAAAGCTCATGTGTTATGAAAAAGAAAAACAAAGTCGGTGTTTGTTATGAAAAAGAAAAACAAAGTCAGCTGTAGACGTGGCCTATTCGCACCAACTTCTCAAGGTATTTTGTGATTTTTGTAAACAAATAACCTAAAAGCTGTTCATGTATCTTTATTCGTTCCTGAATTTATTGCTCTCCTAACTGAGCAATTCAATTTTGAATTCTATGTAGCATAAGATCCAATAGTAATAGTGAGTAGTGACTGCACTCTCATTTCTGTCTCAAATGAATTTTAGATAAAATCCTAAATCAGGTGGCAAACTGAAGGTTGCGTTAATGCTTTGATGGATAGCGGTAAGCTGGCTACCATCTAAGCTTGATTACCTTTCTTGAAGTATTACAGGATTAGACGTTAAAATAATGCCCAAAATAGTTGCTGCTACAGGACTGTTTCTATGTTTAACGTGATCCATTTATTCTGAACTATGTCATACGCGTTCTTTTACAGTATGGCGGTCGTATAATGGCATTGTTTAAAATTGCGCAATCAATTGCCCGCTTTGAGGCCTGCCTCACTGAAAGGCTATAAAATATGGCCTTGAGGCCTACGCCTCACGGGGGAAAAAAATTGCTTACGCCTCTCCCATTTGAGGAATAGGAATTTGCGTACAATATTGCGCAATAGCTGAGGCTATTTTCTAAAGGCCCAAGGCCGAAGCTTAAGTTTTCAGAAAAACAAAAAAACCAGGCCCGTTTTTGTCCTTTTAAGTTCATGGGCCCATCTATGCTGCTTAAAATGCTTGAAACAAAGACATTTTTCATGGCTGCTCAAGCAATATATATGAGGATGGGGTTGACTTGAATTAGGAGTTACAACTAGTTAATTTTAGGGTGTCTTTCTTTCAGACTTCTGGTTGGACAAATTTCTTTTAGGCTTATTACTAATGAAATTTGTATATTTTAGACTATTTAGGATGTTAAGTATTGATTTATAACTACTACTAAATTTTTTATATTTTTTGAATTATTTTACGATGTAGTGTTGAGGCTTATGCCTCAAAACACGTTAAGGCTTACGCCTCAACTCACAAAAGGAAAACGCCTTAATGCCCAATTGCGCAATTTTATACAAATAATGGCAAAGCAACCTTGATGGATAATTGCTTAGATTGTTGTTGGCTATTTCTTGTTCTCTACTTCTTTTAATGTTGTGTTTCTGTCACTTAAACGAAGAGACAATTTCTAAGTCATTCAATCGACATTCATTAAATTAACTGGCCGATTAAGCGGGCAATCAAAAAGTTTTTTAGTTGGGTCAAAAGAGCTGTTTGAGTTATCATTGAAAAGGAAAAGAAGGACGAGGGCTTAATTTGACTCTCAAACCTTTATATGGCTAGGCCATTTTGATTTTTTTTTTTTTTCCTTTTTTTTTTTCTTTTTTTTTTTTTTTTTGAGTGACTCAATAACGTTGGTGTACATTTTATAAGCAAGAAAAATTAGTGTTGCATTTAGTAATTTAAATAACTTGAATTGTAAATGTGTTATTTCTTGCAGTGGCAGCAATGATCATACGACAAAGTTTTGGTGCAGAAATAGGCCAGGAGACACTGCTCGTGACAAATTTAACACAGGTCACAGCCAAGGTTCGTACACCCTACCAATTATGAAACTGTTTACATGGTCCACTGTCTTTTCAGACATAAAGTTCATTGTTTTAGTTCAACAGTTTTGAGTTATTCAATTGTCTAAACCAGTGGAGATGTGGATACTTGTCTTGATTTTTCAATATCCAAAAAAACTAAATAAATTTAGGTTGCGTTTTTAATTTTTGGCCGCTCACATGATATGCTGACAATTGTTTGGATAGAGCACCAGCGGAGGAAATAACCGGCAAAAAGATGTTGACTTTGTAGTTTACATATTACCCAGTTATATGGGCTGACTTTGGGGAAAGTATTCTTTTATGATTTCACATTTTTGTGTGTCTTTGTCAGGTTATGGGGAGCAAAATCCTGCTGTTGCTGGTCGCTTTACGGGTAACTTTCCGGCATCTGATGGCCCAACAACTCCAGGACCTTTTGCGGCTGGGTTAAATAGAAATGAAGGAACCATTCCGGGGGTTGGAGTTGCTATGCCATTGTCAGTTCCATCACTTGACATGTCCGCTCAAGGAGACCAAAAGCAACATCATCCGGTTTCAATGCCTTTAGGGGCTCCCCCTCTTCCACCTGGTCCTCATCCCTCCCTTATTACCGCCAAGCAGCAGCCGTCATATCAGCAAAATCCTCAACATATCCCACAACAGCAACACCAACACCAGCACCAACAACACCACCAAGGACTCCCACAACAAATGCCCCCTTTGCCTATGCCACCTTCAAATATGCAACAGCTACAGCCTTCTTCTCATTTACCGTTGCTCCCACATCCCCATTTACCTCGCCCACCACTCCAAATGCCCCCACTTGGTATGCCATCTTCCGTACCTGGATCTTTACCTATGCCCTCACATTCGATGCCAGTTCCTGGTCCAATGGTATGGGATCACCATCTCTTTTTGTGATTTTATTATTAATAGGGTCCATTTTTCTTAGTCTTGTGATTAATTCATATCAGTGCCTTCCACGATGTAAAATGAGGGTTGAAAGCAACTGTTTAATAGTAAAGTTTGATAAGCTTATGCGCAATAGTTCCTGTTCTGCGGGGGTAGATGGACTGTGGCCTTGTATTGCTACTACAATCCTACTCTGGTGATAAAGTGTAAACAGGATTATCCGTAAGAAATATCGTCTCTTCTGCGGCTACTAATACTTTAACCAGATTCTGAGATAATATCGGATGCAGTTTTGATGTAAAACCTGTTCTTTTATATTAGGAGCAACTAATTCTGTCGAAACACTTTTGATCTGAACAGTTTATTTTTGTTCACCAGAACTGCAGTGCTATCTATGGGGCTATTACTATGTTGACTTGTTATGGACATGGCATGTCACAAACACGAATTTTAGAACACTTTTTCTTCATATTATAATGCGTGAAGAATAAATAGGTTCTGTCTTGCATGAAGTCTTTTACATTAATAATATACAGATTCTACTTTTTTGAACTTTAGGGGATGCAAGTTGGTACGATGAATCAAATGGTTCCTCCTATGCCTCAAGGGCATTTTATGGGCATGAATCCGTTGCACTCAGGATCCTTGCCTGCAGCAGGTGGAGCGACTCAACAGGTTGGCGGTTTTCCAAATGCCTTGCCAAATATGCAGGGCCCCTCAAGTGCAAGTGGGGCCCCAATGTATCCGCAAGGTGGTGCTTTTAGCCGAACTCAAGCTGGACAAATGCCTATGATGCCAGGATACAATCCATACCAGGTAAGACGATGATAAATCATTGCTTTCTTAATGTGCTTCTTTTATACCAGGTAAGTAAAGATAGATCTGTTTTTACTATCATATATTGAAAGAAAGAGAACAAAGGAAGAGGAAACAAAAAGTCGTCCAAACTAAACATTAATGGATACAACAGTTACTATACGTCCCAAAGTGATCAGTGATGAGGGATAGTCCCTAATAAGTTCTTTCTAAGAGCAAACCAACCCACAAGTAAAACCATTATTTCAATTCTATTTTATACCTCTGAAACGCCTACATATCATCAGATCCGTAGCAACAAATCCAAGTTTTTTTTTTATAGTGGCTGGAGCTCATTTTATTCCTTTTTCCAACTATGTTGTTAGTTAGTGTTACATTCATATGCTGTCATCTATGCATTTATGCATCAGAATAATTGTCGGTTTCATGTTGATGGGGGGGAACGACATACATGTGAAAAGCTGGTGTGGCTGTGATTCCATTTCCAGCTGATATGATAGTTTTTTAAGGAGAATAAAAACCTTCACTCTGTTTAACTGAAACGTGGGAGTCTTACCTTCTAGTGTTTTCAAAAATATATAGAGATTAATCCTTGTGTTTTGATGTTTAATTATTGTCAAAATAACTGTGAAATAGCATTTTTTTAGTCTAGCTTTATTCACCCCCCTGCACTGCCTCTAATATCACTGGCTGAGTCAGATGTCATTGCATCATATAGAACTCCTTTCAAATTTCGTTTGGTTGGTTTTTTTTTTTTCTCTCTCTCTCTCTCTCTCCCTCAAAATAAGGGGAGTTCTACAATGAGGTCATTTTTTTTACCCCATCCATGGGGTATAATTTTTTTGACCGTTGATCGGTGTTGATTGGTTTTGAACGGTTGAGATCGAAAAGATGCACCAAAAAATAATAATAAAACCTAACGCACTTGATTCTCTTTTACAAAACAATTCAAAAAAAAAAAAAAAAACCCCTTCACCTGCAGCCCCTCTTCCAACTTCATCTTCCCCAACTCCGACCGCCGCCCCTGCTCCAAACATCAGCAGCCCTTCCCACACCACCCCTACCGCCCCTGCCTTCCTCTCCGATCTGCGACCTCCAACCACAGCCATAGCCAGCCCGTCGTCCTGTCCTCATCCGAGAAGAAAAAGGAAAATCTGGCAAATCGGATGGAGAGTACGTGACAAGCCCACGACGGTGTCGACCACGCCCAACCCCAAGACGCGATGAGCGCCCAACCACTGATCGCGACAAGCCCATGACGGCGCCGACAACGCCCAACCCCACGAGAGGAGCACCCTACCACCAATTGCGACCCACCCACTATTGAAATCGCGGCGAGTTCGCGATCTGCAACCTCCGATCTGCAAGCCAGTCACTTGCTGTCGAGCCCCCACCATCCTCCCCTGTTCACTGTCGATCTCCCGCACGGCCCCCCTCCCGTCCGTTCGAAGAAAATCAAATCTGGGTTTTTTTGTTTTTTTGTTTTTACTGACGAAATCGCAACGGGCTCGCGATCTGCAAGCCAGCGGAGCCACTTGCTGTCGAGGCCCCCCTCTTCCCCTGCTCGGCGGCGACGCCGTCAACCCCCTTGCTCACTGCCCCTCCTGTCCGTTTGAAGACAATAAAATCTGGTTTTTTTTTGTTGGTAATTAAAGACATAATCAGATGCAATAGGATGCACAAGAAATTTTGTGCACACGTCATCTAAACAGTTAAAATGAGATCCAACAGTCAAAAAAATGACCTCATGGATGGGGTAAAAAAAAATGACCTCATTGTAGAACTCCCCGTAAAATAATTGGCCTTGCAATGGAATTGACATATAAACTCAAGCTTCTGGTTTTTTTTTTTTTTTTTCTGATGTTATTTTTGGGAGCAGGCCGCAAATCAAGCTGCCATGCCTCAGCCATCACCTCAAGGGCCACCGCCTCATGGCCAACCACCTCAGTAGGCTGTCCTTCTGCTACATGTTATTGTATCACCATCACATCGGTTGCCTGCCGGCAGAACTTTGTCAAAACTCCCCCCGCCTCTCTCAAACTGACTTTTTTTTTTTTTTTTTTTTTTTTAAATCTTTAGTTTCCAATGTCGATGTATGAATTTGGCCTATTTCCTTGTGGTTTGACCCGCCCGGCATTTTTGTTTTTTCTGACATGCAAAGCAGCCGATTAAAGAGAATTTTGATGCGTGGTGTCATGAGTTATGCTTCGCGCATTTCCTATATCCTACAAAGGGAAGTCCTGCATTTCGTATACATAGAGGAGAAAATGCTCAACCATCTTAGCATTGGGTCACTATCATAATGATTGTGACGTTTTATGCTACATCAACAATTGTTATAATGCCGTAATGGTTAACCGTTTATGAAATATTCTAATTTCTTTTCGTACTTCAATTGATAAGATTATGTTGTTTATCTAAACACTAAACAATTCAAGACACGTAAGGACCTGAACCCGTTAGTTTTTTTAGTCCCTTTGCAAAATTTCGAGCAGTGAGTATGAAGAAAAATTAACTATACAGTGGCTTTTAATTTTATGTAACAATGGCTTTGGAGAAATGTTACAACTGGTGGTTGACGTTTTGAATTTACATTACTGTTAAATCTTTTAGGATGCCGTTACACTCAACCTATACAAATGAGATAAGTCATGTTAAATTATTGTAATATGATGGAAATTTACAAGTGCTTTTACCTCTCTATAATAAATGACGGAACCTCCGTACCATTATATATATATATATATATATATATATATGACAGCATAAACAAGGGACCATGGCAATTTTAGGACCTTTTGGTTTAGGGTGTTTTTTAAAACTAGTATAATGATTTCATTGCTTTTATACACTAAATTCCAAATGTTATTTGACTAAGAGTAATTAGTCTAAATAGTTCATGAACTCTTTACAAGGTGACGGTTCAGTCGTTTTTTTTTTTATTTTTTTGCCGTGATGATCTTAAACTCCTATTTTCTTGGCCATTACAGTTCTTTCCGTTTGGTTTTGTTAAAAAAAAAAAAAAAAAAACTCACAGTGTGCTTTCTGAAGGAACATATCCCTAAAAAGACAAAAATACCCTTATTTATATCAATTAAAAAAATTTAAAGAGAGAGAGATAGAGAGATCTGCACTTAAGCAAACCCAGCACTTCCCCCCTTCTTGTAACAATCGAAATTTTTATGGACTTGCGATTTCCTTAAAATTAACAGAAATCTAAGTCTGTACTATATATGTCAATATAAAGCTCATGATCTGATTTGATTATCAGAGTATGTTTGAGTTCTTATAAGTATTATGAGACTCAATGATGATCTATCAAGTCAAGTATGAGGCCTTATGGTGAAAAAGGTAGAATCATGATTTATAATTTTGTTCTGACCAATGAACGACTAGGATAATTTATGACATGAATAAGACGGTACTGCCGTATTATAAGCAGTATTGAAATTATACTGCAGTCGACCATCATTACGGATGTAGAATTGAGAATAAGGATTAAAAATGCTCCAGAATAATCAGGATTAATATTTGGAGCAAGGAGAACTAAGTAGTTTTAAGTCCTAAGAAAAACCTATATGCGGTCCAGTTAAGTGCAGATAAATTCTAGACTGCAGTCCAGCAATACTATACTATTGATAGTTAAAACAGTATTGGTACTATTTGGATTATTAAGAAAATAGACTGCGTATTAGGAAGGAATGCCAAACATGACCCTACTTGGAGGCCAAGTAATTGTAGATAAGTATGAAAAGATTTTTTTTGGTTCAAGCTCCACATGGCCGGCCATTTAGGGACTTGGAAGGCAAATATTTTGTCTTTAAGGACCAATATGCAATTCAAGGAGAACTTAAGAAAAAAAAATTGTGGAAAATTATGAATTTTCCACCTATAAATAGGGGTGGGTAGTAGAAACTTGCACTCTTTAGTTGGCTTCTCAAACTTCTAGTTCTTTCTCAACTATTCCTCTCTAGCCTTAGGAAAAAAAGAGAGAGAGAGAGAGCCAAGAGTGGCTGGTTGCTAGTGGAGGTTGTAGAGCCAAATTTCTCTCATCCCAAGGTCTAGAGCAATCTTTCCAAGCTTTAGAGGTATTATTCTTGATTCTCTAACTAAGATTTTCATTAAGTTTTGGTTTATTTTAAATGTATTTCAAGTTATGGGATGTAAGAGCATAAGCTCATGTTTCTTATTTTCCTATATGATGGTCCTTTATGGTTGGTTTATACTAGATCTATGCTTAGGTTATCTTGGTTGATAGCTCTAACCATGGGTTTGATTTTATGCTCTAAATTAAGTGTTAAGGTTATGCGTGCTCACCATGTGTTTGTGATTATGCTCTCACATATTTAAGTATGGAGATTTTATTAATGATGATGATGATGATAATGTGAATATTATGGGTATGTTGGTTAAGAAATTAACCTAAAGACACAAGTTGGTAAACAAGTAAGTTATCAATATTGTGTTTTTCAAGAACATGAGATAAGTGAATGGTTGAAGCTTAAGAACGAAACCAACACGCTGCATGTTAACGTAGGCTCATGGCTTTGACCGTTTGAGGTAGTGTATGCAGATTTTTAAGCTAAGAATCCACAAAATACAAACTGTCGGTTTTCAAAAATAATTTGGACAGTTTTTTGAAAACTCAATTTTGAGCCCATTAGAGACCGAATTTGGAAAAAGTTATAACTACAAAGTTGTAAAACACAGAAAATTCTAGGGGGAAGCATGGACAAATTTTGAAAAAAAGCCTCCATATGTTTTTATAAGTTTTCAAAACTGGCCGGTCCAGGTACTGTACACGGCCAGTAACTTTCAAAAGGAAAAATGGGTAAGTTAAAAGGCATATTTAAACTTCAAGCAAACATGAAAGTTGTAGGATTCGACGAGGTCTACAACTTCCGTGAGGAATACTTTTTCAAATTCTGAACCGATTTAAAGATAAAACTGGATTTTCAAAACTATGCATGGTACAGGAAATTTCCTGCACAGATACATTCAAGCAAATTAAAAGGGTGTTTTGAAATCAGTTTTTAAGGTTTTATGACCTCTTTAAAAAGAGACTATGATTTTATGAAAATAGTTTAAAAAATGTTTAAATCCATTTGAATACATATTATGTCTTACAAAAGGCAATTTCATGAAATTTCAAGTATTTATGTTAAGAAATACTTTATTTGTAAAGCTAAGATATTTTCAAGTAAATAAGATATTTTTAAGAAAAAGGAAGAAAAATAGACTAAGTCTAAGTTACTTGAGAATATAGTAGCATTGCTATGATTACCAATGGTAGTCGGATTGGATACCGATTTATTATGTCAGGGTTTGAATCTATGATTACCAATGGTAATCGGATTGGATATCGATTTATTATGTTATGGTTTGTAGTAAAATAGAACGATTCTTATCTTACACCCTGTTTGAAAACATGAATATGGTCTGTTGTCTTGCCTTTTTGGAATGCCAGAGCAAGAGCGTAGGACAATTTGTAAGTACAACTCCGCCTACAGTATGGACAAAAATGTTTTTACTGCTTTGCATGTTTTTTCAAAAACTCATGCATTGATTTAAATATTTTTACTGTTTTGCATGTTTTTCAAAGCATCATGTATTAATGTATGTGATACATATGATTTATGTTTTATTATTGTGGCATCATGCTCACTAATAATAAATCACATAACAAGAATAAGATCAAGTTTCAAGTACGAAACAATAAAGATTTAAGTTTTCAAATATGATCAAAATAAGAACAAGTTTTCAAGAATGAAGGCAAGCAAGTTGCCTTGCGTCATACCGACTTGCCACAAGGGCGGGTTTAATCCATGGCTGTGTGTCACGGTACATGCACTCATGTTCATGTTACGAAAGGGGCCCAAAACTAAGTTAAAACAAGAAAGTATAATTGACTCATGTTAAGTTAACATAAGAAAGCATAATTGGTTCTGTATTCTTTTACTAAAATGATTTTGCGGGAATAAAAAAGTTATACTTGCTAAGCGAAAGCTCATAACTTACATTCATGATGTAGCTAAGCAACCTACCGGACATGCTTGATATAAGACTGTGGAGAGATGGCATTGCAGACTGTGAAATTTGGGTTGGACACCACCACGTGTTTTGTAAAATATGTTTATGTTATGATATGATAATATAATGGTACCGGTACTTAAATTATTTAGCACATGGACAGTATTTAAAGTTTATTACAACGGTAATTAGTATAGTTTATCAAATATGTTAAAATGGTTTTACAACTCTATACTCGATTGAGTACATATAAATAAGTATGAGAATTATATAGGTTTTAAATTTGAATTTAAAATGAATAAAGAAAGAAAAATATATTTCCGTATTTTTTTACAAAATACAAGAGTATGTTTAAGTAAGTTAAGTATTTAAATTAAGTAAACATGTTATGTAAGCACAGTAACGGCCCTACGTAGTCAGGTCGTTACACCTCCCCCCTTCTCTCTCTCTCTCTCTCTCTCTCTCCCCCCCCCCCCCCCCCCCCCCGTCCCCTCCCTCCCTCCCTCCCTCCCTCTCACCCACAGGTCCGATGCCAGATGCCAGCCATCTCTCCCTCCCTACCCCCCCACCCCTCCAAGATCCGACACTGGAAGCTGGAAATCGAAAGACCGTCTCTCTTTCTCGCCCAGTCATCCCCTCCCTCCCCCCAACAGATCCGACATCGGATGCGGGAGACCAAGAAACCATCTCTCTCTCTCTCGCCGTCCCCTCCCCTCCCTCCCCCCAACAAATCTGACGCCGGACATCCCACCCCTAGATTTGACACCGGACCGAACACCGTCTCTCTCTCCCCTTCACAGATCCAACGCTGCAGGCCGTCTCTCTCCCTCACGAGTTCCTTCCCCTCCCCTCTCTCTTCCCTCCCTCCGTTTCCCTCCCTTCCGCTGTCCCCAGACCTGTGAGTCTCCCTCGATACTGGACGCCACCACCACCGCCTCCTCCTCTTGATTGTCGTCATCTTCGCAGGTCCCTCGTCTAAGATCAGTAGGGGAGAGAGAAATTCTATGGTTTTTTTTTAATTATTTTTGTTTATGAGTTTTTTTTTTTAAATTAAATTTATTAGTATATTACTAAAATGCATTTTCATATTAGGTCACATGTCTTGTATATAATGCATTCCGTTAGAAATTTAATAGTTTTGGACGAAAAGGACTAAAATTGCCAACATTTAAAGAGCTGAGGGCATCATAGCCAAAAAAAAAAAAAGGGGACCAAACCGTCACCTTGCAAAGAGTTCAGGGAATGATATATATATATATATATATATATTTTTTTTTTTTGAGACAGTAGTAGTTCCTTGGCTTGGCTTGGCTTGGCTTGGTTTGGCTTGGCACTATTGAGTAAGAGGAACACATTCAAGCTCCATCTCTAGCACCCCCCTCTCAACATTTTGCAACTGAAGACTGATTTCTTGCCTTACTTTGCCCTCTATTATGTAGATCACACCATCTTTAAACTTGCCGAGCTGCATCGGCATCTGCTCGTCAATTGTCGATTTCTCATAGGCTTTAGCAGCAGCAACCAGGGGTTGAATGTCAATCTCAGCCTCGCCCATGAAATCGTCATTCTTGAATTTATCCTTGTCGTACACTAGCTGTATGCAACCATTAGAAGAAAAAAAATATAAAAAATAGGTATGCATTCCCTATTCAAAACAACTATAATAAATGTTGGTTACCACTTTTAGAGGAGGAATTTGTTGAGGAATAGACAGCATAAGGCTTTCGTTCCACACTGGATTAAGGTTGCTCTTTATGACGCGTGTCTTCACAGACTGCAAAAATCAAATCAAATTTTATGAAAAAGCTTTTGTTATATATAATAATGAAACTGAATCTCTTCAATAATAATAATAATAATAATAATAATAATAATAATAATGAAACTGAATCAGTTCAGGAGAAGAGAAGAGAAGAGAAGAGAAGAGAAGAGAATAGATGATGAAAGAGCCTCACTTGGTGACCAAGTGCAAGGATGACATAAGGGTCACTAGTCATCAGTACATCTCGAATTGCTAAGTTGGTTCCTTTTACAACATTCACCTTTATCAGTCCAACAAATTCAACCATACCTGCCTATAAAACAAATTCACCAATAAGATCGTTTGCCAAAACAAATGTAGAAATTTAATGCATTGAATATGAAAATGAAAAAAAATTGCTACCAATGAGTTGCACTTCTTTGTGGTCTTATTTTCAGAGTCTTTTCTTCCCCAGCTGTTACAAAATGCATGCCCAGAACGATGTTTGGTGGCCTGTTTCTCGTACTGTTTCTTATCGTGCTCAGAAATGGTTATGTTTGGTGAACCATTTGAAGCTGATCTCCTATGAGTAGGGACGAAGGGACATGACAGTTGATCAGCTGAGATTGAAAATTGTTGCAGCTCATATTTCCTCCTGATTATTCAAGTACACTTGTTTGTTAAGAGTTCATTTCAATCTCTCTGTGCAAATTTAGGACAATTGTTATTATTATTTGATTCCACTAGAGGACTACCTGATGAAATCAGAGCGTTCCTCCACAGAACAATCTGGTTTTGGTTTTCTTATATTCGCAGGAATGGAATATTCATACTTTCTATTCACTACCGTGTTGCCGCCTAGAGTTAGTAAAGCGTTGACTTGTTCGGTTGTCCATTCATCTAGCTTCACTGATAGAACCTGACATAAGTTTTCAAAGAATTATAAAAGGTGTTAAGATTCAAGGGCAGTCGGAGCTTAAATCGTTACAGAATCATATCAGTTCTCAACTGATATGAAATGCATAGGTATCCTTCATAAACACAAACACTTCTGGCTGATTAATGATGTCAAGAACTTTCCACCTTGATTGTACACTTATACATAAGTATAGTCGGCTGGTTTTCCTCCTCGAGACCTGTCTAAGCTATGTAATTTTTCAAAGATTTGTCTACTGGACAATAATTGCTGTTGATATTTAGATAGAGAAGTATGAAATTATCATCCGTCTATCACCTGACTTGGAGTAATTTAATTCTAGAAAATTGAGGTAGTAAATAGACGGGGTCAAAGGCGTACCTTGGATATATGCACTCCAAGGCTTCTATGGACTCCAGAGCACTTGATGCAAATTAGTACTCCGAAAGTTATAGATCTAAGAGCAGACCGAAGACAGTTAAAACTCAATGCAAATAACCAAAGGAACGAAAAAAAGAAAAGAAGTTGTGAACAAGAATCATTGTTGCATCAGAAGATTCCATGAACTAAATTTGCATGATTGATTGAGCAATAGATGAGTGGAAGAAAGTAAAGATAGATATTGAGAGTAGAGAATATAGCATATTCTCAGAATTAAGAATGAATGATTATATATGTCGGGGACTTTAGGATTAGTTATGAAAGCAATAACAAAACGGGATTGCAGATTTTTTTTTTTTTTTTTTAATGTGAAAATGATTACTTACACCCATTTTGGATCAGGAGATCCACAATCCGCACAATGTCTATTGCCGGATTGATCCAAGAAACGGTCCAACCTTTCTTGTGTTCCTGTTCAATGGATGAGGATCATAAAGAAATTCAGAAAAATTTTGAAAAAAAAAAAAAAAAGGAAAGAAAGAAAGAAAAGAAAAGAAAAAAAAAAAAGATATGAGGAGGGAGGGGGAGTACCAGAAATGGAATTGGCTGATTCTAAACGGAAGAGATCGTATAGACAGGCAACTGATCCTGCAAAATGTTGAAAAAGAAAAAAAAAAAAAAAGGAACATTAGAACTATATATATATATATATATGTAATACATCCAATTTCAGTGCAACACAGGACAATCTATATGGTTGAATTCTAATAAGACATAGAATCATGGAAGTAGAAAATGGGAAAATGGAAGGGGAAAAAGAGTAAAACCTGGAAGAGACCGAGGTGGAGCAGAAGCAGATGAAGAAGTACGATTGTCCTTATGATCATGATGACGATGATGGTGGTGGTGGTTGTGATGCTGGGTGGTAGAAAGGTCCAGCCTCTCCATTCATTCGTTCATTCGTTCACAACAACAACAACAGCGACAACAACAAAAACCATCCACATTACAATCCCTCCATCTCCCCTTCTTTGCAATTTTACATAATGCATTTGCATCACAAAATAAAAAAAAAAAGAACATAGATTTTTTTACTCATTTATTCAATTCAATATGCATCTCTCTAATACCACATATCAAAAACATCTTCTCTTTCCAATATATCATAATATGTTTATATATCATAAATAGATATCAGAGGAAAAAAAAAAAAAAAAAACGAGAAGGAATTTGCATGGGCTTCGAGTTTTGGAAACGAAGTAATCTATCTGTCTGTATTTAAAAAATGGTTTTTGTATTTAAAAAATGGTTTTCTTTTCTTTTCTTTTTTAACAAATCAAACATAAAACATAAGTATAAAATATGAGATTGGGTTTGGGTTTGGGGTAAGGCAAAGGAGATTGATGAAAAGAAAGAAAGAAAGAAATGGAATGGAATGGAAGGGGGTCAAAACTCAAACCTGGAGAAATATGAGAAAAACAAATATTAATTAAATGGACAACAACAACAAGATTCTTGGAATGGAATGGAAGGGGTCAAAACTCAAACCTGGAGAAATATGAGAAAAACAAATATTAATTAAATGGACAACAACAAGAAGATTCTGAGGACAGATTGTGTTTTTTTTTTCCCCTTCTTTTGTCATTCACCAAAATGAGGCGCACACGTTCACAAGTTTCTTCTGAATTCTTTTTTTTTTTTTTTTTTTTTTTTTGGGGGCTCTTCTTCTGCAGTTTTTCTTTATTTATTTGTCATTTTTAAATCAAGAAAAGTCTCTTGATATGTTTTGGTTTTCATAATCCTTTTATGATAAGTTTTGTTAATATTTGATAAATTTTTAATTAAGGAAGTTGCCAAACTGTCAATTGCCAAAACCAATCCAAAAAAAAAAAAAGGGTCAAAATTAGTGGAATTTGGTCGTCTCATAAATTAAAGGGTGGTGAGGTGAGGTGAGGATTAACATCAAATTGAGATCATCTCCCGCACGCGCTCTTCTATACGCGTATACTTTACAAGTCCATTTTCCAGTTTTTTCTTTTCTTTTCTTTTCTTTATTTATTTCTTGGAATTTTAATTAGGTGGATATTAATATTTCCCTATATATTACTTTATTTTCCTCATTTATTATTTTGTAAGTCCAGTTTAGAGAGAGGAAAAAAAAAAAAACTCTTGTCGCATAGAATTAGAAAAAAAAAAAAGAAGAACAAAAAATGCTTTATGGAAAAAATTAGGGTAAAGCTACAGTAAAGCCCCATTTTATAAACCCTATCAATAAAGCTCATTTTTAAACTATCCGATTTAATGGAACGGTTGAGATATTGCTTGTGCATGATGACTATAATGTACCTTAACCTATAATATTATATACTAAAAATAAAAAAAATAGAAACTAAAAAAAAAACCCACCGCCAGCGACTCTCCCCGGCCGACAACCCCCTACTGACGAGTCAGGGGAGGGGGGGCTCCTCGGCATCTTCGCCGGCGTTGAGGGGCCGCCAGTTTTTAGTTGAGAAATCTTTTTTTTTTTTTTTTAGTTTTTATGAATTTTTTTTGAATTTCTATTTTTTTTTATTTTTAGTATATAATATTATGGGTTAAGGTATTATAGTTATCATGCATAAGCAACATTTCAACCGTTCGATTAAATCAAATGGTTTAAAAATGAGCTTTATCGATAGGGTATATAAAAAAGACTTTACCGCAGATTCTCTTAAAAAATTAACTTGTACTTTTTTTAAGGCTAAATTGTAAAATTATTTAGGAGTGCATATGAAAGCTACCTTAAAGTACCTTGGTCAATAATTTTACAAATGATTTTATTATAAAGTGTATAGTTTAAATTTTTCATCCCAAGTTTAAAAAACAAAATAAGTAATTATGTTTAATTATCAACTTTAGAATATCTAAATTGACTATCATAATTAAAGCATAACCTTGTCACCTTGAGGTTTCATTTCTTTAGGGAGAAAAAGAAAGGACCTCAGTAGTTTTGGTTGGTTTGATTAAAACTATTTGCATCCTATTTTAACATCTAGTCTCATTTTTCATTTTTAGCAGTTATCTTCTAAATAGTATTTTGTCAACTGAATATTTATTTACAAATTTTTATTTTACATTTTTTATGTGCTAAATTATTTAATTAATATGTTGTGGTATGACATTATATAGGGACATTCAATAGGACAAAAATTCTGTAATAAGGTATCTTAGCTCTACTATCGCATGACAAATTTCTTTTCTTTATTAAAGGAAAAAATGAATAATAATGTGGTAGCAAGCTTGGTTGTTGGTAATCACTAAAATTTTCATCCCATGCCACATCAATTCTTCACTTAATTTATTGATGAAAAATATTTAAAAAAAAAAAAAACTGAATCTTTACTATACTAAAAGAAAGAAAGAAAAAAAAAAAAAAAAAAAAAAAAAGCCAAAGTTCTCTCTTATTCAATTGGCATATGGCATCTTCTTGTTATTTTCTTTTCCTTTTCCCGTTTCCCTTTTGTTTTTTCATTCTCTCATATATATATATATATATATATATTTTAATTTTTTTAGCGTTAATTGAAATTATTTTTCTTAAATATGTCTCTATCTAATTTCTTTTTATATATAACTCATTCAACTACTATTTTCTTATAGTATATCACAAATAACTTTCCATTTGATTTACTCTTTCTTTTTTCCTTCAATTGTGCATGATACGTGCGGACCACATGCTCATCATTAGTAAGAGAAAAAGAGTGAAGAAACATCTAGTCAGATTTTTTTTTTTTTGATATATTTGATTTTAGGGTCTTTATTTTAGTTTTTTTTTTTTCTTTATTTGATATTGAGCTTTGTTAAATATGATGATATGATTTTTTTTTTTTTTTTTTGGAATACAAAGAAAGTACAACATACAAATCCACTGACAGTTCAACCACAAAGGACTTTCAGGATGAAAAACTAAGTAGACCCCCATTAAGTTACAATTTTCAGGTAATTGCTGACTGAAAGAGAACCTATGAACACTTATAAGCCACATTATTTCCTTGTGATGATATAAATTTCAACACATTAGGCAATTTGTTAACATCACGTCACCGACACGATGACCTCGTGAACTCCCACTATCATTTTAGAATTTTAGATGTTGTAAGTTTTTAAATTACTATGCATCTGCTATTTACCACCACAAGAAAACTTTCACGTTTGTAAATTGCTCATTAGTCTCTAAACTTTTAATATTATGCAGTTTTGATTCTTGATCTTTTTTCCATAGGTGAATGCCCCTAAACTATTAAAATATTACTGTAATAGTTCTTTCTGTTAATTTTTGGATGAAATCCGTTAGTAAATTACTCAAAAAATGATGTTACTAATGGATTCAGTTTAAAAATTAATGGAAAGGACTACTGTAACAACGTTTCTAATAGTTTATGGTCATTCCAGTTATGAAAAAAAAAAAAGAACAAGAAATGCTCTAAACTATTAAAGTGTTGCTATAATAGTCATTTCTGTTAATTTTTGAATTAAATGCATTAATAATTTGATCAAAAAGTGATGCTAATTAATGGAT
Source organism: Ficus hirta (assembly GCA_038430175.1). Lineage (NCBI taxonomy): Eukaryota > Viridiplantae > Streptophyta > Magnoliopsida > Rosales > Moraceae > Ficus > Ficus hirta. Next base: position 15,837,960 of record CM076594.1, on the reverse strand, counting down.
TCCGTCCAAATATCTCTCTCTCTCACTCACATTTTCACTCCTCTCCTTTGGATCTCTCATTTTCCCTTCAATTGGGAACCCTAGCGCCACCCCCAAGTCCTCTGTCCAGCCATCCAGACATGGGACACTCTGCGCCACCACCAGGACCTCTGTTCCCCCACTTGTCGTCGCTATAACTTCCCATTTTTCATTCTCTTCCTGCGCTGAGCTATTTCACAAGTAGTCTTCTACTCTTCTCATTTTTTTTTCTTTGATATATTTTATTTTAAGTTTTTTTTTTTTTTTTGTGATTTTATATTGAGTACGGCTATACAGAAAAACTGAAAAAACTAAAACAAATCGAATTAAATTGAAATTACGTAACCAAATGTGAAATCAAACAATTTCAGTAAAAAACAGAATCGAATACCTCCTGCTCAGTTTATTTATCGATCAAATCGAACCGACCGACACTATATTAAAAAAATAAATTTTTTTTAACTCTCATAATTTAATAATATTTTTTTGTGGTAAAACTTCGTCATTTCGTTTCTCCAATCCTATGGCTAATACTATCAATTTCTTCCTCACTCACTCACGGTTAGAGCCAGACCACCCCTCCCAAGGCCCTAGTTCTCTCTCTCTCTCTCTTCGGGGTTTATTGTAGTAATTTATCCTATTTTTATAAAGATAAAGATTAAAGATAATTAGTCTTAATTTTATTACTATTAATTTAATTATTAATTAAAGATTAAAGATGGGGAATTTTATAATGGGGTCAAGTTGATACGAACCACGTCAAGAACTGATGCGACCCTAACCAAATTAGTCTCCAAGATTGAATTCTAAACGGATTTGAATGGAACCGCGACCCGATGTCTAACAAGAAGCACGAACCTTGGTATGTGAGAATGCCACATCAGCTATGGGTGGACTGATTGATAAGTCTATGAACGCTACGGATTTCTCCGATAAGTTCAAAAAGTTCGTTAAGAACCAAAGAGAATTAAAACCTCAAATTTCTGTGTAAAACTGATCTGCCTCAACAAAGAATTTCGTATATATATATATATATATATATGTGTTTCCCTTTGTGGATTTTCAATCCCTAATTGCCCTAGAAATTTCGGCAATTCACTAAGCCAAAAAAGGAAATAACCAATCTGAAACAAATAAAGATAAAACAAATAAGGTAAGTTTCCTAAATGGCTGAAAAGCTTTATAATATTCTAAAATAAAAGGAAACTAATTAATAATTCAGTCAATAACTGATTCTTGTCGCCAATTATTGCCTCAAAACGGAAAAGTGACAGCTGGTGAACTTGCAAACATGATTACTTGGTCTCTTTTAGTAGTTGAATCGCGCATTTGTTGGGCTGGTTGTCGTTTGTAATTCCCTCGATGGGCCTCCACGCAATAGCTTGAGACCAAGTTGCTCGAATCAGCCCCATAAGTGCGTCTTTGAATTTCTTAACGCGAGCCCTCGTAATCGGACCAATGGGAACTTGAATTGGGTCTGAGTACGTCTCATCCCACGTGCTCATGCTTGTGCTACCGAAGTTCTCATCATTCCCCTCCTCTTGAGAAGGATTTGTCCTCAAATCGTCGCCTGCATCAAAAGGACTTAGATCAGAAACTTTAAAGGTGGCACTTACACCATACTCACCTGGCAGGTCTAACTTGTACGCATTATCATTGATCCTTTCAAGAATTTGAAAAGGACCGTCCCCTCTAGGTAATAGCTTAGATTTCCTTTGTTCCGGAAACCGTTCTTTGCGTAAGTGCAACCACACCCAATCTCCGGGCTCGAAGACGAGCCTGTGACGCCCTTTGTTGGCTTGTTTGGCATATTGCTTGGTCCTTCGCTCGATGTTGAGTCTTGCCTTCTCGTGTATCTGCTTAACAAGTTCAGCTTTTCTTTTTCCATCTAAATTCACACGCGCAGACAAAGGTAATGGCATTAAATCCAAAGGGGTTAAAGGATTAAAACCATAAACAATTTCAAACGGTGAAAATTGAGTAGCAGAATATACAGATCGATTATAAGCAAACTCAACATGTGGTAAACATTCCTCCCAAGTTTTGATATTCTTTTTGATGATAGCCCTCAACAAGGTAGACAAGGTTCTATTCACAACTTCTGTTTGACCATCGGTTTGAGGGTGACAAGTAGTCGAAAACAACAACTTAGTCCCTAACTTTGCCCACAAAGTCTTCCAAAAGTAGCTTAAGAACTTGGCGTCCCTATCAGAAACAATTGTCCTAGGCATACCATGAAGTCTCACAATTTCCCTAAAGAACAAATCAGCAACATTGGAAGCATCATCTGTCTTGTGGCATGGGATAAAATGTGCCATCTTAGAAAACCTATCCACGATCACAAACACCGAATCCCTTCCCTACTTAGACCTAGGCAAACCTAACACAAAGTCCATCGAGATATCAGTCTAAGGTTCACTAGGTATTGATAAAGGGGTGTACAAACCGTGGGGCTGCACTCTTGATTTAGCCTGCCTACAAGTTACACATCTATCACAAAGCCTCTCAACATCTCGTCTCATATGCGGCCAATAGAAATGTTCTTGTAAAACAGCTATGGTCTTGGCAACTCCAAAATGTCCCATTAACTCTCTCCCATGGGATTCTCTCACTAACAAATCTCTTATGGATCAATTAGGCACATACAATTTATTCTCACGAAATAAATATCCCTCATGCCTAAAGTACTTACCACTAGCGAATTTCTCACATGCTTGATACTCAGCACTAAAGTCACGATCATCCGCATATAACTCCTTAATATGTTCGAAACCCAGCAGTTTAGCATCAAGAGTTGAGATTAACGCGTACCTGCGAGAGAGCGCATCCGCAACTACATTTTCCTTACCTTGCTTGTAGCGAATGACATACGGAAACGTCTCTATGAATTCCACCCAACGAGCATGCCTCTTATTCAGCTTATGTTGGCCCTTCAAGTGTTTCAAGGACTCGTGGTCGGTGTGAATCACGAACTCTTTAGGCCATAGGTAGTGCTGCCACGTCTCTAACGCCCGAACCATCGCATACAACTCTTTTATCATAAGTTGGGTAATTAAGAGCTGTCCCGTTCAGCTTCTCACTGAAATATGCTATTGGTCACCTATCCTGCATCAAAACGGCACCAATTCCAACACCTAAAGCATCACATTCAATTTCAAAAGTTTTGGAAAAATTAGGTAAAGATAACAATGGAGCATTGGTCAACTTATCCTTGATTAACTGGAATGCCCTTTCTTGCTCCTCTCCCCATCTAAACCCAACGTCCTTCTTGATCACTTCAGTCAATGGTGCGGCTATAGTACTGAAATCTTTCACAAACCGCCAGTAAAAACTAACAAGTCCATGAAAACTCCATATGTTACCCACACTAGTTGGACTCGGCCACTCCCGGATGGCTCGCACCTTCTCTTCATCGACCTGTATACCTTCAGCACTAACAACAAAACCAAGAAACACAAGCTTATCCGTGCAAAAAGTACACTTCTTGAGGTTAGCATACAAAATGACCCCTGCCTTGGCATTTAAAACACTTGATATCACGATTCTGAGTAGTGGAAGAATTAGATTTACCTTGATTCCTATTGCTGGCCTCTTCTTGTTTTTGTTCGGTCTTTGGCCTTGTGAGAGTTAAAAAAAATAATTTTTTTTTTAACTCTCATAATTTAATAATATTTTTTTTATGCTAAAACTTCGTCATTTTGTTTCTCCAATCCTATGGCTAATACTATCAGTTTCTTCCTCACTCACTCACGGCTAGAGCCAGACCACCCCTCCCAAGGCCTTAGTTCTCTATCTCTCTCTCTCTCTTCGGGGATTATTGTAGTAATTTACCCTATTTTAATAAAGATAAAGATTTAATATAATTAGTCTTAATTTTATTACTATTAATTTAATTATTAATTTACCCCATTAATGGTGTAAAAAAATTTGACCATCAGTCACTTTTGAATGACTGAGAGAAAAAAGATGTATCAAATAGTTACAAATAATATCACACCTGGTTATTATCAAACATTTCAAAAAAAAAAAAAGAAAGAAAAAAGAAAAAAATTTGACTGTAGGAAAGCAAGGGGAGAACTCCCGCCACCAAATACCATCGATCCCGGCAAAGGAAGTAAGGCACGTCAGAGGTGGCAAAGGTCGCTGGTGTTTGGCTGAGGGGAGCCCTACCGACTCCCTCCTCCACTCCCACATTTGTTGTTCTTCTCCAATTCCCTACACCCCCAATAAGTTCTTCCTCCAAGTCTGCAACAAATTCCCTGCAAATCATTGTACAACTTCTAGGGATCCAGTTCAAGTTCCAATTGGACCGGTTACGAGAGCACGAGCAAAGAAGTTCAAGGATGTATTCAACGGGTTGATTCAAGAGATTTGGACTTAAGCAAATTCGTGGAGGCCCATTGAGCTTGGTCCACATGTTCAACAAAAATATATCAACATGATTCAAGTTCTAGAAGAATCCGGTCAAAGCTAAGCTTAATTTCAACAAGTAAATTTGACAAGTTTAGGAGTACTTTTAGGACTGATTGTAAGGCTTGCATGCTAAGATATTTACTTTCCTTTTTTTTCTTTTCTTTTTTTTTTTTAAGGCATGTGATCAGTCAATTAAAGGGCTGATTGTTTCTTTTTTAGGCAAGTAAGAGTTATTATTACCAGATTTTAGCCTTAATTAAGATAGCTATTTTAAGAGCTTTCTTTGTAATATTCAGCCTATTAATAGGCGTCCAAGTAGTAGTAAAAAGGCAGATCATTATTAAGTAATTGTGAGAGTATTTTCTTTTTTGTTCTTTGAAGAATAATTCGAACTTATCAGAATTTTCTGTAGCGTTCACCAACGACTTATCAATCAATCCTTCAATAATTGATTGTGGCGTCTTCACCATACAAAGGTTCTTACCTCCATATAGGTAACGGGTCGTGGTCCTTCCATTCGAACCTGAATGTAGAGACGAACTTGGAGACATCATAGATTACGGGTTTTGTCACAAGTTGGCGTGGTTCATATCATTTTGGTATCAGAGCTTTGGTTCTAGTTTCAGGTTTGCTTATCCCTTTTAATTTAGTTTTCTTTTTTTTTTTCTGGCCGAATTTGTTTAGAAAAAAAAAATCGTTTCCGAATTTATTTGTAATTTGTAATTTCTGATTCTATTTGTAATTTCTGTTCGTGGCATTAAAAAAAAAAAAACAGAAATGAACCAAAAAAAAAGAGAGTAAATATCTTGGCATGCAAGCCTTACAATCAGTCCTTAAAGTACTTCTAAACTTGTCAATTTTACTTGCTGAAATTAAGTTTAGCTTTGGCCGGATTTTTCTAGAACTTGAATTATGTTGATGCATCTTTGTTGAACACGTGGACCAAGCTCAATCGGCCTCCACGAATTTACTTGAATCCAAACCTCTTAAATCAGCCCGTTGAGTACATCTTTAAACTTCTTTGCTCGAGATTTTGTAATCGGTCCAATTGGAACTTGAACTGGATCCCTTGAATTTGTACTATGATTTGCATCATTCCCCCTCTCATGGTGTCCATCCGTTTCTTCCTCTTCACTAAATCTCGCCCACAGTAGCCGTCGGTGAATGGTTGTTGAGAGTCAGGTGTGCGCTAGGCTTGCAGATTCCTTGATTTAGTTTTTTTTTTTTAATGTGTGTAATATTATGTGGTCAATCTCATACTAAATAGGTGAATCTTTTTAACCTGAGCCCTCCAAATCGATCGGGTGGTTAAAAAATTTTACTTCATCAATTGGGGGGTAAAGTGAGGGGGTTTCATTTAGAAACCCCAAAGATTTATTTAAAGAAAATTGTTGGGTAAAGCAGATAGTGGAATGAACGGTCACATCGTAAAAGTGTAAAAACGACCCCCACAGGGCCACGACTCACACTCACACAGTCCCACTCACTAAGACGTCTCTCACTCACTCACTTGACGAAAAAAGAGGGGGAAAATAAAAAAGAGAGAAAAAAGAGAAGGAGAAAAGAGAAATGTCATCGGCGGCGGCGGCAGCAGCAACAATGGAGTCCCTGATCCTGCAGCTCCACGAGATCTCGGCCGTGAAATTTGGCAACTTCAAGCTCAAATCGGGAATCTCCTCCCCTATCTACATCGACCTCCGTCTGATAGTGTCGTATCCCAGTCTCCTCCGGCAAATCTCCCAAACCCTAATCTCCTCTCTCCCTCCCTCCACCTCCTTCGACCTCGTCTGCGGCGTCCCCTACACCGCCCTCCCCATCGCCACCTCCCTCTCTCTCTCCCACGACATCCCCATGGTCATGCGCCGCAAGGAGGTCAAGGACTACGGCACCTCCAAGTCCATCGAAGGCCACTTCCAACCCCACCAGGTCTGCCTCCTCGTCGAGGACCTCGTCACCAGTGGCGCCTCCGTCCTCGAGACCGCCGCCCCTCTCCGTGCCGCCGGCCTCAAGGTCCATGACGCCGTCGTTTTGATCGACCGCGAGCAGGGCGGCCGGGAGAATCTCCACGAGAACGGCATACGTTTGCACGCCATCATTAAGCTGACAGAAATGGTTAGGGTTTTGAAGGAGAAAGGGAAGCTGGATGACGAGATGGAGGGGATGGTCTTCAGGTTCTTGGAGGAGAATCGGAGGGTCGCTGTGCCGGTGCCGAAGATGGAGGTAAAGGTTAAGGCTTTGGGTTTCCAAGAGAGGGCTACTTTGTCCAAGAATCCTACTGGAAAGAGACTCTTCGAGCTGATGGCGGACAAGAAGACCAACTTGTGTGTGGCTGCCGATGTCGGGACCGCCGCCGAGTTGCTGGATATTGCCGAGAAGGTGACCATTTTATTTATTTATTTTCTTTTTTCTCTTCATTATTCCTTGCTAGAAAATTAGAAATAGAATATTCGTAATATTTTCATTTTTCTGATTTTGCTTTTTCCTGTTGTTGAATCTCTTATAAATTTGTGTTATGCAGGTTGGGCCTGAGATTTGCTTATTGAAAACTCATGTTGATATATTACCTGATTTCACCCCAGATTTTGGTTCTAAACTCCGCTCGGTATATATATATCTCTCTCTCTCTTTAGCTGTGTTTTTTTTTTGAAGGATATTTGGCAGTGTTTTCATGCTTCCTTGTATTGTTAGTAAATTCTCCAATGCCATTGTTTTCATAGTATGTGCCGTCATTGTGGTTTTCTTTAACTATTTTTTTGGACCTTTATACTATTTACCGTGTAGTTATCATTTTCTGTTCAATAATATTCTGAGTGATATCTTGGAATAGTTAGGTTGTTTTTCCTATTTTTTCTCTCTTAAGTTAGTTAGGATATCAAGGGAGTTAGTTAGGATATCAAGGGAGTGAAGTCCCTATTTATTGGTGTAATCTTTCTGATATCAAATAAGAAGAATATGTTTTTTATTCTTCCAAACTACATGGTATCAGAGCCAGGTTGGCATCTCTAACCCTAATGGCAAAGCCAAAGACGGCAATGATTGGCATTGGTACTACTCCTTTCTCTGAAGTCGTCTCTGGACATTCCGGGGAGACTGGCAATTCGTCTGCAGCAATTGGCGATGGCAGTGTTGATCATGCGTCCTCGGGCTCTTCCCTTCAAATCACCATTCATAAATTGAATGGAAAAAATTATTTGGAGTGGTCCCAATGGGTCAAACTAGCCATTGATGGCCGTGGTAAACTGGGACATCTAACCGGTGAAGTCAAGAAACCGGCAGCAACTGATCCAAGTTTCAAACTTTGGCATTCCGAGAACTCCCTGGTGACGGCATGGCTCCTCAATTCCATGGAAGCAGCGATAGCGAAGCCTAATTTGTTCCTTCTGACGGCCAAAGATGTTTGGGATTCGGTTCGAGAGACGTACTCCGACTTGGAGAATTCTTCTCAGATATTCGAACTGAAGTCAAAACTTTGGCAATACAAGCGAGGCGATCGGGAGGTTACTGTCTATTACAACGAGATGGTGACCTTGTGGCAAGAGTTGGATCAATGTTATGATGACGTTTGGGAGAGTCCAAATGATTGTACCAGGCATATGAAAAGGGAGGAGAATGATCAGGTCTACATGTTCTTGGCAGGTGTGAACAGGAGTTTGGACGAGGTAAAGGGACGAATTCTCGGCCGCAAGCCTCTTCCATCTATCTAGGAGGTTTTTTCATAAGTGAGACAAGAGGAATGCAGAATACAGATTATGTTGGGAGATTCTGCATCCGCCCCCAGGACTGATCCCGAAAGCTCTACCCTCGCCTTGAAAAACTCGAAGTCTGATGGAAACCGCAAGAAGAAGCCGTGGTGCGACCACTGCAAGAAGCCATGGCACACAAGGGAAACCTGTTGGAAGATCCACGGGAAGCCTCCGCATCTAAAGAAATGTCCCGATGGTCGTGCTCTGCAAACTGTGGTTGAATCCTCTCAGGAGCATCAAGTGCTAATTCTTTCACAAAGGAACAGTTAGAGCAACTGTTTAATCTCTTCCAGTCTTCCCAATTCAATGGTCGTTCCTCTTGTTCTTTAGCGCAATTAGGTAATTACCCACCTATAGCGCTTTCCAGTGTCAAACACATTCCTGATGATCCGTGGATTATCGATTCTGAGGCAACTGACCATATGACAGGTTGCTTTAAATTGTTTTCATCCTTTAATCCATGTGCAGGGAACCAAAAAATCAAAATCGCTGATGGTTCTTTTTCGGCGGTCACCAGAATAGGGTCAATTTATATTTTGTCCGCCTTAGTACTCAAAAATGTTCTTCATGTTCCAAATTTGTCCTGTAATCTGTTGTCTATAAGCAAAATTACTGGTGACAACAAGTGTGGCTAAATTCTCTCCATTTTTTTGTGAGTTTCAGGAAACGGGCTCGGGGAGGACGATTGGCACTGCTAGAGAATACGGCGGACTTTATTTCTTCGAAGATAGAACCGGCTCAAGTAACTCAGTCCAACGAACCTGTTTCAATCTATTTCTGATTCTAGTGATAGGGAAATCTTGTTGTGGCATTATAGGTTGGGCCACCCTAGTTTTCATTATTTGAAATATTTGTTTCCGAATTTGTTTAAAAATAAAATTCCATCTTTTGTCGATGTGAAATTTGTGCCTTAGCAAAACACCACCAAGTTCCGTATCCTCCTAATCTCTACAAACCCGCTACACCGTTTTCTTTAATTCATAGTGATGTATGGGGTCCTTCACGAATTTCTTCTATTTCCTAAAAAAATGGTTTGTTACCTTCACTGATGACCACACTAGAACTAGTTGGGTTTATCTTCTTAAGGAAAAATCGGAAGTAGAAGATACTTTTAAAAATTTTTACACCATGGTTCACACTCAATTAATTTCAAGTGCAAATTAAAATTTTTCGAAGTGACAATGGAAGGAGTCTTTTAATCAAATTTTGGGGCAATTTTTTTCATAAAAGGGAATTATACACCAGAGTTCTTGGCAATGATACTCGACAACAAAATGGCATGGCCGATCGGAAAAATAAACATCTTTTGGAAGTTGCCTGCGCTTTACTTTTTACAACTAATGTTCCTAAATATCCTTGGGGTGAAGCGGTACTCATGGCTACACATTTGATTCATCGTATGCCTTCCAATGTCTTAGGTTTTAAGTCTCCCTTAAACGTCTTTCAAACCTTTTTCCCTAACTCTAAGATTACAGCTTCCTTACCCTTAAAAATTTTTGGCTGCACTGTCTTTATTCGTAATACTGACAACAGCCATGGGAAGTTGGATGGATGTTTCCTTCTTTGAAAATACCCCATATTTTCACGCTTATCTTAAGGGCGGAGAGGTAAGGAAGATTCGGTGGCTGATAATCTTTTTCACGATGGTTTTTTAAAACAACATTTGAATTTTTTCCAACAAAATTCGGATTTCCTTCAAACAGAAGATGGACTTTTTTCTCCCAAGTTAGATTCGGCTGAAGCAAATCAAGGGGAAGATTTGGTGCCACTAGAGTTTTTTTCAAATTTCAAAAGGAAATTCGAATCAAGATGATTTAGTTGTTGGAAAATCTTCAGGTTCGAATTTAGAAAAAGAATTCAATGAACTTGGTCAAAATTTTGAAAAAACTGATTAGGAAAAATCTTTTTTTCAAAAATCTGATCAGAAAAAATCTCCTTTTGGAACCGAATCTTGCCCTCAACAAACTGGAAAAAAACGCTTCACCAGCTAGGGAAGATATTGTGACACAATCTGAACAGCCACAACAACAGAAAAATCTTCCTAGTACCAGAAATAGAGAAGAACTAGGTTTGAAAAATATCTATGGTCTGATTTATAACAGAAAGTATTCGGATCAAGGAAAAAAGTTCACCATTTATCTACCTAGTCAAACGTTCAAACCGGGTTCGATCCAGAAGCTGCAAGAAAAACTGAGTAAGTCCAAAACTGTTCTAGAAAAATCCTCTCAGCCTAAAACCGATTCTCCAAACATGCCTTTAGAAGATCTAGATATTCCCATAGTTGTTGGGAAAAGTAGTAGGTCATGTACAAGTCGTCCATTGTATCCAACATCCAAATTTGTGTCTTATAGGAATCTTTCGTCTTCTTTTTCTGCTTTCACCTCTCAACTTTCATGTGTAGAGATTCCAAAAACAGTTCAAGATGCTCTAAAAGTTCCAAAATGGAAGGAGGCCGTACTTGAAGAAATGAGAGCGCTTGAGAAGAATCAGACATGGGATGTTGAAGTGCTACCAAAGGGAAAAAAGACAGGTGGTTGCAAATGGGTGTTCACTGCCAAGTTTAAGTCTGATGGGACTCTATATCGGTACAAGGCAAGACTGGTGGCTAAGGGCTTAACACAAACATATGGTATCGACTACTCGGAGACTTTTGCGCCTGTGGCAAAATTGAATTCCATTCGAGTGTTGTTATCACTTGCAGTGACCAGTGACTGGCCTTTGCAACAACTAGATGTCAAGAATTCGTTTCTGAACAGAGACCTAGAAGAGGAGGTGTACATGGATCCCCCTCCAGGTTTTGAACAAAGATTTGGATCAAAGGCGTGTAAGTTGAAGAAATCTCTTTATGGTCTTAAACAGTCACCAAGAGCTTGGTTTGAGAAGTTCACCCGGTCATTGAAGAAACAGGGTTACAATCAGGCTCAAACTGATCACACCATGTTCATCAAACATTCAGGAGATGGGAGAGTGACGGTTTTGATTGTCTACGTGGATGATATCTTACTCACCGGAGATGATTTAAAGGAAATGAACCGGTTGAAGGCTAGTCTCGCTTCATAATTTGAAATTAAGGATCTAGGATCTCTCAAATGCTTTCTTGGAATGGAAATTGCTCGGCCCAAGGAAGGTATTGTGGTCTCGTAGTGAAAATACATCCTAGACCTTCTCAAGGAGACAAGGATGAGTGGTTGCAAGCCAACTGAAACGATCATCGACCCTAACTAAAAACTTGGGGATAGCAAGCAGGGAGGCCCAGTTGATGTAGGCCAATACCAAAGGCTGGTAGGCAAATTGATTTACTTGTCACATACAAGACCCGACATCGGCTTCACAGTTAGTTTGGTGAGTCAGTTCATGCACACCCCATACAAGGAGCATCTCGATGCCACGTACAGAATATTGAGATACTTGAAGAGTTCTCCAGGAAAGGGGTTGCTATTCAAGAAGGGTGGACAAAAGTCAATTGAAGTCTACACAGATGCGGATTGGACAGGTTCTGTGATAGATAGAAAATCTACCACTGGTTATTGCACATATGTATGGGGAAGCCTTGTTACATGGAGGAGCAAGAAACAGAACGTGGAGGCTCGGAGTAGTGCAGAAGCCGAGTATCGAGCGATGGCAAATGGAGTTTGTGAGATCCTATGGATACAACGAATATTGGAGGAATTGAGGAAACCAGTAGAGGCTCCAATGAAGCTATATTGCAACAACAAAGCGGCAATAAGTATTGCACACAACCCCGTGCAACATGATCGAACCAAACACGTGGAGATTGACAAGCACTTCATTAAGGAGAGATTGGAGGCAGGAGTTATTTGCGTGCCATTTGTCCCTACCATGCAGCAAACAGCAGATATCCTAACTAAAGGATTCTTTAAACCTAATTTTGATATCCTTGTAAGCAAGTTGGGCATGATGGATATCTATGCTCCAACTTGAGGAGAGTGTCGGAAATATCTAGTGTAGTTATCATTTTCTGTTCAATAAATTCTGAGTGATATCTTGGAATAGTTAGGTTGTTTTTCCTAATTTTTCTCTCTTAAGTTAGTTGGGATATCAAGGGAGTGAAGTCCCTATTTATTGGTGTATTCTTTCTGATATCAAATAAGAATACGTTTTTTATTCTTCCAAACTACAGGTTTTAGTCTTTTTTTTTTTTTATCTATTATTTTTAAAATTTTTTACGCATTGTATATTTCTCAAATACTATTATGTTCCCCATTAACATTTTACTCTATGTTCTGTGTTGTGCTGTGTTTTTAACAGAAACTATGTTTTCTTTTGTTTTCTGCTAAACTCGAAATGGATTAGGTGTAGGGGATGCAGTTGTTTTGTAATAGATTAGCGCACGTTTGTCAGTCTTGTTTGGTTTTCACTTTGTGCAGAATGCAGATCAGCGCCTACCTAGTAGTCTACTCTTTTAAATGTTTTCATGTTATATTCTTAGCTTACATAATGCCCCCTTTGCTAATGCTATGCAGTAGGCAATTAACTTTTATTAACTTTTATTTTGCTTAAGTGAGAAGAAACTTCTTCATATTATTGACAAACTTTTGTTTAGAAAGTAACAGCTGCTGACATTTGCTTGATCCAATTGAAGATTGCAGATAGACATAATTTCTTAATCTTTGAGGATCGTAAGTTTGCAGACATCGGTAACACAGTAACTATGCAGTATGAAGGGTGAGCTTGGATTCCCTGTATTCTTTCTTTCCCGTGATTTTCGCTCGGTTTTTGTTTTTGTTCTTTTGTTTTGTTTTTTTTTTTTTTTTTTTGTTTTTTTTCATTTTCATTTTCTTTTCTCTTGCCTGAGGAGAGGATTCTATGGTGTCCTGTCGGTTCATTTTGCAGAGGTATCTTTCGCATATTGGATTGGGCAGATATCATTAATGCTCACATAATCTCTGGTCCAGGGATAGTGGATGGACTCAAATTAAAGGTCTGCGCTCTGCATCTGCATAGATAGAATTTTAAGTGTGAATGATTATCAATCAATATTGATGGAATTTCCCTCCTATCTCAAAAATAAGTCAAGCTTGAATCTGTTTGGTATACTTTGTACATTATGCAGGGTTTGCTACGTGGTAGGGGCCTGTTGCTGCTTGCTGAAATGAGCTCAGCTGGAAACCTTGCCAAGGGGGACTATACGGCTGCAGCTGTGAAGATTGCCGAGGACCATTTGGATTTTGTCATAGGCTTCATTTCCATAAATCCAGCATCGTGGCCAGGGGCACCGATAAATCCAGCTTTCATTCAGGCAACCCCAGGAGTCCAAAAGGTCATCGGTGGGGACGCCCTTGGCCAACTATACAACACTCCACGCTCTGTAAGTGTCCTGCACTAATCTTGGTAGCCTATGTAGGTACACCTTATTCCATTTGTTTCCAATTTTGAGACATTCAAAGCGTTTTTTGATGGTGGGAGAAATTTGTGTTCTAGGTCATCTATGATAGAGGCAGCGACATCATTATTGTGGGGCGTGGAATCATAAAGGCGGGAAACCCTGCCGAGGCAGCTCGGGAATATCGTCTCCAAGGATGGGATGCATACTTGACCAAATGCAGTTAATGTATTTGCAGTTTTGAGTCGGTCAATTTTTGGTTCAGAAATGACTGTTGTTGTTTCACAAGTAACCCTGAGAATCTTTGGTGTCAAATCTTGCAGTTTGGGTTTCACCAAATTAGAACTCCTTTAAAATAATGTTTTTTTTTTTTTTTTTTGGTTGAAGCCTTTAAACCAATGTTACAAGTGCTTCATTTAGATGATGACTTTATGTTACAAGTGCTTCACAATAGGAAGATTACAAACTCTATTTAGATGCAGACGCAAAAAGAGGGAAATAGATAAAACACCTCTAATAATAAAGAAAATAGTATAAACGTTTATTCGAAGGAAAATATAAAAAAATTTTAGTAATGAAAGATAGCATATTTATAAAAAAGTTTTAGTAATGAAAGATAGCATATTTACGGTAAACATTTTATTTATGATGTAAATAATTATCTACAAAAAACAATAATGTAAGCGCAATAAAATTATCTTAAAAATATTCTTATAAAAAAAATGTTTGGGTAAAAATAAACAATTTATAATATTCTTATGATAAACAATTTATTTGCGAGTATTTTTATAATAAAATTATTTTTTTAAAAATTTCATAAATAACCAATTTCTTTACATATATAAAAGTGTGATGAAACATGCAACTGTGTTGTGATTTTTTTTTTTCAATTATGCCCCTTCTCTTTTATTGTTTTTATTTGTGTTGTAACTTTTTTTTTTTTTTTCAATTATGCTCCTTATCTTTTATTGTTTTTACTTTGCTATATTTTTAGCTTCACGTATTTTATGATAAGAATGACAAAATTTCTTTACTATTACATAAGTATCTACTAAGAAGCATGCAATTATCTTTTAAAATAAATAAATTACACGTCTTTAATTTTATAGTTCTTACCTCATTAACAGTTTGGTTTTATATAGTAAGAGTGGACAAATGGCAATTGAAGCAAGCCTGTGTTTGGTATTTCTTTTCCGTTTATGTCCATGTTTGGTTTCTTATGTGGTTAAGACAAAACAAAACAACATAATCATAATTTTTAAGGATGATAACCTCTAAAGCATTTACGAAGCTTGACTTGTTAAGTTCTAATTGGCAAAATTGCCTGTGGAATTTTCCAATTGATTCATGTTTCTTAAAGAAGCTGATTAGCTAAACTTGAGGTCCAAGAAGTGAATGCACCCAAGTAAATCAATGCTATCCAAAAACCAAAGACACCCAAATAAGTCGGTTATTCATTTTTTTATATATCGATGAGAAGAAGCAACAAATATATTGGTAGTCTAAGTTCAACTAATTTGCTCGCTTGCTTGAACTTTCACTCAAAATCAATGATGTTGTGAGTTTTAAATTTTTCCTTATCTTTATTTGTAATTTCATTTCAGTATATTCTTCTTTTGTTTCTTCTTGGTATTTATTCTTTATGATTTGTATGGATGATCATATAATAGTTCGATTGTATATCTTTATTTCTTTTTGTTTTCTATATGTTGGGGATTTTTTATTGGTGAACTTGGGGAAGAAGCAAGATGATGGTTTTAAATGATGTAAGAAGACTGAGCGATAAGTTTGACATTGATTCCTGAATTTATGTGATAGGTTGATAGATATGGTGAAACTTTCCGTGCAAGTTAACTTACTTACGTCACATAAGTAGAGGAATTTGTGAAACATAAGTCTTCCAAGCCTATAAAAGTACTTAAGGCGGTGGACTGGCTCAAAGCAATTTTGTTTCTTCATATTGATGAGACGAATGAAAAGAGGCATCACAAAAGAGCTAGAAAAGCTTTCAAATAGAGATCGTCTCCAACAGTAATTTTTTCTTTTATCCCAATTTTTCAATTTATATTTCTTTTGATTTATTTGTTCTCAATTTGTTCTCTTTTTCTTGCTCATGAGTATTTACAGATCTTTTTTTTTTTTTCCGATTTTTCTATGAAAATTTTATGTATGTTCTTTTCTATTTTTTTTCCTCCATGAAAAGCTGTAAGTATGTTCTTTCGTTCGGATTTTAAAAAGCGAAAGTAAAGAGAGAGAGAGAGAGAGAGAGTAGGAAATATTGAGGCATTGAGTTCTAGAGTCTATCATCATTACAGACATAAGAAACTGTAAGAAGAATTTCGGAGGAAATTTGGTTTCTATTAGATTTTAGTAAGTGAATATTTGGGATTTAAAGTTCAAAATTTGGTCGGATTTTATAGAGAGAGAACTCGAAATTTGTTTAGATTTTAGAGAGAGAGAGTAGAGCAATTAGAGGTTTTGAGATCTAGAGGATCGCCATTAAAGACATGTGAAGCTCTAAAAGAGAATTCTGGAGACACTTAACTTTTTCATTAGATTTTAAGAAGTTGATATTTATGATTTGGAGTTTGAAAGGTACATCAATTACTCGAATTCCGAGGCTTTTTTTTTTATCTTTTCTTTTGATTTTTGGTTTGTTTTTTAGAGAAAATTTGCTTCGGTTGGCTTTTGGTGGTTAAGAGGTAAAAGAATTTGAAGAGAGTTTTTGGAGGTTTAGGTAAAAGAAGGAAGAGAATTTGTTTTGTTGGGATTCAGAGATGGAAGTTATGTTGTGAGATTGAGTATGTTGTTTGGTGGAATTTTTTCATTTTTTTTCCTCCTTCTGATACATCGAGGTTGTAGAAATTTAAAACTAAAAAGAAAAGGCTTTAGAATTTTGGACGAGCTATATTACATGTTTTTTTTTTTTTTCTCTTCTTCTTCTTCTTTTTTTGTTTGTTTTTGTTTTCTTTTTTACTTTTGTTTTAACACAAAAATTGAAAATAAAATTTGTTGTCGAACACATCCACTTAAAGATACTATTTTTGGATTATAAATATTTATATACCTGATCAGTTGCTTCCCAGAACCTAAAAACTATGTAATATACTCTTGTTGTAAATATGTTATGTAAAAACACTTTGTATATTTATTTTATACTTTCATTGGATAATTAATATTTCTTTTACTTTCGTATCGTAATATAAATTACAACAATGATAATGATTATTTCACAATGCACGTGCCAATTTTTACTAGTATTCTAAACTTGGTATTTACCTTGGACGTTTTTAAAAATTTTATTTAATAATTTATTTGCTGTAATTTCTCTTTAAAAAAAATTAAAAGAAGAATTTGGGGAAGGTGAACAGAAGTTATAGGACGGAAATGGCATAGTTTTAAATCATTTTGCAAATAAATGGAAATTTTTTCTTGAGTTTATAATGAGCAAAATGCTAGGTCCTATTCAAAATATTAAAGAAAAGAACAGAAAATGTGACAGCAATTTTATTCTCAATTTTTTGCACCAATTACACATTGTCATTATTTTATTATAAAAATTAATACATCAATTAAATATCATATTCGTAAACCAAAAAAAAAGAAAGAAGAAAATTCAAAGTAAGTATAAATTTCATTAACACGTCAATAACATGATATTTGTAAACAAAACAAAAAAAAGATGATTCAAAGTTAATACAAATTTCAAGATGAAAGCAGGTGTCCCAATTATTATTTTAAAGGGGGATCTTAGTAACTTTGGTTCAAAACTGATGAATACCTTTAAATATAGAGAAAATTACTTAAATAACCACCCTTTTTTTTATCTATTGACCAACGTAATACAAACTCATCCATCTTGATCAACATAACATAAATTTTAGTTTATTTTAGTTTAACTTTGTGTTATATTGATCTAATGTTACTATTTTGTGTCATGTTTGTGCAATGGTCAATTTATGTTATTTAAGTACTTTTCTCTTAAATATAAAATATTTATAATATATATGATCCTTTTACAACTTAAATAAGAGTTTAGTATCATTTTAATTAATATATATATATATATATATATTAAATATATCATTTTTCACATATCTCATCTAACAATATATAAGAAGTGTCAATACTTCTTACTATTCACCAATCTTCAACCAAAACGATCGTTTCGTTTGGGTGGTGTTTTTTTTTTTTTTTTGGGTTTTGCTTTTTCTTGGTTTTTGCACATTTTTTTTTCTTTTCCTTTTTTTTTTTTTTAACCTTTCTTTAAAATCTTATATACTTTTTATTTTAAATCTGTATAACAAAATATTTTTATAATAAAATAATTTTCTTCAAATATTTTCCACAGTCAAAATTTTTCTAAATGTCCTATTAAATTTCTTTTGATAAATTTGTCTTTATTTAAACACTATTTTCTTTCTCACATATTTTATTTAACTTTCTATGTAATTATTTCGTTTGCTTGTTATTCAAACATTTTGTCCATTTAGTTTGATCATAATATGTTTTTTTTTTTTTTTTTAATTTTTGTTCTTTTTCCTTAAACCTTACACTTTGTCCTTTATGTTTACTCCTATTTAAATAATTATTTTTTAATATATCCTCACTTTTTCCTTCTATTTTTCTCATTATAATTTATTTACTTTCTTTTAATTTTGTTTGTCAACTATATATTAACAAAGGACTTTTTATTTATAATTTATATATATCAAAATGATTTTTTTTCCTCAAATACATCCTTATTTAAAGTTTCTTTTTACCATTTAAAAAAAAAAGCGTACATAACACACGTGCTTATAATGTATATACATAAGGATGTGTAACTTATCCAGAAGGATGAGTAACCGTACAAATCCGTCATCCAACAGATGTAATATTTTATTATGTGTAATTACAAGTTAATTTATATGTATATTTATTTAGGTCTGTGTAACATCATACTATTTATAGTTGTTAATACAAATGAAAAATAGAATTACAAACATTAGTATCAATTAATTATTACATTAACTTATTTAACAAAATTACACATGCAGTTTTACTCAGGATGTTAAATGTAAGACAAAACCCATATATGAATATATTTGATAATTAATAAACAAAAATATTACATTAGAATAAATTAATTAGTACATTAACTTATTTAACAAAATTACAAGTGCAGTTTTACTCAGGATGTCTAATGTGAGACAAAACCCATGTATGAATATATTTGACAATTAATAAAAAAATAATTTTATGATTGGATTGATGAATTGCCGAAAATCATTGAATGCCAACCGACTTTGACGATGAAAGCAATTTAAAACAATTTACCATCATCATATTTACAAACACTGAAATCTGCATATAACATGTAGATTTACGGATCATACGATTATAGTAAAAGACGGATTGCCTTGCCACCTAGGTATAGTAATAATAGTATTAGATAAACAAGCAAAGAGACATTGCTTCCTTCCTACATTCCCAAAAAAAATTAAAAATTGCATGACTAGAAAGAAAGAAAGACTTTGAGCCAACAAATAGACTTGCCTCCTAAGTCCTAACTAAATTGAAACTACCACATTTTGAAGCGAAAGCTGAAATGAGAAATTCCAGTTACTACTGTTCTTTCCAAATCCTACCAGTTACCCTAAGTTTCAATTCTTTCCGGTCTCCCCCAGAAAAGAAGAGAGCCATATTCCGTTGGATGATTAGACCGTCAAAACTATCACGAACTTTCCGGTGGCTGTCTCTGATGCTTCTCGGAACTCCCTGCCATATCATCTTCCTCCCATTACCACCCACTTCCAGACTGTAGCTGTAATTCTTTGCCTCGTTATCATCCCCCATGAACCGCAAGAATGCTATGTAAACCGGAGCCATACCAAGCTGGAAAGCCTCAAAATGCAGACAAAAATACTGTCCAAAGCAACTAAAAACCTGTACAAAAAATATAAGAATCTTCACCTGTGGACTATTAAAGGGTAGAGACTTTTGAAAGTAGAAACTAAAATCTTCATCAGTTTTCTCTCTTCCAGCCCATCCAAATTGGTGGAAACGAAATTGAGAGAACAATTTTGATTATTTGATTGTATCATGGTAAAAAATTATGACCTTCTTTTGAACCAAAACCAACGGCAATCTTCGAAAGACACA
The DNA here is from genome assembly GCA_038430175.1 of Ficus hirta. NCBI lineage: Eukaryota > Viridiplantae > Streptophyta > Magnoliopsida > Rosales > Moraceae > Ficus > Ficus hirta. The sequence continues at coordinate 15,818,298 of CM076594.1, read as the reverse complement.
TGAAACACTACAAAACTAAATTGCATGCATCACTCTTGCTAGCTTATAAATCATATGTGGTATACCATCCACGTGATCAATTAAACTCACAAAGATAAACTCAATTGGCCTACAGAGGCTGCTCATAATAAAAGATTTTAAAAAAAAAAAAAAAAGAGAGAAAAAGTAGCCAAAACTCTTCTGCATTCAAGATAAGGTGAAATAACCAAAACTCTTCTGCATTCAAGATAAGGTGAAATATCAGTGCACAAAATAAATCTTCTTGAAGAATACCAAGGAAAAAAAAAATTGAACAAATAGAATTGGTTATAAAGTAAATAAGGGAGATACGGATCATAAATGGGAACATTAGGAGGACAAAGTAAAGCAATACCGTTAGCATCCAGGTGGCATTTTCTACCTCCTGTGGATTTGATTTGACATATCGATGGTTGAAAGTGCTTCCACTGTGCATGTCAACTTTGTGATCATCTTTCAAGTGAGTCACGAGAAAGGGAATATCACCCATGACGGTGCATTCTGATCCTGCATACGGACAGTTATACGGCCTATAGATGCACTGTGATTCATGCTTTAGCTTGCTGTAATAAGGGTATATACCAATACAACCATAACTCTGGTATTTACAAGGAAGATCAAGGGATGCAGCCACTTTCTCCAACGCAAGACACCTAATGTTCCCGAGCTCATGCCTGCAGGTGGGGCACCGATTATGAACTCTGGGCTTGCAGCCAGAACACAATGTATGACCATTTGAACACTGCAAACAATGAACAACACCATTAGCTTTAAAAAAATTTAAAAAAAAAATAAGAAGAAGAAGAAGTTTTAATAGTATCAAAATCTTTTTTTTTTTGGCACTCCTCCATATTCACAAAAGAGTAGTACTAGAGACGCCAACTTTAATCCCAACTTTTTCAATACCAACTCAGATGTCATATTTTTAATTGGTAGAAACAATCAATTAATGTAGCAATGCTTTAACCACTAACCAATAAAAGAATAACAATTTATATGCCACATAGGTTGGTGTTTAAAAGTTGGTATTAGAGTTGGTGTCCCTAGCGTTTTTCTTCACAAAACCATAATATAGGTGTGTATGCTTCACAAGAACCATGCAAAGAAGTTGCCAACCAACAATGAAAATGATAAAAGGAGCAGATTTCCAAAGTCCGCACCAGTTCCAACATGGTCACTAGTGATGTTAACAAGAGTAGATAAGATTTGTTTCAAAAGTTCATTCATTTTTTTCACAAGCGACCTACGGAATTCTTTGATTACAGCTATCTTCTAAGAGGCAGTTATCATCCAAGTCTTCTTAAGAACAAAGCTATATGTGCTACATATAAATTTTGACACAAGGGATAATCATTATGTTACTCAAGATTTCATTTTCGGATGGATTTGGTGCCTGAGCACACAAATTTAAATAACTTAATACTATAATTTCTGCTATATATTATTTGAGACACAAGGGAAAGTAATTATGCAACTCAAATTTCGTTTTTGGATGACAGTATATATCAAATGACCAAGTACACAAATTTCAATTACTTGATTAAAAAAGGAATTATATTGTAATAAACCAAACCAAACCAAACCTGATGAATAGGAGGGTACATAGCATTCAAACAGACAGGGCACTCCAATAGCTCGCGAACGCTGGTAGAAACGGTGACATTAGATTTGACAACAGCACTTGAAGCAGAATCATTCACAGTTTCACCAACATCCGTTGTATCTTCATTGTGAGGGGGATCAATAACCTCAGATTTGCTACTCATGTCTTCAAAATATGATGCCATGTAAACAAAGCACGCAGATTTGTCTATAGAGAGGAAATTAAAAAACAATACAGACAAGTCAGGTACCATATCAAAGGAATGCTATTCAAACATACAAAGTTATATGATAATTTTAGGAAAAATATCATAAATTCCCCTGAACTTTGTCACTAGTATCAAATTGCCCCCTGAACTTTGAAAAGTGCCTGTTGTGCCCCCCTAAACTTTGACAAGTGTGTCATTTTGCCCTCTTTGTTAGTTTTTCCGTTATCTTAAATGTCAAAATACCCCATGTGCTTTTGTGTCAAAATGCCCCCTAATCTTTTTGCATTTGTGTCAAAATACCCCCTCATCTTTAATATTTGTGTCAAACTACCCCCTGATCTTAATATTTGTATCAAACTGTCCCATTTATCTTATTTAATTATCTAATATTGTATAATTACCTAACAGTTATTAACCTTTTAGAATAGATGAAATATATATATATATATATATAATTTTTATTCTAATAAAGTGATATGCATCCTTTTCAACACATTTTTTTAATTTTACTTATTTTAATTCAAGTTTATTTGGGTTATGGGTTTGTTTATGCGTAACCATAGTTGGCAATTATATAATGTTAGATAATAAAATAAGATAGATGAGGCAGTTTGACACAAATATTAAAGATCAAAGGGTAATTTGACAAAAATAATAAAGATCAGGTGGTACTTTGACACAAATATTAAAGACAGGGGGCATTTTGATACAAATACAAAGATCAGGGGGCATTTTGACATTAAAGATAATGGAAAAACTACATAAACTAACAGAGGGAGTAAAACGACACACTTGTCAAAGTTTAGGGGGCACAACATGCACTTTTCAAAGTTCAGGGGGCAACTTGACACTAGTGACAAAGTTCAGAGGGAATTTTTGAAATTTTTCCATAATTTTATAAGATCAAGCCAAAAAAAAAAAAAAGTAGAAAAGCTATCCATGTCTTTCAATTTGATGGAATTTCTTATAACAGGATAGATAATGAAGTTAGCAACAATGTAATTGTAAACGGTCAAACGATATATAGATTGACAGACACGTCATCCATGTGCAAAATGTTATAAAAAGCTATATATAGAATTCCTTCCATCACAATGATACAAGAATTATAGGCACATGATATCTACTCAAATTCAACAAAATGCCATCAAAGAGACAACACAATTTCTTCTTCTTCTTCTTCTTCTTTCCCCCCCCCCCCCCCCCCCCCCCATTGGGATTCTTCAAAACACAAATTAGTAACAAGGCTTCTAGAAATTGAATCCATGTACAGTAACTATATATTTTTTTAAACAGGACTTGTTACCAGAAACAACTTTCTTTATTTTGCAGTTCTTACTGCCTCCGGGAACGGGATTTCTTTCGAAGATCGTACCAAGCAGTCGTGACTACGAATCCAAATTCTTCGCCAACAAGAGAACCATCACGAAATCAAAAATCATAAGATAAAAAAAAATGCATTTTAGGAGACTCCAAATCAAATATACAAGTCAATAGCATTAAAATGCAAGTAAAATTAAGATGAACCCAAGTGAATGTAAGTCAAGACTCAAAATCAACATCTAAGAGAAATCCTCATGAATGAAGTTAGCTAAGCTTAAGCCAGAACTTGTAAAGAAATTATCCCAAAAATTTCTATAAAAATCTACATAACAACGTAGTCCATGAATCTCAAACAATGATTTATGTGTGTATACATATATATTGCATTAAAAAATGAGGGAGATAAAACCCTAGATATGCCACGCATTTGAATTTTGCAATGAACACCGCAAATAATACCAGATTTCCAACACCCAAAAAAAAAAAAAGAAAAACACTCGCGACAAAATTACAGAAATTACCGGTCGATCACCAAAAAGCAAGCAAAAAACGAGAAAGAAAATGAATAAACCAAAAAAAAAAAAGGGTAAACAGAGAGAGAAATGAAGAGAATACCTTAAGACGACATTAACCTAGAGAGAGAGAGAGAGAGTTAGAGAGAAGAGATATGGCGGATGGATGGATGGATGGATGGAAGGCCGTCTATATAAATAATAAATAAAATAAAATAAAATAAAATATGGATTGGCGGAGTGCGCGTAAACGCAGAGAGAGAGAGAGCAGAAGGAATTTCAAATTAAAGCCGTTGGGAGAGAGAGAGAAAGACAGAGATAGAGAGAGACAGAGAGAGTCAGAAGAGCGTGAAGAAGCTGGAGAGAGAAATTTCTCGAGAAAATACAAAAAGAAAAGCAAAGGAAAGGTGTTCAAATCACTGGGTCCCAACGTTTTGCCTCTGTATTCTCAATCTCCCCCTTTTTTTTAAATAATAATTCTAAAAATATTTAGAAAAAATCTTTTTTCTAAAAATATACTGAAATGAAATTACAAATCACTGGCTATAACGTTTTGCCTCTGAAATTTCTCCCGTTTTTCTCACGTTTCAATCGGGGATTTAAAAAAAAAATATATTTTGTCCCTTGTGTTTGGTTGGTTGTCGGAACGGGGATTAATGGTAGGGGTTAAAAAATCTTTCCTGGACGCCTGGTATAATCTCTTGATTTCAGGACATAGATCTCTCTCTCACCTCAAGGAAAGACGTAAAAGCTTCTAGAAATGTGTTAGCTCTAAAGCGGCACCCTTGGCCTAAGCGAGCATGAACATCATTTTGGAGTTTTCAAGGTTCCTTATTAGCGAGAGGGCTAACTGTGACAAGCAATCAAGATCTTATACCAGTGTGATGTCTGATAATCCATTATCAGAAATAACACTTGGTTCCTGGATCATTGTATAGTATTATAACTAATATACAGGGACTTCTAAAGTATATCAGACTATAATTAGCTGGACATATTTGGGGAAATAGAATTTAATTTCTTAGAGGGCTTTTCTTACAAGTTCTGCCTTCTCGAGGAAGAAGAATGCTTCTTATATACAGGAAGCGAGGAAGGAGGACTCGGATTTCAAATCCGGATTTCACACCTATTTTACAAATAGTAAAGGCAATTATCAAGGCCAAAACAGGTGGCCGACAAAAGTAAAGGGCCTAGGGACAAATGGCCGACAAAGATAAAAATAATTACTATTACATCACGCGGAGAAAGAAAAGGTCAGTTTCTGCCGACACTAAAATCTAAATAGTAAATACTGTGGCTTTGGACAGGTGGCTCGAGGAATCTTATCCTTCGAGGAAATGCTGGATGACGTAAGGGCTTACGTTCTCGATGGGGTGAGCTGGCTTGTTGAGTAGCGTCATGTGTGACATCACCAGTTGAACTGGTGATTCATGGCTTGGCTCTTCTGGTTCGTTCAGCTGCTTCAATGGCTTCTATTTCGTCAATGAGTTTCAGGACTTCTTGACGATTTTCTTCATCTTCCCAGAACTTATCTGTATACCATTCAGACTTGCAGAGTTTGTGGGTGCATGGTTCAGGAGAATAGTGAGTTTCGCCTGATACGTGGTATTTGAATGAACAACTCTGGATGACTTGAGGTTGTTCTTGGGATGATGGTGATGTGATTCCGAGCTTTTCAAGTTCTTCCGGGTTGAATAGCTCTTGATCATATGGGTCTTGAGCCCATTGGATGAACCGGAACTCTTCTTCCATGGAGGGTCCTTCAAATTAGAACCTGACTGGTTGGGATTCTGTAGAGTTAGAACCTAAACTGAAGCTTGGAATTGTACTGAGGCCTGAGCTAGTACTAGAGCCTGAGCTGGGGCCTGGATTGTTGATCTCGTCGAGGATTCTTTTGATTTGTTGGGTGTATTTTGTTGGAAGCTTTTCCCATGGAGCATCTTCTTCTGGTTTTGGTCAGACTTCATCTGGAATTTCTTGATTCTTGATGAAGAGGAGTTTCTTTATTTGTCTGATATGGGGATTTCCCATGGGGGAAAGTGGCCATTCATGTGAACCGTAAACTTCGATGCTGGGAGCAAATGCTACTACTTCATTTCCTATGGTTCTGTAATTTAGACTGATTAGGAAAATAGTATAGTATTTGTTGAGAGCTTCAATTGGGATTTGTGGTGCCTCTTGGAATCGTAATTTGAATCTGTCCCATGCGAGGGAAAGATATTGATCCCAAATGTTGAGAGGCGCGAACCATGAGAGAAGGTCCATCTGAGTCTTGTAGGGTCCTCTAAGATCTGGTCTGTCTCTGAAACTTCTGATGGAAGTCCTGAGAGGGACTGTATGTACTTCAACAGCGATGGTATAGAAGCTTGCCAGATACCAAAAGAAAAGAATTAATGCTTTTGGCATATACCAAGTTTCTCGGATAGGGAAGATCCTGGCAAAGGGATATTTTGGATGGCAGTTGAGATCTTGAACCATGGATTCTCCATAGATCCGTATGAGTGTGTTTTGGATTTTTAAGGCACGGCTGATGGCCTTTTTCTTTGGGTCATCTGAGAGGTTGATCTTCGTAGCGTCTTTTGGAAAGGTTGGAGGGAACATGGCTACAAGGTTTGATGAGGAGGCTGAGGCCATGGATTCTGGAGGTTTGGTTATGGTGAAGATGAGAGGGATGGTGTTGTTGGCTGTGATGATATTTAGAGCTGGCCGAGAGAGGAAATCAGGGATAACATTGTCCTTTCCTTTAATATGTGAAATATCAAAGGAATATTGTGAAAAGCATACAGCTAGTCTGAGTAGCTGGGCATTTACCGCTTTATTAGGCTTGAATCTGAGCAATCCTTTTGAGGCTGCAAAATCTGTCTCGACTAGGAAGTGGTGTCCAATCAGGTGGAATTCGAACTTTATGATTCCTTGCTTGATAGCTAGGAGTTCTTTGAACGTGAAATGATGATGAAGTTGTGAGTCTTTGAACGTTCCACTTTTGTATCCGCATATCTGTCTGTTCCCCTTTTCATCTTGTTCATAAAGAACTGTTCCACAATGCTGGTAGCTTGCGTCTGTCTGGAGGATTCTTTTCCCTGTGGAAGGAATCTTTAGTGGAGGCAAGTCCTGTATTTTTCTTTTTAGCTTTTGAACAGCTTCAGTGTGGATTGAGGACCATGGTGGAGGGTCTTTTCTGAGCATCTATTCAAGGGAGGCCGTGTATTGGGACAGCTGTGGAACAAAGTCTCTGAGATAATTTACTATCCCGAGAAATTGTTGGACTTGGACTTTTGTGAGTTGATCCGGGAATTTAATCAATTCATGGGCTATATGGGGCTGGGCCTCATATTGTCCATTACATAATTTCATTCCCAAAAATTCTATTTTGGGCTGTCCAAGTAACATCTTTTTTTCGGATAACATCACACCATGTTGGCGGGTTATGGCTTCGAATTGGGCCAAAAGGGTTAAGTGGGCTTCTTGTGATGGTGAAAACAAGATGATGTCATCAATATAGATCAGGACCTGATTAAGGATTGGGCTGTATATACGGGTCATGGCTTTCTGGAATAATGATGGGGCTGTTTTGAGGCCAAATGGCATAACAGTCCATTGGAAGTAGTGATTGGGTATGGAGAAAGCTGTTTTGGGCCTATCATTGGGTTTTATTCCTAATTGCCAAAATCCTGTTTTCAAGTCAAATTTTGAAAATATTTTTGCATTCGAAAGGCTTGAGAACAATGTATGTCTGTTTGGTAATGGGAATTTATCATCGGCAAGAAAATGGTTGAGAGGCTGATAATTGATTACCAACATTTGCTTACCCGTATCTATTCTGATCTCTTATTGACATAGAATGCATGACATGCCCATTGTGAGTTTGTTGGCTCAATCAGTCCTTGATGTTGAAACTCTGCACATTCTTCTGTTGCCATCTTTTGATGTTCTGGACTCAGTCCTAGGTGACTGACTTTTGTTGGATTGACATCTTCATTCTGCTTGAAAGAAAGAGAGATGAAGAACTCTTCATTCTTCTATAGAGGCTTGCACTTTTGTAGGAATTCAGAATGAGTAGTGGCACACGAGTGTTGTATGAGCTTCTGTTTGATCTCCTGATAGGGATCTTAGTGCAGTTGGAAATAATTCGGAATTGACTCCCATGCAGTAAAATACTGCTTGTATGCCAAACCATGAGGAAGGATTTTCAATCCTGGCTTCTTCATATATAGATCAAATCCTATAATTAGATCTTTACCAGGTAATTTTGATCCAATAATTCGATGGATTAATGAACATCCTAGGAAAAATTCTAATTTAATAGGCTTACTGATCAGTTTTGTACAGAAGACTTCTCCGTTTGCAGCATGGAAGAATTGCTTATTCTTTTTCCAATGTGCTGGAGGAAGGATGTCTGGATTCATAATGGAGTACGAAGCACCTGTGTCAAAGAAAGCAACAACCTTAATAGGATTAGCATACTTGGAAGGAATCACTTTCATCTTGATTATTGTAGCTTTTTGTGCCATGTTGAAAGCGTTCATCTGGAAGGCTTGTCCTTGTTCTTGTTCTGAGTCTGAATCTGATCCTGATTGGCTGGTTTCATTATCAGAGTCTGAGAGCTGGAGTACACAGAGGATCTGATCGTTGATTTCTTCATCAGCAGAGAAAATAGATTCAACTTCATTGTCTGAGAGTGAAATTCCCATCTCTTTTCTGATATGAGCAATCATCTTCTGTATTTTTGCTTTAGGACAATTCTTCATAAAATGCTTCTTGTTGCCACAAATGAAGCATCTTGTTGGTTTTTTTCTTCCCAAAGTCTCTTTTTCTTCGTAAAAACTTCTATGAACCTTTTTTCTTAAAGAAGAACTTGTTTCTTTTAAAACCTTTCTTCTTTCTGAATTTCCTGGTTCTGGATGGTGGCTTGGAAGAGCACAGAGCACACGTACATCCTGGAGTAGGATTGTTGGGGCACTTGGTGTAGAGCTCCTTGTTGGTACAGACTTTGTCAAGATTTTTCGTCTGTTTTATGTGTTCTTGGAGAAATTTATTCTGCGAGCCCATCTTATCAATGGCTTTTAGAATCAGTTGGCAGAGTTCTCCGAATGTTGTATCTGCAATCTTCTTATTGGTTGCAAATAGTAATCTAAATGTTTCTTCTCCTAATGGTTCTGGTATTGAGGAGAGAAACGCCTATTTGAGATTCGGGTCGTTGAGTCCTCCAATCAGATAGAAGCTTCTGGACATTTTATGGAAATGAACTTTAAGATCTTTCTTGTGTATGGAACAACACTTCATCTTGAAGTATTCTGATCGGGCTTGTTCAACGATCTAGTTATCTTCTCCACAGAATTCTGAGTTCAACTGAGCTAGAGCTCCTTCAACAGATTCTGTTTGAAGGAACATTAGCTGTTTGTATTCTCCTAGACTCATCCACCAGTCTTGTAGGATACCTACAAATCTTGAGACAAAATCGAGTAATATCTGGCGGGATTGAGAATTAGGTTTCTGAATCTGGAGTACAAGGAAAGCCTTAAACTTTTGGAATCTATCTCTCCATTTTGAGGGGGGGAGATCATCTAGAGTAAAGGTTTGTGTCTTGCCGTTGGAGATTGTTGAAGTTTGAGACTGGCATGGCTGACGAAGTGGTTGGTTCACTTCATCTCCTTGTTCTGATGAGTTCGTTCGTCTGCAGGCTGATTCATCATAATTGGCTGGGGAGATGTTGGCTTTTCTGGCTCAGAAATATCAGAGAACCAATCTGAGTCTTCTAGAGTACTTTCTTCTTCTGAAGAATTGCTTGGCTGTTGGAGTTGGATATACGGTAGTTGTTCTGTGCAGTGATCCTGGATCATCTTTGTTAGAGGATTTTGAATAATCTGGGTAGTTTTTTATACCATCATCTGAGAAAAGGTTGAGCCTTGCTCTTTTTGTTTTCCTTTTAACTTTCTGAGAGCATCATCGTCATTGAGAAGTCTTTTGAGTCGTAAGACATGGTCTTCTCTTTGTGCAACAACCGGAAGTGGTTGTTCCTCTTTTGGGATGGTAGCAAACCGCCATGGCACTGTGTTTGGTACCGAGAATCCTGTTTGAGCTTTTGTCCTGAGAGCAGCTAGCTGAGTCTGGAGAGACTTCATCTCTGCTTCTTTTTCTGCAAATAGTCCATTTGAAAAAGAAGTAGTGTTGGCAAGTCTTAATAACTCCAGATGAGTCATTTGGATTCGTGATTCAAGTTTCTCTAGTATAGTCTGAGATTTTATCAGTCTAATGTTTGACTGATCAATCTTAGATTCTACTTGAGAGATCCTGTGATCGATCTTCTGGAGGACCTTATTCTGGGCTATAAGGTTCTCTGATTGCCAGTTCAAGACTGCTTCAGCAGGGCTGACTTTCTTGGATGTTCCGTCTGGTTCAACAGTTCTTGGGTTAAACACCTTTGGCTGTCGTGTTTCTGTTCCATCTTTTGTGGTCGCCGGTTGTATTGGAGGGAAGTCTTCATCATAGGAGACTGAAGACATCATGTGGACCTGAGGAAGGGCCATCGACGGACTGCAGGGATTAAGGAGTTGTTGTCCTTACTTCTGCAGGTACTTCTGGGCCTGTCTATAACAGGGGAGTACTGGAGGAACAGTTGGTGGAGACGGTGGAGGAGGTAGCTTCCTTGAATGATCGTCTGGGTCTTCATCCCATCCTGTGGGGATAATTGGTCCAGTTCTCCTTGGAGGTGAGGAGTATTTGACTATGTAGTCAAACTTTCCTGAGGGCTGTTCAAGAGTTCCAACGTTTTTGTGACCATCTTGGAGCTGCTGTTTCAGCTTTTTGCCTGTGCTTATTTTCTTGGAGTGGACTCGAGAGTCATCCTGATAGGATTCCTTTACACAATATGGGCAAAAGCATATATCCCAATAACAGTGACTTGTCTGGGATTTATGAGCATACTGAGGTTTGCCGTCAGACTTAAAAGAAAGGATTTCTGCCTTGGCTTGATCAGGAGTGATCGGAGTCATCATGTGCTGAGTTGGAAAGAGGCTGTTAGGAGCTTCTTCAGGCTTATTGAAGGTGATCAGTGTTGAACACGTCAGTATTATATATAAATAAAACACTATATTATTATTAGTTATACGTAATTAGAAATTAAAATAATATAAGAAAAAACCTAAAATTCATTAATTGGATGTTCCCACAATGGAGAACGTTTTCCAGGATCACGCTTCAAAGAGGCAATATCAATTTTTTCAATTTCAATTCTTTGAACCTTTTTGGGATGCGTGGGAACTAAATTTTCAAAATTTGGAATGGATGATTGACCACCTTCTCCAAATTGTTGATCTTGAACTTTTTTTTTTCTTTTAAATAGCACTTGTTATCAAATACGTGCAATGCATGTATAAAACTGTAATTGTAGTTTTTATAATGTGTAATATAAACAACGTTATAAAAAAAAATAAATAAAAAATTAATTCAAAAACAAAATACAATAATAATTATCTAAATTCAAAAATTACATTTCATCATAAAATCATGAGGACTTAATATTTATTACATAAAACACATAATAATATTGATTATTTTGTTCTTTCGCAATATTTACAGTATCCATTATGTTATCTAAAATCAAAATTTTATATCATTCTGTTGCAAATGATTATTTAAAACAACAGTAATCTCATAATATATTTTTGAAGACTGACCACAATCAATTAAGGATATTAGAGTTATCAATGAGAAAACTGATATACAGACTTTAAGATAGAAAATTTGGGACGTTGAGCTTCTAATAAGGAGAAAAAAAAATAAAAGAAAAAAAATAAAATAGTTGCAGGAAGAAGTATAAAAAAAAATTTTTGAAAAAAGACAAGCCAGAAATTTAAGAAAAATGATGAAATATAAGTAAAACAAAGTAGAAAGGGGATAAGAAAAAGTTAACGACAGAAAAGCAAAATATGGAAAAATGACATGAAGAACCAAATAGTTTCATTAAAAAAAAAAAAAAAACAACAACAACAATTAAACAGTTTTCCCAAAAAACAAAAACGCACTAATAAGGTGCATATTTTACAACCAAATTTATTATTCTGTTAAATGTTAAGGAAATATAATGAAATGAAAATTAATTTTCATGCAAAAAAAAAAGTAAAATAATCACATAAATATTATCCAAAGTAATAAAGTAGAAAGTTAAGAACCTCCTTTAATCCATCGTGAAAACTCTTAAAAAAAACACACAAGTTTTATCATGTAACGAAGAAAAGAAAACTTATCACAATTAGGTTTGATTATAGTTAAGAAAATTAGAATTTCGAGTGAAAAAGTTGATATAGTGATTAGAAAAGAATATTTAAGAGAGAAAGTGATAAAATATTGAGCTTTCAATAAAGAAATTAAAGAAAAAAAAAGGAAAAACAAAGTTCTACTGAAAATGTATAAGCAGAAATTTAGGAAAAGACAAGTAAAAATGTGAAAAAATTAATAACAACAATACCAACTATAATAATAATAATGATAATGATATTGATAATAATGATACTGATGATGATGATGATAAAGCAAAATAGAAGAAAGATGGAAGAAAAAAAAACTTGAAAAGAAAAAAGTAAAATAAAAAGAAAACATAAGCACCAAAAGTTTTTTTAAAAAGAAAAAAAAAACACATAAAGGAAAAAAAAATAAAAAAAATAAAGATAAACGGTTTTCCATGAAAAAGCAAAAAGGAAAGGAAAAAAAAAAAAGATAAACGAGTTTCCATGAAAAAGAAAAAAGGAAAAAAAACGGTTTTCCATGAAAAAGAAAAAAAAAACATCAAACGGTGCGTTTTAGACTATCAAGGATGAATAGTAGATTTTTATCCACTATTTTATATATTTAGGACATCAATTGTTAACTTTCCCATGAAAAATAGTAATTCAGACCTAAAAAAAAAGGTCATAAATTGAAAGGAAAAAAAAAAAAGGAAGCGTTGAGTTCAAATTCCTTTAATGTACGGCACCAACATCATTACAACCCAAAATTATTTACAAAAAAAAGACATGTCTAAGTTTATCATAAACTAATTGAAAAAAAAAAATTTTAATCCAGAATATTAAACAAGACTATTTCTAATTTTCACAACTAAAATACATAATAAAAACTAAAAATCACTAATTTCTAGTGACTAGTGAGATAGTTCCAATTTTCTAATCGGAATTAGCATATATATCAAAACAAACAATCAAAAAATCCAGAAAAAGCAGTAGCACCATGGCTCACAAATTCCACATTAAGACAAATAGAAAAATCACAATTAAATTAAAAAAAAAAAGAATCAGAGTAAGAAGTGAGAAAAAAAACATACGAACCTAAAGTGGAAACGAGAGGTTGAACAAGAATGAATTGACAGACCAAGACGAAATTGAGAAGAAATCCAGTGTAAACCGAAGAAAAATAAAAATCACACCTTGAATAACAGAGCAAAAATTTCCAAATTTATTTCGGAATGGTGAAATGAGAAAATAAAGAGTTGGCTTTCTTTGGAAGCTTTTTAGTTTATGTGGAGACAAAATATTACTAAGTATAATGGGCTAGTCTTTTAAAATACTGGGCTATTAAAATTATAGTTCAAATTTAGATTTTAGATCAAGTCATCAGGCCCACTAACATTTATGGATTTAATAAAACTATTTTATTTTTTTTAATCCAAGTTGTTCGCCCAATAAAATATAAAGAACTCTTAATTTAAGGGGATCCAAGACTAATTTATATACATACCTATTTTTTTAAATTAAAAACACCCCTTATATTAATTATAAAAAAGTTAGGGGCCTCCCCCCGTCATTGTTTCCAATTCGTGCACAAAAAAACAACACAGCCCTGCTATTTTTGTACTACGTTATCAACCCGTTAAACCATCTATCTCATTACGTAGAATGAGCAGTCTCGATTTGGGTTTTTCCTAAACTACCCTTTTATAAAATCAAACCACCCCACCTTGTCTTAGATCGTCTCGTTCGTCATACAAAAATAGCTCCCTTTTTTTCTCACGTACCAACTTAGAATAAAAAAATAATTGTCTCTTTTTGTTTGGTTGGTTTCCAATTCATGCACAAGAAAACCGTACCGCCCCGTTATTTTTGTACCATGTCATCAACCCCTTTATAACTGTTAGAGAGATTGTAATATCTCTTGTATTACCATTGGGTAGTGGAAACAAAAGTCCCACATTGGAAAAGCACAAGCAAGCATAGTGGTATAAAATGAAATAAGTGAAGTGTAAGAATTACTAATGTATAGTGGAGACTATGCTACTACTATGCACTACCACACGCGCGCGCGCGCGAGGGCGAGGGCGATTGGGCGTTTAGGGCGCTTATTAGGGCGCACTTTGCACTTCGCACGTATGCATCGTCGCAAGGAGTCAAGGAGCAATCTTTTTTTCGATGTAGCGTTTTTCCAAATTAAATCTGGACCGTTGATTTGATCGGGCACGATCTAACGGTCGGATTTGAGTGTTTTCAGATTTAATTTAAACTGTTAATTGAATTATTTCAATCTAACGGTCATAATTAATTCTGATGACCAACAGGTATGTCTGTTGAACAGATACGTTTTTTGACTGAAAATGCACCTTTTAAATTAAAAGATACAATTGTTGTATCTGTTGTGATTGTTGGTCAAAAGGTGCGATTGTTGTATCTGTTGCAATGCTTCATGAACAGGTACATCAAGGTCTATAAAAATCCAGTTTCTGACATTAGTTTCATATCTTTGTTCTGGAATTTAATAAGATTGCTACTTATTAAATTCGTGGGTTTGTTGTATCTTGGAGGTAATTTGCCAAAACACCCGATAGCAAACTGTTTATAGTGGGGGCAAATAAAACCTTAAGGAAAGTAATTCCTACGCCTCAAACCCTTTTGATTTTCTCTATTCTACTCCGTTTCTTTACACCAAAACAGTTTTCCACCACCCACTTTTTTCAACAATAACTGTCTATCCCGTCATGTAGAATGACCAGTCTCGATTTGGGTTTTTCCAAACCACCATTTTTTATATTATCAATCCTGATACAAACTACGTCAATAACGTGACGAAACCCGATACTAAATCTGAAAACAACAACCTAAGATCTTTCAAGTTTGATGGAAACCGCAACCCGTTGCTTAATAAAGCAAGAACCTTTGTATGGTGAAGACGCCATAAACGGTTATGAAAGTCCATTTGATAAGTCAATTTGAACACCACAATAAATTCTTGATAAGTTTGAATAAGTTTCTTCAAGAACTCAAGAAGAATATCTCACAATATGAATAAACATAAAATAAAATAAAAATAAAAAGAACTCCTTTCATAATCTGAAAATCAGCCTTATATAACCGAAATTCAATTTGTAAAATTCCTAATCTACCCCTAAGGATAAACTCGCCTCGCCTAGAAACCTAGGAAAGAATCAGATTTATCTAAACAAAGATACTTAAATTTAAATTTTAAACTAAAATTTAAAACTAAAATAAGATTACAGAGAAATCAAATCTTGATCTTCTAAACTTCTTGAATCTTATTTTGAATCTTGAACTTTTTGAAACTTGAAAACGTAATCTTGATTTGATTCTTTGTTGGAAAACAAATGTTCACATCTGCCTTGGCTCTCTTTTGGATTAACTTTGATGAGTAAAACAAGTCTTTGTTCACCATCAGTAGTGAACACACTTTCTTCTTGTTATAGAACTCTCTGGACTAAGTTATTCAGCTCTTCTTTGAATCCTTTAACTCGAGCCCTCGTCACCGGACCAACTGGAACTTGAATTGGTTCACGAGCATTTCTTGCAGTCTTGATGTCCTTATCATTCCCCGCCCCCCCCCCCCCCCCCCCTCTTGAGAATGATTTGTCCTCAAATCATCACCTACATCAAAAGGACTCAAGTCAGTAACATTGAAAGTAGCACTAACATTGTACTCACCAGGAAAATCAAGTCTATAGGCATTATCTTTAATTCATTCTAGCACTTGAAAAGGACCATCTCCTCATGGCAGCAACTTAGAATGTCTTTGTGTCAGAAATCTTTCTTTCCTCATATGTAACCACACCCAATCACCGGGTTCAAAAACCAGCTTGTGACGTCCCTTGTTAGCTTACTTGATGTATTGTTCGGTTCTCCTCTCTATGTTGAGCCATGTTCTCACATGGCATTACTTCACAAATTATGCCTTCTTCTTACTATCTAAGTTCACATACTCGGAAACAGGTAAATGTGTTATCTAACGGAGTTAAAGGATTA
The DNA here is from genome assembly GCA_038430175.1 of Ficus hirta. Classification (NCBI taxonomy): domain Eukaryota; kingdom Viridiplantae; phylum Streptophyta; class Magnoliopsida; order Rosales; family Moraceae; genus Ficus; species Ficus hirta. The sequence continues at coordinate 15,802,398 of CM076594.1, read as the reverse complement.
AAACCATAAATAATTTCAAATGGTGAGAACTTAGTAGCAGAATGAATGATACGATTATAAGCGAATTCAACATGTGGTAAACATTCTTCCCAAGTCTTAATGTTCTTACTAATGATAGTCCTCAATAAAGTGGATAAATTCCTATTAACTACTTCTGTTTGACCATCGGTTTGAGGATGACAAGTAGTAGAAAACAAAAGTTTCGTTCCTAGTTTTCCCTATAATGTCTTCCAAAAGTAACTCAAGAACTTAGCATCAAGAGTAGAGATTAAGGCGTACCTGCGTGAAAGTGAAACTGCAACCACATTTTCCTTACCTTGTTTATACCGAATGACATAGGGAAAAGTCTCAATGAATTCAACCCATCGAGCATGTCTCTTGTTCAGCTTGTGTTGACCTTTCAAATGTTTCAAGGATTCATGATCAGTATGAATCACAAACTCCTTTGGCCACAAGTAGTACTGCCATGTCTCTAAAGCTCGAACCAATGCGTACAACTCTTTGTCATAAGGGGGGTAGTTAAGTGCAGCCTCTGTAATGACCCGACCTAATCACGGACGTTAATTAACTTCATAAACATAATTACTTGCTTTGACCTTAAACTTGATCATCAAAATTTCAGAGAATTTTTTTTAACTTAAATATTTCATAGCTTACATGAAGTCTATGATCATTTTATTTTTAAAAGATTCAAACACAATACAACTTTTACAAAAAAAACTTACACCTTAAAAACACATTTTTTTTATGAGATCTAAACTTGATAATTTAATAAGTAAAAACTGAATCTAAAGTTTAAAACATCAACATGTCAAATTTACATAATTAAAATTTAGTATAGGCATATCTTAAGTTTGGTTTCTTGTAAACCAAACTACTTGGTCAAGTAGAGGTCTTTTCATCATTCAAATACTTATAAGCAAAAGAATAAAAATGTATTTTAAAATATTAAACTTTCCTAACCTTGCTTGGTTAAAATTAAACTAAGCATTCATTTTATATGGGTTCCTTAAAACCCAATTACTTGAAAATAATTATTCTAAAAGGATACAAATCTTTTAAAGCTTATCATAATTTAAAAGAATTACTTATTGTGGAATTTATATTTTGATGGCGGTATCCATAACCCATGCCTTCATTGTCTTGACATAATTCACTAGTCCATCGAATCTCTGTGTTGCCTACAGCATGAATAAATATTAATGAGCTTTCGCTCAGTAAGTACAAACATAAATCTCACATAAACAAAATGCATATAATAATGTATGACATTTTATGAATTGTACAATTATGTCTGCTTCTTGTTTCTAATTTTCTTGTTTCATACTTATTCTTTCTTAACTTTTTACTTTGGGCCCCATATGTGTACGTACCCATAGCGCGCAACCAATGAGAAGTTGGGAGGAGCGACCCCAAATTCCAATATACCCAAGGTCTTATTTAAAATGTTCATAAAAATCCCCTCAGCTTATTGAGGGTTAGTACGACACTAAACTTTCTTTCACTTTCATTAGCCTCTTACTTTCTTAAGGTGAGCATGTAATTGTGATCATGATTCCATGAACATACATTCAAATCTCATTATGTGCATAATAATGCATTACATTTTATACATAATTATATTATGCTTATTATCTTCTTATCCTGGGCCGCATAGTGTACGTACCTATTGCGCACAACCAATGAGAAGTTGGGGGGAGCGATCCCAATCTAACATACCCAAGGTCTTATTTAAAACGTTCATAAAAATCCCCCTCAGCTTATTAGGGATTGGTACGACACTTGAACTTATCTTTCACTTTCATTAATCTCTTCCTTAGGATGAGCATGCAATTATGTTCATAACTCATGAGCAGATATTGCAGTTTCACACAATATAGAGGTATCGTCATCAATTCAAACATATTAAGGCATAAAAACATATGCTCACTAAAGCATATCAAGCAACTATATTGTAATAACCGAATTTTTTGGAGTCGCGATTTCTTTATATATATATATATATAAATATATATAAGGAAATTTAAGTCAGTACTAAGTATTATTATGATATTTCATGGATATTATGGATAACAATAGGAAACTCATGATCTGATTACCAGAATATGTTCGAATTCTTATAGTATTATGAGACTCAATGACAGTTTAAGTTTAAGTTTAAGTATAAGGCCTTATGATGAAAAAGGCAAATCATGATTTATAGTTTTATCTTGGCCAATGCATGACCAGAAAAAAAATTTCATGATATGATTAAGACGGTACTGCAATATAATAAGCAGCATTGAAATTATATTGTGACCGACTGCCATTACGGATGTGAAATTAAGACTAAGGATTAAGAATGCTCTAGAATGATCAGTAATAATATTTGGAGTAATGAGAACTAACTAGCTTCAAGTCCTAAGAAAAACCTATGCACGGTCCAATTAAGTGCAGATAAATTCTGGACCGCAGTTCAGTATTATTATACTGTTGATAGTTAAAACAGTTTTTGTATTATCTGGATTATTAAGAAAATGGATTGCATATTAGGAGGGAGTGCCAAACATGGCCCTACTTGGAGGCCAAGTCTTATAGATAATTATACAAGTTTTGGGATTTATGGATTTTATGGAAAGCAATAGAAAAGATAAGTATGAAAATATTTTTTTTTTGGTCTAAGCTCTCCACATGGCCGGCCACTTTGAGGACTTGAAAGGTAAAAATTTTGTCTTTAAAGCCAAATATGTAATTCAAGAAAGGTGAAGAAAAAAAAATAATTGTGGAAAATTTTAGAATTTCCACCTATAAATAGAGGTGGGTGGTAAAGAGTTGAATCATTTAGCTAGTCTCTCAACTTTTAGTTCTCTTTTCATCTTTTCCTCTCTAGCCCTTAGAAAGAGAGAGAGAGAGAGAGAGAGAGAGAGGGGGGGGGGGGGGGGGGGGTGGCCGGTTGTCATGGTGGAGAGGTAGAGCAAGAATTTTTGCTCATTCAAGGACTAGAATTAACTCTTTCAAAGCTCTAGAGGTATATTCTTGATCCCTTAATTAAGATTTTAATTTGTTTTGGTTTGAGAAATTTATGTGTATTTCTAGTTATAGGTTGTAAGAGCATAAGCTCATGTTCTTTTATTTTCTTATATTATGGTCTTTAATGGTTGGTTTATGCTTGAGTTATGCTTGATTTATGTTCAGGTTTATATGGTTTGCTAGATCTAAGCATGGGTTTGATTTTATGCTCTAGGATGAGTTTTAAGGTTATGTGTGCTCACCATATACTTGTGATTATACTCTCACATGTTTAACTATGGATATTTTATGTATGATGGTTATATGAATGATTATATGTATGTTGGTTAAAAAATCAACCTAAAGACACAAGTTGGTAAAAATAGCAAGTTATCAATGTTGTATTTTTCAAGTGCATAAGATAAGTGATGGTTGAATTTAAAAAATCAATCCTACGCGCTGCATGTTGATGTAGGCTCACGGTTTCGACCGTTTGAGGTAGTGTGTGTAAATTTTTAAGAAAGAATCGACAAAATACAAACTGTCGGTTTTCGAAAATAAATTGGACAGCTTTCTGGAAACTCAATTTTGAGCCCCTTAGAGGCCGAATTTGAAAAAATTACAACTGAAAAGTGGTAAAACATAGAAAATCCTAAGGGGTATCAAAAACAGATTTTGAAAAAAGGGCTCCAAAGGTCTCTGTTTTTGAGTTTTCAAAATTAGCCGGCCCAGGTACTGTACACGGTCAGAATTCTTCAAGGAGAAAAACGAGCAAGTTAAAGATGGATTTAAGTTTCAGATAAAAAAATAAAAGTTGTAGGTTCCGATGAGATCTTCAACTTCCGTAGAGAAAACGTTTTCAAATTCCAAACCAATTTAAAGATAAAACTAAATTTTCAAAACCGGGTATGGAAGTATAAATTCCTGCACACATACAATTTAAAAGGCTGTTTTTATCTGGAAAAATTAGTTTACAAGGTTTTATAACTCTTTTTAAAGAAATAATGGTTTTATAAAGATAAGTTTCAAAGAAGTTTAAATCCATTTGAAATTTCACAAATGATTTTTTTTAAAGGGTAATTTCAAGTATTATATCAAGAAATATTTGATTTACGAAACTAAGATATTTTCCAAGTAAATAAGATTTTTTCTAAGAAAACAAGGTATTTTTAAGAAAAATGAAATAATAAAAAAATAGGCCCCAGTTACTTAAGTATAAGTAACGATTCTATGACGGATGGTAGTCGATTTGGAGACCGACTTATTATTCAATGAATATGTTATGGATTGTTAAGATAGAATGGAATGATTCTTATGCCCTGTTTGAGAACAAGAATATAATATAATCTGTTGTCGTGCCTTATTAGAACAATAGACTAAGAATGTAGGACAACTTGTAAGTACAATCCCACTTACAGTATAGGCAAAAATATTTTTACTGCTGCTTTGCATGTTTTTCAAAAGCTCATGCATTGATTTTAATGTTTTTACTACTTTGCATGTTTTTCAAAGCATCATGTATTAATGTATGTGATGTATACGATTTATGTTTTATTATTATGGCATCATGTAAGCATGCTCACTAATAATAAATCACATGATAAGAATAAGATCAAGTTTCAAGTAAGAAATAATAAAGATTTAAGTTTTCAAGTATGATCAAATTAAGAACAAGTTTTCAAGAATGAAGGCAAGTAAGTTGCCTTGTGTCGTACCGACCTGCCACAAGGATGGGTTTTGGTTTAATCTATGACAGCACGCCATGGTACGTACACTCATGTTTATGTTATATAATCACATTGCATAAAGGCATCTTTTTCATGTTCAATCACAAGCATAGTATTCTAAACATGTGCACATCAGTTGTTCACATATGTGCTCACATCTGACAAACAAGTTTCATGCTGTAGGTGAGGTTTGTACTTACCTGGATTCTGCATTTAGCGTTTATCCTCGACTAATCCTCAATCTCGTTAATGCCGGTGTTGTGTCCTAATTAAATTGACACCCGACAGTTAGAATGTGGTCTTATCATATTTGTGATTAAACCACCTTTTTTTTTAATACTCGTTCATAGTTATTAAATCTCATTCCCTATTCAAAATGGTTCAAAGATTAGTTTAAGGTCATGATTCTGTTATATTTAAACTTGAAAATCATAGATCAACTACAGATGTCAAGACTCGACTTCAGAGTCAAGAATGAAACTGGGAAAAAATGACTTTTCCCCTCATTTAAAATATCATGACGTTAAACCATGTAACAACTTAAAAACTAGGCATTCTTATGAATATCAATTTAGAATGCATCTTATTAATCAGTGGAGAATATGGAGGAGTATCCATTATTACTATTCTCACATCATATGCAACAAGGCATACAAATATACGAAACTTATTGGTGAGAAAATAAACACCAAAAATTTTATTACTCCATAGATCATTTCCACTTAAAATCAAGACATGCACTCTAGATTATAAAATTGTTCTGATAGAGTAACTTGTAAAACTAATTATAAATTCAATCACCAATTATGGTTGAATTTAATAAAAATCCGACAGCATAATGGCTTATTTTTCTTAATAACCGAAAATTAAACCTAAAATTAAATCAGTTTATAAAAATTTTCGGCACACCATAACTGCAAGACGTGCCATCCAAAACAAATTTATCATATTAACATAAAACATATCTCGTTCTAATCTAACTTCACTTGATTAAATTGAACATCAAATATTTTTTTTGTTTAAATATCGATACCATTTAAAAAAGAATGATCTTAATACAGAAAATTCACAACTTTATTCCTAATTAATTTAGGAATTAACATTGTGAATTTTCTGGGCATTACAAGCCCTGCTTCGCTTCTCACTAAAGTATGCAAGTGGTCTCCCATTCTGCATAAGAACAACGTCTATACCTACACCAGAAGCATCACATTCGATTTCGAACGTTTTAGAAAAGTTAGGTAAAACAAGTAAAGGAGCATGAGTAAGCTTGTGTTTAATAAGCTGAAACGCCTTCTCTTATTCTTCACCCCATTTGAATGCAACGTTCTTCTAGATAACTTTGGTAAGGGGTGCAGCGATGGTGCTAAAATCTTTCACGAACCTCCCGTAAAAACTAACAAGTCCATGAAAACTTCTAACATTACCTACACTGGAGGGGGTCGGCTACTCTTGGATGGCTTTTATCTTATCTTCATCAACCTCAATACCTTTAGTACTCACAACAAAACCTAGGAAAACAAGCTTATCGATGCAGAAAGTACACCAGGTAACAAAAATTCAAGATGGTTAGTGTTTAAAAGAGCCTCCTTGTACATGAGTACAATCATCGGCCGTTTTGAAATCAACGCTTGCTTAACCTCACTTGTTTTTGCATAGAAATTTATTTGTTTTCTCTTTTTGTCCGTGTATCTCTCTTTCCCCTCACTCTCACTATGCTCGGCCTCACTATTCTTTTCACTCTCATTCTATTGCTCTCTTAAGTTATTTTGATCTCTCGGTTTCTTTTGTTCACTCAATTTTTACAACCTCACTTGATCCTCATAGACTTGTTCTGCACTGATAAGCTTGTTTTCCTAGGTTTTGTTGTGAGTGCGGTATTGAGGTTGATGAAGAGAAGATCAAAGCCATCCAAGAATGGCCGACCCCCTCTAATGTATGTAATGTTAGAAGTTTTCATGGACTTGCTAGTTTGATGTTCGTGAAAGATTTTAGCACCATTGCTGCACTGCTTATCGAAGTTATCAAGAAGAACGTTGTGTTCAAATAGGGTGAAGAACAAGAGAAGGCATTTCAGCTTATTAAACACAATCTTACTCACGCTACTTTACTTGCTTTACCTAACTTTTCTGAAACATTCGAAATCGAATGTGATGCTTCTGGTATAGGTATAGGCGTTGTTATTATGCAGGATAGGAGACCACTTGCGTACTTTAGTGAGAGGCTAAGCGGGGCTACACTTAACTACCCTACTTATGACAAAGAGTTATACATATTGGTTTGAGCTTTAGAGACTTGGCAACACTACTTGTGGCCAAAGGAGTTTGTGATTCGTATGGATCATGAATCCTTGAAACATTTGAAAGGTCAACACAAGCCGAACAGGAGCCATACTCGATGGGTTGAGTTCATTGAGACTTTTCTCTATGTCATTCGGTATAAACAAGGTAAGGAAAATGTGGTTGCAGATGCACTTTCACGCAGGTATGCCTTAATGTCTACTCTTGATGCTAAGTTCTTAAGTTACTTTTGGAAGACATTATGGGGAAAACTAGGAACGAAACTTTTGTTTTCTACTACTTGTCATCCTTAAACCGATGGTTAAACAGAAGTAGTTAATAGAACTTTATCCACTTTGTTGAGGATTGTCATTAGTAAGAACATTAAGACTTGGGAAAAATGTTTACCACATGTTGAGTTTGCTTATAATTGTACCATTCATTCTACTACTAAGTTCTCACCGTTTGAAATTGTTTATGGTTTTTATCCTTTAACTCCGTTAGATTTATCACCTTTACCTGTTTCCGAGCATGTGAACTTAGATGGTAAGAAGAAGATAGAATTTGTGAAGCAACTCCATGAGAGAGTACGGCTCAATGTAGAGAGGAGAACCGAACACTACATCAAGCAAGCTAACAAGGGACGTCACAAGCTGGTTTTTGAATCTGGTGATTGGGTGTGGTTACACATGAGGAAAGAAAGATTTCCGGCAGAAAGACGTTCTAAGTTGCTGCCCCATGGAGATGGTCTTTTTCAAGTGTTAAAACGAATCAATGATAATGCCTACAGACTTGACTTAACTAGTGAGTACAATGTTAGTGCTACTTTCAATGTTACTGACTTGAGTCCTTTTGATGTAGGTGATGATTTGAGGACAAATCCTTCTCAAGAAGGGGGGGGAGGGGGGGGGGGGGGGGGGGGGGGGAGGAATGATGAGGACATCAAGGCTGCAAGGAATGCTTACGAACCAATTCAAGTTCCAGTTAGTCCGGTGACGACGGCTCGAGCTAAAAGATTCAAAGAAGAGCTGAATAACTTAGTCCAGAGATTTCTACAACAAGAAGAGAGTGTGTTCACTATTGATGGTGAACAAAAACTGATTTTACTCATCAAAGTTGATCCGAAAGAGAGCCAAGGCTGATGTGGACATTTGTTTTCCAACAAAGAATCAAATCAAGATTACGGTTTCAAGTTTCAAAAAGTTCAAGATTCAAAATAAGATTCAAGAAGTTTAGAAGATCTGATCAAGATTTGATTTCTCTGTAATCTTATTTTAGTTTTAAATTTTAGTTTAAAATTTGAATTTAAGTATCTTTGTTTAGATAAATCTGATTCTTTCCTAGGTTTTTAGGCGAGGCGAGTTTATCCTTAGGGGTAGATTAGGAATTTTACAAATTGAATTTCGGCTATATAAGGCTGATTTTCAGATTATGAAAGGAGTTTTTTTGATGTTTATTCATATTTTGAATTATTCTTCTTGAGTTATTGAAGAAACTTATTCAAACTTATCAAGGATTTCTTGTGGCGTTCAAATTGACTTATCAAACGGACTTCCATGACCGTTTGTGGCGTTTTCACCATACCAAGGTTCTTGCTTTGCTAAGCAATGGGTCGTAGTTTCCATCAAACTTGAAAGGTCTTGGGTTGTTGTTTCCAGATTTGGTATCAGGTTTCGTCACGCTGTTGGCGTGATTCGTAAGCCCACCCCATCTTAAATCATTCAATCTGTCATATATTACTTCATTTTTCTGGAATTTTCTTAACTATAAATGATGTTTGATTTTTAATGGTATTTGTAACTAAAGTAATTTAATTAAGTTGAGCATACTAAAGGTATAACCACAAAATTACCAATTTAAACTTTGTTTTTAACATATTTTTCATGTTTTTTTTTATTAGGGTCCAATTCAGGTCAAACCACATGTAAAACGCCTATCGAAAAACTATCCTGCCCCCATGCACAACGGGTAGTTCCAGTTGGGGGGTTTTTTTTTTCCTTTCAAATTGCCAATTTACAAAATTACATAGCCAAACCGCCTGCTTGAGCTCGGTTTGATAAAAATTGCTATTCGTCAAAGCTCAGGTGCTAGAGCTTGAACACCGTCGGTGGCAAGGGTGGTGAAGGGAGGATCTGTAAATTAGGGTTCGGTCAATTTTGGGGATTTTTAGATTTTGGGGTTAAGGATTTTTTTAAAAATATATATTTTTTCTTATTTTTAGTTTTTTTAATTTTTAATTTGATTTTTTTAGGATATATTTGTTTCAAAGAAAGTGAAATTATTATGTTAATTATTTTTATTCACATATGATTTTTTGTTGATAAAATTAGAAGAAAAGTATGATAAATTAAGACATATGTCATATCGATAATTCCACACTTGATTTCACATTAAGGTGTAGAGTTCGAATCTTGTCGTCCCCAAATTTTAAAAAAAAATTTAGAATAATAAATTTTGGAATAATAATTAAAATTAAAATAATCTCATGATTACAGATATAGTCTATTTATAATATTGCATATGACTCCATGTAGAGTTCGAATCCTCTAAGTTACCCCAAGTTAAAAAAAAAAAAAACTAATATCAAATTAATCATTATTATTAGAAGTAATAATTAAAAATTAACTAATCTCAAAATAGAAGAATATTTTATAAAAAAATTCAACTATTTTACAAAAAAAAAAAAAAAAAAAAAAAAAACTCAACTATAACAAACATATAAACTTTTGATCTTTATCAAAATATATAAATAAATAAACAAATAAATAAACTTCTGAAGAAAAAATCTTTTTCACTCTCTCTCGATTTCGCCGGCTCCCTCTCTCTCCCTCCTTGCAGTCGTTGCGTGCGCCGCGAGCAGATCCCGTTAGTGAGTGGGGCGAGGGGCTGACCCTCGCTTAGCATTGCAGCGCTAGTAGCTCCACCGCGCCACCTTAGTCTAGCAGCCCACCCGAGCGCGACTCCTCTCCCTCGACGAGCTCACCCTCCGCTCCTGGGCACGAATAGCAGACCATAGTGACAAGTGAGTTTTTCTGGGTTCTCTTTTTATATGTGCTTTTTGATTTTTACTCTTGGTTGCGTAGAGTTTTCATTTTCATTTCTTGGGTGCTTGTATTGTATGTGATTTTCATTTGATATGAGAGAATATTCTCATTACAATTAAGATTTATATGTCACGTAAGCAATAATACCATTAAATTGATAAGCAGAAGTAGGCCGAAGGGCAATTTGAAATGTTTTGTATAGAGAAAGAGCACAATGATCAATTTTGATAATTTAGGGGGTAAAGTGGAAAAAGATACATAGTTTAGGGGTATTAGTAAAAGTAATCCTCAATAAGAGGGAAGTAAAAAAAAAAAAAAAGAACCAGGAGACCTGCCGAAAAGAATAGAGAAGGGTTTGAGCACAAAAATCCCTTTTTTTCTCCCCAATTCATTCATTGGAAAATTGGCATGCAAAAGCATTCAATCGCGATTTCACTTTAGCGATTTTCAACGTTTTGTTTTTTCTTTTTTTTTTTTTAAATTAAAATTGCAGGTGAAATTTGGGTTGGGTCTGAGAAAAGAGAAGATGCCGGACATGCAGGGCCTCGTTAATGAATTCCTCATCAAGCTTAAGAAACGGTCTGTTCTAGTACTACTACTTCTTCTTCTTCGTCTTGGTTACTTGTTTTTGTTTTTGTTTAAATGAGTTTGAAATAATGGGGGGTAAAAAAATTTGGGCGTCAGGAAAATGGAGGGGTCACAGGCGACGGCGAAGCAGACGGCAGAATTGCTGAGGGCAGTGATATCACAGCAGCGAGTTCCTTATTCCAATCAATCTGCTGCTCTCATCGATGCCGTCAAGTCCGTCGGCGAGCTCCTTATCTCCGCCAATCCTATTGGTACCTTCCTACCTTTGCTTCTCTTCTTCTCCTTTTCCTTTATTTATTTATTTAATTATCATCTTGTCTACCTTATACAATTGGATTTTTCTTTCAAGTGCTAGCACCAAACATTCGTGGAATGGAAGGTTTGTAAAAATTTTTTTTTTGGGGGGGGGGGGGGGGGGTGGGGAGACGGGATTTGGCTTTCTGCAAATTGAAATGAACCGAACCGAACCAAACTTTTTTTTTTTTTTAAAAGGATTTTGCGGAAGAAAGCACTCTTGTTTGGGAAATTGGAAAGGAGAAAAATCTTGGGTAGCTTCTTTCTTTCTTTCTTTCTTTTTTTATTTATTTATTTTTATTTTTTATTTTTTTTATTGGATCCAACTGATACTGTTATAGTTGGGAGCTGGCCTCCCCCTTTTTTACCTCAGTTTTATTATTAGTATTACTATTGTTTCTTGTGTGTATAATTCATTAAATTATATATTTGTTATTCTTACTTGGCAATGTTCTATGTATGTTTAAAAAAAAAAAAAAAAATTGCAGAGCTTGCTGTCGGTAATATTGTGAGGCGTGTTTTGCACATCATTAGAGAAGAGGATCTTTCTCTTACAACTGCAGCCATGGCCGGCTTGAACTTATCCTCCGTCAGTGACGATGATGATGATGCCGAACACGATGATCATCCCGTCCTGTCAGCTGCTGCTGTTGCTGCTGCTGCTAGAAGCACCTTGCGTCCTCCTTCCTTGCAGACCCTGCTCGAGGATGTTCCTGATGCCACTGCTATTCCTCGCACTTCTTCCTCCGGTGGCGATTCTGAAGGCAAAAGCAAATGTCAGCCACCCTTCTATTTTCTATGTTTTTACAACTTCTGTTACAAATTTTGTAAATCTTTCTTTTTTTGTCTGAACCTGATGCGTCTAAGCCTTAATTAATGTGGACTTAATCAAATTTATTATTATTATTTTTTTAAATTCCGAGTATACATTTAGCAGTGCAGAATATACTAGGTGATTTTTAGATGACTAAGTATATATACGTACATATGTACATATATATATATATATTTATATTTTAACAGACATAAGCATTTACATTTTCCTTGCAGCCGCTGATAAAAGCTCAAGAACACGGAAACTGAAGCATGATGTCATTGAAGCAGTCAATGAACTTATTCAAGATATCAACACTTGTCATGAGCAGATTGCAGAGCAAGCAGTAGAGCACATTCACCAGAAGTATATCTTCTTTTCTTTAACTCTGGAATGGAATATTTATGCTTGGCTTTGCTTAGGACTGCCTGTTCATTCTTTTTTGCCTTTTCCTTTATTTTTTCACTTTTTCTAAGCTAGGATTTCTCTTTCCACATTACTTTAGTTGCTTGTGAAGCAGCAGTAGTCTTTACTCTTTAATTTCCTTTTATTTGTTAATGTTACTCTGTTTTATGATGGTTTTCAATTTAGTGATTTCTTTTCCTTATGTTCTTAACCATGTTTCCGATTGGACTTATTTTTCCAGTGAGGTAATATTAACTCTAGGCAGTTCAAGAACAGTACTAGAATTTCTTTGTGCTGCAAAGGAGAAAAAGAGATCTTTTCGGGTATTTGTTGCAGAAGGGGCACCAAGGTTAGTAAAAAGACTTACTATTTGTTGTGAGGAAGGTTGTAGTAGTTGGCAAAATCGCTCTTGGTAATATCGTTTCTTTGTCAACACTTACAAACTAGGTATCAGGGGCATCTTCTTGCTAAAGAATTGGTCTCGAGGGGCTTACAGACCACACTGATAACTGATTCAGCAGTTTTTGCCATGATATCCCGAGTGAACATGGTAGGATTTTGTTTCCCTTGTTTCCATCCTGGAAAATTGACGTTCTGCATTTTTTAAACTGACCTTGAAATTTGGAATGCGAAGGTGATAGTTGGTGCTCATGCTGTCATGGCCAATGGTGGTGTTATAGCACCTGTTGGGTTGAATATGGTTGCACTTGCAGCTCAAAGGCATGCTGTGCCTTTTGTAGTACTTGCTGGTAGTCACAAGGTAATTTATACTGTTGCTTTCTATTTTCGTTTGAGATTTTTTCTGGGGATAAAACTGGCTATAAGGATGAACACGATGTAAAGGAGCCAATAGTTTACAAGTTTTTATGTCTCTTTGACACAGTCCTATCTTCTCATGTCTTTGTGTTCAGATTTTAGGTTGATTTCTTTTATTGGCTTTCTTTGCTTAACAGTTGTGCCCTTTGTATCCACACAATCCTGAAGTCTTGCTGAATGAGTTGAGATCCCCTTCTGAGCTGCTGGATTTTGGAGAATTCTCAGAGTGCATGGACTTTGGAAATGGGGCTGGTTCTCCTCTTCTACATGTTGTCAACCCAACTTTTGATTATGTACCACCAAAGCTTGTCAGTTTGTTCATCACCGACACGTAAGTTAATCTGATTTCAAGGGCACATGTAGAATCCCCCTGCCCTGAACTTATCTTTGTCTGTGTATATGTGCCTAAGGAGTAAAAAAGTCTTGGTCCTGAAAATTTAAAGAGCGTGAGAGCCTTACTTACAAACTATTGTTGTCTTTCTTTTATATCCATATTTGTATATATATACAGTCCTTATTGCCACTGGCACGGATGCACGTTATGAGCTGTGGGGGCACGTGCCCCGCACTAGGAAAACATCAAACAGCCCATATGTACGTTCCTCGAGGAAATGCTGTGGTTAAGTGCCCCCATCCGATAGTTGGGGTTATTGAGTCTTGGGCTTCTTTTGTTTTTTACCGAACCATGGGCTTTTTTAGACTCTGATTGTAACTCTTTTTATAAATTGGAATTTATTTATTCCTTTATTTATAACGTCTTAACTTTTTTGTTTGTATTAGACTATTAGACTCATTTTTTTGGTAGAAAACTATTTAAACTGTTATTACATGATGACTCTCTCTGCTTCTCCATATTTGTTTTTTTATTTTTTAATTTTGCATTGACTTATCCCTTTTTCTTTTTATTGTACCCTTCGGTCTCTACTCTTTTTCTTTATTTTTGGAATATGCATAATAAAACTTGAGGGAGATGATATTATTTTTCCTTGATACATGGAGATTAGGTGTGGATATTGAATGATAAACACAGTTTAAAGAGTGATAGTGGTGTTATCATGTAGTGATCAGTATAACTTTATTATGAAGGAATAATAGAAGTTTTACAATTTTTAAGCATTTTAGTTTTTAATCTCTGCCTTTTATTTGTGGCCCCACTGGATTCAAATCCTGAATCCGACCTTACTGGAAAGCACGTATTACCATAATTTTAATTTTTGGCATTGCTGAGTAGGTCTCTTCTTCTTTGTTCTGTTATTCTTATACTGAACTAAATCTTCATCTTCCCTTACAGGGGAGGGCATAACCCATCTTACATGTACCGGCTGATCGCGGACTATTATTCTGCTGATGATTTGGTAGTGCAACGAAGAACCGCTACAGGGAGTTGATTGAGTAATTCTCCCTATGATTTCTATTCTTACATCTTTCTAAGGTTGTGGGTGTGAGCTGATCCTTGGGCAATTTTATCTGTTGTTTTTTAACTTAAGTTTCAGCATTGGAAATTCAGAAAGCTCTACAAGGGACTAAAATATTAAGGTTTAAATTTGGGGGTCATTCTTCATTTATGAGCTTGAATTGATGAACTAAACGAGTTTAAGCAGTGAAAGAATTTTTAGGAAAAGAAGTTATTGACACATGTATGTCAACTCTCTCCCATTTCATTCATGCCTCATTTTAAAAGTTGTGTTCTGTTGTTGCATAAACATACCATTTACTTTGTCAACTTGTAAGGAGCAAGTAGCGATGTTAGGAAATTTTGTTCAAATTGTGGATGTCTTCCTTTTACCAACTATACTCAAAATTCACCTGCGATTTCTTGAAGCTGCATTCTCTCTACATTCTCCAAGATTAGTCTCTGAGAGAAGATTATGCATTTCCTTGCATATTTCATCAGTTTCTGATCCAGATTTTATTTTTCTTTTGAAGTTGTCTTGGGGAACCTTTTTCCGCCGCTTTCAAATTCCAGTCCGATCATTGTTGGCAATCTTTTATGTGCTGTAGTTTCTCATAGTATGAGATTACAGACAACAGCTCAATATTCCTCTTTGACTTACTCAACTATTGATTGATTTCATCAGAAAAGGTTGCATTTATGCCTTGTAATTCTTATTCAAAATTAAACTGCATGCTACGAGAAAATTTTATTACAAGTGGAGAGTTTAATAATAAGAGTTATTAATTGAAAAAACCTCTGAAACGGATCCCAAAGGTATGAACATGACCTTGGTGAAAAACTTGAAATTTCTTTGCAGTATCATGTTACACGCTTTCTGGAGTTGCTTGTGAGTTTAGCTTTTTTACTTGTGCCTTTTCTTTTTCAATGCTCTATGAACTGGTCACTGCAACCATGACTGCAACTTCAGATTTACCTTATGGAAGGATATTACATAATGATCTGCTTGTTTCAGATGGATAGCGAGCTACTTTGGTAAGAATTGGATGGCTGGCAAATCAAGATTTGATGGTACTTTGATGCATCTTTCTTTATGATTACCATTAGCTGGACAAATCATTGGAAGATTGTAGTTCAGTACAGATGAAACCAGCAACTAAACTGCACTCAAAGAAATGGGCCAATTTTGAGTTTGTGGCAATTTAGGAAGCATGGATGTGTAGTGATGAGAAGAAGCAGAGAGTAAGGTATTTTTGCGATTGCAGAAAAGCGAGCAAGCGCAAAGTGCTGTTTGTGTTTTATATAAGAAAGCTACTATATATGCATATTGCTGCACTTTGCACATATAGATATTGCTTGCTGATATTGCTGCATTTAACACACTCGGTGTGTCTGTTCTTTTTTTGTTTTGGGTTGGACTTGAATTTAGCATATTTTACATTACAGTGATGAAGTTTCTTCAATTTTTGATGTCAAATTTTCTTCCACCATGGAACCAATTACGTTTTTATGGAACCAAATCAACCAAGATATGCCTTTGGATAGTTTATTTATTTTATTAGCTCACCTGCTTCATTCAAATACAGCCCCCCTAGATTCCTGTGTTTCTACATTCCCCCCTTTTCCGTTAGAGACAAACGTGTTTTTTTTTTTATCTTGTTTTGTTTGGTATCTTTTTGGAGCGTAACCAGATCATGCAATATATGTTTGTACTAGTTGGAATTTACACGTGTAGAGCGTATATATATTAAAAATTATTAAATATTCAATTTATAAGCTTAAATATTAAAATTTTCAATGATATAATATTTTTTGGCACATGTTTGTTATTAGACCATCACCAAAATATATATATATATATATATATATAAATTTTAAGAGGGACAAATTTGATTAAAAAAGTAAATCTATTAAAAAAAAAGATTAAAAAGTTGAACCAAAAAAACAGAAAAAGAATAGAAGAAAGTAACAAATCAGGAAAAGAAAAGAAAAGAAAAGAAAGAAAGGCATCATCATAAAAAGACAAAACTTAATTAAATTTTTAAATAGTATTTTTAAGATATTTAACTCTTTTAATATAATTATAGATATATATATATATATATATATATTATTTTTCTATTAAGAGGAGGTTTATAAATGTATACATATTATTCTTGTTAGTTTCTCCATCAACTCTTTAAAAGGATGTAAAATTAACCAATACTTATTCCCCAGATACCGTCATTGCTTCTTCTCAATCATTTTCGTTAACAAATGTTGAAATATTTAACAGAATCACACATAATTTACTATTTACGAGTAACTAAGAAAAAAAATTACATACTCATCCTCTTTTCCATCTGATTTTTAACCTTTGTTATTAAAAAGGATAAAATTGCATAATTTTAAAAGTTCGAAGTGCTACTGATCAAAAAGGTTGAGATGAAATCACATCTTTGTAAAAAGGTTATAAACCAAATGGACAAATTATCCCAAACAAAAAAAAAAAAAAGTAAAAAAAAAAAGAAGTGAAAACCAAGCCAGCGAAAAAGTAAAAGGTTAAAAAAAAAAAAAAAAAGGTTTTGGACGACACACATGTGAACTGGTTACAAGGCTTAGAACCTGCTTTTGTTGTATTGTTAGGACAATTCAAATGGTTAGATAATGTTACACTTGCACAGACCCAGCAAAACATGCGGGACATCATTGATGCTCCATATCGAACCAGAAAAAGAGATTAGTCCGGGCATAAATTACTCTAACTCGCTGCAAAGCGAGGTCCCCACTTGTGGATACGGCCTTGGCGCCTCCTTCAATTCGTGTTCGAGAAACTGAAACACCATCTCTATGATGGTGCTTACGGCCACTGGCTGTGCTCATAATGGGACAGGATAGGAAGTCCAAGGGATTTGACTCGCATTGAAGCACACAATCATCAATTGTAAGCCTTCCACTTCTATGAAGCAAGCAGCAACCAAGCTCCGCCTTCACCGTCAGGTTTGCTAGTTTGCAAGTAGACAAGAATTCCAATGCGCTGCCCACCCAAACACAATGTACAATGATTTTGTTGCCCACGACAAAAAAGATACTTTGATTTGTTGTAACTCGGACAAAGAAGTTGTCTTTAAAACCAAATGCATCCTTTTTTTTTTTAATAAAATGGGTTTTGTATGATTGGAAGAACACAGGGGATGATTTCTAGTCATGTATTTTCTCAATTAAACACAAGGGAGGTTTTTGTTAGTATTCCTATTGTTTTTAAACTGTGATAAAGCACGGAGACAAACAGAGCATCCAAGAAAACTGTGAAGTGGCAAGCAAAATGTCAAACAGAACAAATTTACTCTTTTTATTTTATTTTATTTTAAGGCAATGGAGAATCACAAATCGTTACGCTAATAAATTGGCCATCCTAGTTTTGAGCCACAACATATCTCACAAGTCAACCAAGTAAATAGCTAATAAAGTCAATAAGGTGCAACGTTTGGCATTTGGGAATATATGAACACCATCAATATGTATAGATTTAGGCCGGGTTTTTGAAAACAAAGGAAAGATTTTAGTCGTGGCCACATAGCAATGAAATGCAAAACATAACAGCCTTAAAATGTGAGAAGATATCTTGTCAGTCACCAGATTTCATTTAAAAAAAGGAAAAGCAAAGATAAGGTAAAATATATGCAATTTAAGAAGTGGCAAACCTGTCTGAACGCCGAGAACAAAGGAGGGTTGTCTCGTCAGGCAGCTCACCTCCACCAATCTTAAAAAAAGGAAAAAACTAACTTGAGATAGAAGTTGACAACAACAAACAATGTTTAAATTTATTGCTCTTCCACTGGTACAAGAAGATCAAGAAACTACAGACAACCAAGATTTAAAATTAAGCAATCGTGTATTAAGGCGTTTTCTGTTTGTGAGACAAGACGTAAGCCTTAATGCGGTTTGAGGCGTAAGCCTCAAAACGAAACCATAAAATAAGTCGAAAAAATATGAAAAGTCATATAGTAGGTAGAAATCATAACATAACATCAAAACTTTTTTCTTCAAATCTCTATCTTTCAGCCTCTTGTCGAACATTATGTCAACCAATGTGTTCATCTTTATGGTAGCCACGCGATTTCTTTGGACTAGAAAATACTTCAGAAAAAATTGAGGCTACAGCCTCAATATTGCGCAATTGCGGCATTTCTGAGTGCACCTCAATTCATAGAGGCGTACGCAATTTAGAGGGCGATTGAGGCTTAGGCCTCAATACTATGTTTTTCCGCAGTTCACTGAGGTGCGCCTCATTGCGCGCCTCAAATTGCGCAATTTTAAACAATGCAGACAACCATATGTTAATGTTAGGGAAGACCATCAACTATGAGAATCAAGTTTGCTCTATTTAACATCAACCAGGTTGGTCCATATAACAGACCAACACAATTGTATCTCACAAAAAAACAAGTGCAGGTTTCCCTTGTCTGCAGAGAGATGTTTTGGAAAAAAGAAGAAGAAGAAGAAGAAGTCTTTTTGGAAAAATGTAAAAAGTGAGGTCTCATCAAGAAAATAATACCGCTGGCTCTCTATACCAGTGGCTTTAAAAATTACAGACATGCACACATCAACGTGTAATGTGTAATGAAAAGAGATGAAATACCAACCAGGCAAAGTGGTTTTTTAATTTGAATATTAGAGGCCAAATGTTTCCCACCAGCTGCAATTAGAATGGTGTCGCCAGGCCTGCAATGGAGATATGAAATGAAATCCAATCAAAAAAGCTGAAGGAATGAAATAATTGCTCTGTCTAAAAGAGAAACACAGACAGAATAGAGAGAGGTTATATTATATAATAGAGAAACCAAACGACCTAGCAGCAGAAACAGCAGCCTCAATGCTGGGGTAGACTCCAGGGTGTGAATCAGAAGGATGAGTGACAGAGCGATCAACACGGAGCCAAAGTCGAGGATGACAAGCCAAGTATTTCCATCTGTGGCAAACGAGGGCCGTGTTATACCGATCTGCAAACTCAAATAGCAATCTTTGTGACAGAAACTGGACAAAATATCATGTCATACATACATACATGAACACACTTAGTATATTTCTTTTAGTATTTTGTTGTTTTCAATTAAAGAAAAAAAAATGCAGGGGGGATGATGTCGCCATTATAAATGACAGTACAAGAGAATTTTGTTACTGTGTGTACACGAATATTATAACCAGTTACATAGCCATTAATGGTGTTGAAAAAAAGAAAAGAAAAATAAGAACTTTCTTCATTATAATATAAACTTGAGAGTCTAATTGCAATCACATTGTTAAACATGAATACCAAGCGAAAGATAGATAAATAAAGGCAAAAGGAACAAGTTTCCACTTTCCTACTGGCATTGGATGTATATATATATATATATAAGTATATACGTACTCAAAAAGTCATTAAAAAAAAGTTTCTCAAAATTTCAAATCAATCAATCGAATCTTAATCTTAGCATCAGGTAAAATTGTTGAAACGTATGAGGAATTGTTTAAAGTCGAATTTTGAACCTTTTTTTAATTTTGTAACGAGTGAATGAGGTCTACTCCAAATCCAATGTCTTTAATAAAAGGCCCAGCGAGAGAGAGAGAGAGAGAGAGACAGGGTTTTCTGTATTTTTGTATGTGCAAATTTCCTCACAAGACTAAATTTCGAGGTAAATCCAGGATTTTTTTTAAAACCAAAAGTTAATGTTTTGAAACCCTAAAAGTGGAAGTGGAAAAGCAAAAAGAGTTTTGAAAAAGAAAGAAAGAAAGAAAGAGTAGGGGGAGCATACCAGGGATAGGAGAGAGGAAGCTGAAGATGTGCATCAGACAACCATCGTCTAGATTGTTTATTGATGATGACGATGATTCTGTTGACCACGACAACGACGACGACGATGACGACGATGACGACGACGACTTCCTCTTCCGTCTCTTTTTCTCTTCCTCCATCTCCATCTCATCCACTCCTCCCTCTCTCTCTCTCTCTCTCTCTCGTAGGAAAATTTTTTAAAAGGAAATTTTTCTAGTCTGTCCGTTTGCATTATGTGTTTATTTTTTAAAAAGAAAGTTTTTTTGTTTTATAAAAAAAAAAAGTCTTTATTTTGAGGATAAGATAATATTTGAATGTATAAAAAAAAAATTTTGAAAATAAAGGACGTTTAAAATGAGAAAAAATAGTATTGAGAATAATAGATTGCGAGAAGATTTTAAAAAAAATTATTTTCTTTTTCTAAAAAGATACTGTACAAAATAAGTTGAAAATAAGATAGTTTTTATTTTCAAAATGAGATAATGATAGAAAAAGTTGTGACAAATACTTTTTTACAAAAATTTTTCAATTTGGAAATTGGATATTTCATTCAAACAGAGGTAAAAAATTAGAAAGACAAATTTTATTTTTACTCATTGAATTTTGGTATTCTTTTAACTTTGGTTCCTAAATTTTAAAAATAGATAAATATGCTTCATAACTTGTTTGCTCTTTTTCTTAGTTAAATGGATAGAATAAGCTTTCAATTTTAATATTCTTATAAATTTGTCCCTCAAAACTTTAAAAGCTAATGCTTAGAGGAAAATTAGACTGTGTGATATTTTTTAATTATCTAATCTAATAGATGATTTAAAATTTTTTTTATTTAGAAAAATGATCATTTGTCATTTTTCATAACTGGTCAATCATTGATTGACTATAAAAATTGGTGATTAACTAATGGTCAATCAATGATTGACTATGATTTAGTGATTTATGTTTGATCAATAACTGATTGACTATTATGTGGTCAATTACTAATTGACCATTTAAGAAAATTGATTAACTATTTAAAAAAAATGACATTTTTACTAATTTTTAAAAATTTAGACAATTTATTAAAAAAAATTCTTAAAAAAATGTTATTTAGCTATAAATCACATGTTTATATTCCTTAAAAATTTTAGTAAATTCAAGGGATTTAAATATACAATTTTTTTTTTTTTTACAAAATCTTCAATTTTAAAAAGTAAATCGACTTTTTATTTTTAAGATTATTTTTATTTTTAAAAATAAGTTTATAAAAATTTAAAGATTATTTTTGTAATTACAATATTTTAATTTAAATTAACTTTTTATTCTTGTAGTGCCAAAGTATGAAACAAGATATATTTTTCCTAAGAGTTTAAAGTTCGATGAGCATTTTTGCTAATTACTTAAAGTTTAAGGGATATGAACATAAATTTTCAAAGTTTCGAGGACAAAGTTACAATAATATTAAAATTCAAGGCCAATTTCATCCATTTAACTGATGGAAGAAGTAAATATGATAATATTTTACAATTCATGTAGTATTTTTATCCGTTTTCAAGATTTAGAGAGCAGAGTAAAAAAAGTATTAAAGTTGAGGAGTAAAACTAAAAATATCCAAATTATAAACATTTATTTAATTATTTTTTTGAAATTTGTTTATTTAATTTGGCTTATAACTTATTCCGCGATGCTAGAGTAAGTAGAGTAAGATCCAAGGATTATTTAAAGGTAGATGAATTGCATGGCCCATTTATTAAACCATGTAAAATAAGATGTGAAGTAGGGGATTCTATTTACAAAACCAACCTGTATATATTACCAAAGTACAATATTCTCAAAATTCTTTATATCAGTCTGAGAGAAGGAAAAAAAAAAAAAGAAAAAGAAAAAGAAAAAGAAAGGGGGCTCCTACGGGCCCTTTGCAAATATGGGATTAAAATGATATTCATGTTGCAAGACTAACCCCCAAAAAGAAAACATTGCAAGACTAACCTCATTCATTAATGAATCTTTTGTTTTCTCCAAAATACCCTTTACAAGTAAAAAATAAAAATAAAAGAAATATGGGATAAAAGGAGATCTGATTCATCTAAAGGACTATCTTCTCTCACAAAAAAAAAAAAAAAAAAAAAAAAAAACTAAACTGAAGAAACCCACTTTTTTCTTTCACCGGTTTCGTCTCCTTCACCCTCCTCTAAACTACCATAATTTTTCATCTCTATCATCCCTCTCAAAACGACCATCCTTATATTCAGTTTAACATCTTGCACTTTTTTCACATTCCGGGCATCGATTTCCAGCCACAAGGAGAGGAGAAGAAGTACTAAAAGTTTGTAAAATCTCTAAAATTTTGGTAAGTTCATCTCAAACCCTCAAATTTTTTTTATAGAAATCGTTTTCGAAGTTGTTCAAGGGTTGGGCATTCATAGTTTGGGAGCTTAATATAGAAAAACAACAATGATTCAACCTATTTTGCACTAATTTTTGGCTTGTAAAATATGTAAATTTGCAAATCCCGCAGTACAGTGACCTGACTGGCCTGACCGACCTGACTGGCCGGACCGACCTGACCGGCCTGACCGGTCATGTCGGTCTGGAAAACCAGCGAGTGTAAGGTGTGCTCGCTGGTTTTCCAGACCGGCCTGACCGGTCCCGGTCTGGAAAACCAGCGAGTGCAAAGTGTGCTCGCTACTTTTTATTTTTCTGGTTTTCCTGACCGGCATGACCGATCAGGTGGTTTTGGGGACGGTCTGGTAGTTTTGAACTAGTCTTCAATTTTTCATTAATTTTTTTAAATTCTTTTATAACAATCTTTTTTGTTTTTCTTATTTTTATTTTAAAGGAAAATGAGTGAGATTGTCATATATTTTCAATATGATGGAGAATAGAAGGAGAAAGATGACGGGTCATATGAATGGTACAGAAGGAATAAGGAAATCAAGAGCATAGTACTATTAGATGATCCGGATAAGGTGAAATATTCTGAAGTTATTGATTGCATATTTAAAAGGCTTCATGTGGACAAAAAAGTACGGAATTAAAAATAAATTACATTCCTTTGTGTACAATATCGTCAGGTCCTAAAAGCATTTTGGATGATTTTGATGCTAAGTGTTATCTTTTAGACTTTTGTAAAACGACACAACGTAAAAGTATGCTGTACGTTGAGCTCATGAAAAAGGGTAAAAGTAGTGACAACAATGATAAAGACGGTCTTGAAGTTGAAGGAGATGGAGGATGCAATATGGAAAATGATGGAAATATTCGAGATGAGTACTTCAATGTTAACATGGAGCCACCAAGGGTCTATGATGCTGCTTCTGCACCAGGCCACGAAGGTGATGTTTTAGACGTGCCTACCTTGGAGGAACGCCCTAATCAGGAGACAACGGCATCTGCCCCAACTCCGAAACGACAACGTTCATGCGTAGAAGTAGACCCGGTCATGGATCATTGTGAACCATTAGCAATAGATGACAGTTCTGTGTCTTTTAGTTTCAATGATGGTATGGGTATTGCAGTTGGTCAGGAATTTGAAAGCAAGAACGAGGTGAAGAATTTGATAATTGATGCTTCGTTGAAAGCTTGTTTTGATTATAAAATAGTCAAGTCAACCACAAAGTTGTTTGTGGTGAAATGTACAGTCCTAGATTGCAAGTGGGCATTACGAGCTGTGAGGATCACGAACTCAGATCGTTTCTCTCTCCGAACATATTACAACACTCATACCTGCTCTGCTAGTTCGGTGGATAAAAGAAACAGACAAGCAACTGCAGATTTAGTTACAGATATGTTAAAAAAAGAGTTTCCAGGCCAGCTTGAGACACCTACCTCGAAGAGAGTGATAGACACCTACACTTTGTTTTCCATCGACAAATTCTTGGCACCGGTCCTTGCACATCTTCTCTAATCTCAGCATACGTTGGGGTCAGGGCAGGAATACACTCAAATGGTAGAAGCTATAATAATGAGCAATAACAAATATTAGATTGCAAACATTTTAAAACAAATTAAGTGTAAGAATCAACAATAAGACAAAATTTACATACCATCAATGGTAATATGAACGCGTGACAATTCCATCTTGTCAACTTCTCACGAGCGTCTTTACATTTTGCACCCATGTCTAACTTCTGGACCTGAGTCATCAAATATTGGTATGTTTTTCTTCCCCATGGATAATTGGCACACCAATCCAGGTCTTCAATCATTTTAAAGAGGTTGTAATCAATTTTCTGATGGGGTTTTTCTGGACCATCCTTCTATTGCTCTCATTTTCCTCGGGAGGGATGACCATACCTTCCAAGTATTTCTTAACATCATTCTGTGAGTTCTTTTTCATTCCGTGAAAGACTCTTTCTCTAAATTCGTCTCTTGTATGATAAGGATCTTCGGGATAAGCAGAACAATTAAGTCCACTTATAAGTGCATGCTCCATGAGCGAGTACCTAATGGGGATACCATTCAAAACATACCACATTTCATATTTCTTTTGTGTAACCACTCCTCGGGACAGTAACATCCATAATGGGGTTAAAGTTATTTTGATGTTGTAATAACCAACTTGTTTGTAAACTTATGATTTCTTTTGTTAAGAATCAAAGTCTGTTTATGTTATATGTATGATATGTTTCTATGAAAAGTTGTTGAATCTTTAGTTAAAAGATTCAAATAAGTTAGTTATGCAAGTTTAAGACCTTTTTGTTAAAAGAAAAAGGTGTAAGTTATGCTTTATGATTTTATGTTATTTTACGAAAGGACTGCATTTGGGAGATAAGCCAAACCAGACCTTTAAGGATGACACCTCTGATGACAAGTGTCATTACTATGATTGGTCACCTCACAGGGACCAAAATACAAATATTTTATGTTTAGGGGTCAATTTGCAAATTAAGAAAAGTTTTATGATTTTGAAGCTAAAAAGTCTTTTAAGGAAGGATTTAGTAAAAACTTGATGTTTAAAGGCTTAACAAAAAATTGGCCAAGTCATAGGGACTAAAGTGCAAATATTTTGCCTTTAGGGGCCATTGTGCAATTTTGAAAAAGATTGTAAACTTATCAGCAATTATGTAAATTTTTGAACCAGGGACTCCTTAAGTAAAGTTTCTTAGTTCAACTAAGTCAATGACCCATTTTTAATTTAGTTGGTTTGGTTGGAAATCAAGGATGTCAAGTTAAGATTGTTTTTGAAAACTCTAGCTAAAACCAATCCCATTATGCCATGTGTCACCATGGGAACCGGCCACGTCATGGCTTGATGAGCAAGTAACCTTGTTCTTGAAAAAGGTTATGCAAATTAGAAGATTTTAAGTGTTAATAGAAGTTTACAAATCAAACCCTAAGTTTAGTGTTTTAACACTTTAGTATGATTGGTTGAATTTATGTTAAGACACATTTAGCAATGTTGTCTCACTTGGTTACACCAAAACCGGCCACATAGGGGAGAAACCCTAAGTTCTAGCTTGGCAAAGTCACACCCTAGCCTTGCACCCTTGGCAAGCCAAGGCTTGCACACCTAGGCACCAAAGGCCGGCCACCTAAGGAAGTAACACACCATGGTGTAGTCTTGGTGAGCAAGCAAACCAAGGCTTGCACACTAAGCCACCACCCAAGGGCCGGCCACCTCAAGAGTGTGACACCACAAAAACCTAGCCTTGGTGAGTAAGAGTGCTTAGCCCTACACACTTGGCAAGCCAATGTCTTGCTAGGTTGACACCATGACCGGCCATCACCTTGGTTAGACACCTCATGGTCTAGCTTTGGTGAATAAGCAAGCCTAGTTTTACCTATTTGGCAAGCCAAGCCTTGCACACCACACCATGACCGGCCACCCAAGGGAAAGACACCTCCTTGGCCTAGCTTTGATGAGCCAACACCCTAGGTTACCTAGCCTAGCCTCCTTGGCAAACCAAGCTTTGCACACCTCACCCTAGGACCGGCCACCCAAGGAATTGCCACCTCAAATGTAGCCTTGATAAGCAAGCAACCCTAGCTTGGCTTGCTTGGCAAATTGGGTGAAGCATGGCCGGCCAACACATAGGGACCAAGGAGAAAAATAGTTTAGCTTCAAGGACTATTGCCTAAATTACCAAAGATTGGTTTCTTGAACTCCTTTAGAGTTTGACACCTAAGGCACTTAGGCAAGCTTAGTAAGCTTACTAGCTTTGCTTGATGGCAAGCAAAGGCTTGCATGATGTCCACCTAAGGCCGGCCACACCAAGGAGGGGACACCTCATGGTCCCTAGGCCACATGAGTAAGCAGCCCTAGCTTGGATTAGTGGCATGAGAAGCCAAGGATGACCGGCCACCCTTCAAGGAAACAAACTCAAATTGGCTTCCTCCAAGGACTAAGAAGCCAATTGTGATACTTCTAGGGATTGATAAGCAAATTCAAAACTTATGCTTCATCTATAAATAGGTGAAGGTGCTGTTGTGTCATTTGGTTAGCCAACACACACACACAACCTTGAGCAGCACAAATTCCTTCCAACCCTGCCATAGAAACCGAGCAAAGAAAGAAAAGAAAGAAAAGAAAACTAGAAAAGCTTTTCGGTTTAGTGTGAGAGAATTTTCAATTACCTTAGATTAAGAATTCCATCCGTGAAACTTGAGGTAAATATTGTTATCCTCTAGTTCTCCATTTATAAATTAAGAGAATGATTAGTATGATCAAGCAAGAGTTTAATTTTGTAAGATACATGCACTAGGGTTTTTGTATGCTTGATTAAGTCTCTATCCGAGCAGTTTTTCTGAAACAATATTTAGAGGTCTTTAGAGGCCGAATCTTTAAAAAGTTAAAACTGCAAAGTTGTAGAGGAAGGAAAATACTAGGGGCCACCGCGGCCAGTTTTTGAAAATAAGGCTTTTAAGACCTTTATTTCTATAAAAACCCGAGACCAAATATTGAACAGTAAGTTTGGTCGAAAAATTTTATAAGGCAAAAATAAGCATGTTAAAGGTTGATTTGAAGTTTGAGGTTAAAACAAAAGTTGTAGGAGACTTCAAGATCTACAACTTTAATGAAGAAAACTTTTCCAGATTCGAATCAGATTTGTGAGAAAAGAACTAAACTTTATGAATTGATTTTGGAACCCGATTTTCAAAATGATTAGAGTTTTTAACTAAATTTCAAAAAGGAGTTGAAATTTAGGAATAGTTGTTAGCAATTAGAATCATTATGTTATTATGATAGGATGATACTCATCCTATGATTTTTCTTGAAAACAGGGAAACGACCTGTTTGAGTGAAAGATTGTGATTCAAGGCGCAGTAACGGTAAGTACGACTCCGCCTACAGCATAAACAAAAAATTGTTTGTTGAATGCTTTCAAGTTTATAATGATATAAGCATGATAAAACGTTATGGCTTGTATGATATCAAGTTTATAATGTTATGTGTATAAGAAATATTTATGATATGTATGTATATACATTTTAAGATATGATAATATTAAAGTACGAATGACATGTATGTATGCAAGAAATGATGAATGTATGGCATGTATGTATGCAAGAAATGATGAATGTATGGCATGTATGTTTTCAAGTTCATGAATGTATGTTTATAATATGTATGTTGATATGATGAGAAATGTGATATTATGACATCACGAAGTATGCTCATTAAAGAATAACGAGTTGGTAAAATATGAAACCCCAGCTTCAGTTAAGAAACTGGTTATGAATATGAAACAATATTTCAAGTATGAAATAAGACAAGAACAAGACTTTTAATATAAGCAGGAAGCTATATGTCGTATCGACCCGCGTCAGGTCGGGTTTGGTTCATGGTTTGAGTTGGACAGGGCTGGCCGCCCCAACCACTCCATGGCAGCGCGCCACGGTACGTACATTCATGTTAAGTTATGTAAGGGCCCAAAATCTATGCTAACTTATGAAAACAGAAATTGACCATAAATGGTTCATGCATTATGTTATCATGATATGCTTTGTGGATAAATAGTTGTGCTTGCTGAGCGAAAGCTCATGTTTTAAGTTTATGCTGTACGTAAGCAACCATGCAGTATTTCTTGATACAAGGCGGTGGAGCATGGCAAGGCAAAGCTGTGAAACTGTGGGACGGAATCACTACGTTTCTTTTTGTTAAATTATGCTACGCTAAATATGATGTATTTAAGTACAAAAACACATTTCCGCTATAAGTAATTATGTATAAGTATATGTATGGATATAAATGTTTATTATGGACTTTCCAAGTTAAACAATACTTATCAGTTGTTAAAAAAAAAAAAAAAAAATTTCTGTCTAAATTTTCATCTATTATTATGTAAGAATATATGGTAACGGCCAGCGCTAGGCGGGTCGTCACAGATGTGGTCTGTAATATCAAATAGGTGGTCAAATTGGGACTTCTTAAACCACTCTATGCCATTAGGGCAGTCCTGTAAGGCTTTGTTCACAGTATTAACAACATCCTTCAATAAGTGCTTGATTGTAATTTTATATTTGAAATTGACTTGATCCACATTCAATTTCAAAATGGGTGATGGGAGATCCAAAACCTACATTTACATAAAATCACATATAAATAAAATATTTTTTTTAACAAAACCTAATAACATTAACAAAATATACAATTTCATAAAAGACAAATAATTAAATACTTCTCCAAAAATTCGACAGCATAACAACTTACTTTTATTGACATCCAAATTGAAAACTTACTTTATTTCGAAAAAAATACCTTTCTTGTTAACCTAAAGCAAAAGTGCATGGTTGTGATTGCTTTATCTTGTTAACTAATGTAATTGTTTTGAACGTGCAAAAAAAAAAAAAAAACTTGGACTGCTTTATCTTCCAATGATAACTTACCCTTGGTATTGAGACTGACATCAATTGAGGTCACGTGTTGCCATCCGGTTAGGAATTGGTCCTACTGACTTCTTCAGAGTCATTTTCTGAGTCCATCTCCGGTGGTTCTAAATTTCGCCGCCGTTGGGTAGGACGAGGAGAGTATGCCGATGACATCCGGATTCGTGCCATAGCTAGAAACGAAAATGATAAAACAAATTTAAGTATAAATATTCGTATATAAAAACTTGATTCCAGAAAAGACTACTAAGGAGCATACAGTTTACTACTAAGGAGCATATTTTAAATATCTATCAATTAAAAAAATCAAATAAGTTAGTACTCAAAAATTAGAATTAAAGTTAGCGTCTCTAATCTTTTGATCTATAAGTTTTCGTCTTAACAATTTGTAATACAAGACACAAAAAATGTTCTAAGTCATTTCATAAATCATATTTAACAGTCAAAACAACAAGTTTCATCGATAATTCATAACATGTTTTACCGGAGAAATTCCTGTTCATATTACCATCATTATTATCATATAATTGCAGTGTACAATCACACATCATGCCGTGTATACTAAGCAAAGCAGTGTATTCCGGAGGTGATTAAGGGAGAGTTTGGGCGAGAAAGTGAGATGAGTGTGTGTGTAGCATTATTTCTACCAAAAGCATAATTCCTATTTGTTCCCTCATGGATTGGTTTCTTTGGGCGTGCAAGGAAATGCTAACTCTTTAGACTTTGATTGGTGTGAGGTGGTGTATATAATTGTTGGATGCTTTCCCTAATGCTTGGAATCTTGCATTCCTATTTTAAGCCTCGCCAATACTTTAGATCAACAAGAACAATAATAGGGGACAATAATAATAATAATAACAATCAACAAGAATAATTAATATTTTAGATCACAAATCAACAAGAACAATATAATAGTTCTTCAACAATAAAAAATTTATAAAAATTCAAAAAAAAAAACAAAAACAAAGCTTACACTTTTTTCCGTTTGGGCGAGGGAGGGAGAAGGCAGAGTTAAGAGGAGAGGCGGAGATTAAGGGAGAGTTTGGGCGAGAGAGTGAGATGGGTGGGTGAGAGGGAGATAAGAGATTGGAGAGGAAGTGATATTCTCTTGGGCGAGGGAGGGCTTCTCAGTGGGGTGAGAGATTGGAGAGAGAGTGAGCTACGGGACGGGGTCCCTAGCTTTTGGGTAAGGGAGAGTGAGCCGAGTGAGGGAGGGAGAGAGTGAGATGGGATGGGTGGGTAAGAGGGAGATTCCGGAGGTGATATTTTCTTGGGCGAGGGAGGGCTTCTCAGTGGGGTGAGAGATTGGAGAGGGAGTGAGTGAGTTACAGGGCCCCTGGCTTTGGGGCGAGGGAGAGTGAGCCGAGTGAGGGAGGGAGAGAGTGAAATGGGTGGGTGATAGGGAGATAAGAGGAGAGGGACATTCCGGAGGGAGAGTGGCGAGGGAGGGTTTCATTTCTCAGTGGGATGAGAGATTGGAGAGAAAGGGGGACTGAGTGGACTCCGCGGAGGTGAGGGGGGTTGGGCGAGGGAAAGGGAGAGTGAGTGAGTGAGTGGGTGAGTGAGTGAGAAGGATGAGTTGGTTGGTTGATGTGCTGTGTTAGCAGGAAAAGGGCAGGAAGATGGAGGGAGGGAGCTTCGTTTCTTTTCGGGCGAGAGAGGGACCCGAGAGAGGGGCCCGAGAGAGAAGGCGCTTTTTTTAATTGAAGATAGGCAGAGGACCTTTCGGTCTTTCTGTTCAAAAATTGAATTAAAAAAAATAAAAAAAATTGCAATTAGAATGGAGGTTAAATGTGCAATGGTGGTTGATTTGGGGCTTATATATGCAAAAGATCCGGCTCGTACCATGGGGCATAGCCCCTTTTCCCCATCGATGGGATAAAAAAATTTGAGCCCTCCGAGTAAAATCTGAAGATATGCAAATGTAAGTCTCATGGGTATGGAAGTATTAACAACTCCTTCAGTATGACTTAACGTAACATTTCTTTGAAAAAAAAAAAAAAACCCCCACATATTCTGGTGAGGGTATTACTCGCCCATGGCCGTGAACCCGCCGTCGACCCCAAATCTTACACAAGCTTTAGATCCCTACGGAGGTGGGCATCGGGTCACCCACGAAGATCGCCAGATATCGGTGAATAAATGAATCGTCGAGATTGTACCTCACGACGATGGTTTGTACCCCTGTTTGGGCTCCGGGTGTCACCTAAATCGTATTCCCCTCCTGTTGCAATCAGGAATTATGAGTAATGTCAAGGGCCACCTCTTGAATCTCCCTCTGTCCCTATTACGAGACCATGAGCTTTGTCGTCGATTTTGCTCTCTTTATAAGAGAATCGTTGCGTATCAAAAGATAGATATATAAATTTTTGTGTTCCAGAGTTACTTTTTTGTTTTTTGTTTTGAATAAGTGTTCCAGAGTTTCTTTGAACCACATACGGATGTGTATGTTTTTTTATTTTTTTATTTTATTGTTCGTGATTTTGAAGAGGTGAGATAATTACCCAGTTTGACAATGCTGTGCTTGAAAATTTTTTACTCTAATTGTACCGTGAGTTCAAAGTTATTATGACTAAATAGAGGTAGGTGTTTGGTAAATTTTTTTCAGGTTATTTATCTTTTTATGCCTTATATTTTATTTTTATTGAGAAAGTATATCTTATATTTTGAAATTTTATATTCCCTTTTAATATTGGGTGAGTCTGTGGTAGAGACCCTTTGAGGGTCTCTATCGGTAAAGTCCTTTTTTAGACCGTTGAGATTTAATCGAACGGTTGAAACGTTGTTGGTGTATCATACTTATCATACACCTTACCTCACATTATCCTTCCCACCCAGAGTCTTTTCCGTCGTCAGTGACCTTCTCGCCGCCGACGACGGATGCCGGCGACATACCCTCGACGCCGGTGACCCACCTCCGGGCCCCCACCACCGGTCCCAGCCACGGCCGGCTGCCGGCGACCCCATTTCTCTCTCTTCCCCTTTCTCTCTCTTCTCTTCTCTCTCTCTTCCCCTCTCTCTTCCACTTTCTCTCTCTTCTCCTTTCTCCCGCGGCGACCCACCTCTGGCCCCAGCCTCAGCCGGCTGGCCGCCGACGACCCCCCCCTCTCTCTCTTCCCCTTTCTCTCTCTTCTCCTCTCTCCTGCGGCCCTCCCCCGCAGGCCCCAAGCCCACCCCCGGGAACCTGTAACACCCCAAACCGTCTATGTAGGGCCGACTACATAAACGTGGGCCGTTACTATACTTGCTTAACATACTTGTTAATTTCTAATACTTGAACTCTCAGAAAATTTCAGAATAAAATTTCTTTTCTTCGTAACTTAAAATAAACTTATCCATATGGGTAAACTTCATCATGCCTACCTATTACTTGTTAACCCGATTAAAAGGTCACACATAACCTTTTAAACCGGATTTTTGAAACATCATACGTAACATGGTACATATATATATATATTTTCATACATCATACATGTACTAGTTCATATTTTAAAGAGTTTGCGGAAAATCTGCGTAGTGGTATCCCACACTGCCGTTCACTTGCCTCATCGTCTCCATGGCCCACCAAGTAAAGCTGCAGGCATTTTACCTACAGTATGGAATATACTGATGAGCTTTCGCCCAGCAAGTACAAACATAATCTCACAAAAAAACATAACAAACATCATATAACTTATGCATGATCCATTTGTGATCGATTTTGAATGTCTTATGCTCCATTATGAACTTATTATCTTGCTTAACATGTGGGCCCCTTGTGTACGTACCAAATGCGTGCAATCCACAGAAAGTTAAGGTTTGCAAGGTCCCTAATAATTCTGGGAATCATAAACATAACCCTTCACGATCTGGCAGAAGGTTGATTATACCCTCCCGCATCAACGGGAGGTTGATAATCATAAACTTGAACTTGAAACATGTATCCTCCACGATCTGGCGGGAGGTTGGTACGACACCTTACTTGTCTTACCTTATGACTTAAAATATGTTCTTACCTTGTGGTTTAATATTAGTGAACATGCCTCATGATGTCACTATATCTAATATATAACATAACATATACATATACATGGCATATCTTGGCATAACTTGGCATACCATGGCTTAACATGACTTAACATATCATAACATGGCATAACATGTCTTGACATAACATGGCATACATGAAAACATGTCATATACTTGAAAATAGTTTACTATTTTCCATACTGCAGGTGAGGTTTGTACTTACCTTGTATACTATGTCCTTTGCTGTGTTGTTCTAAGTCTGGTTGTAATAACAGGCCTCTTTCTGCTATTACAAAGGACATAGGGTAAGGATTTTATAACCATAAAATGTTGGAAACCTTAACCAATATCCACACATAAACTTAGTTATATGTCCCCCATTCATACTCATGATAACTTGCTTGGTTACTATAAGTAAACCTAGGGTTTATGGTCTATTATACTTAAATCATAACTTGTTAGGTTACTTAGATTAACCTTGGTTACTAAGCCCAACATACATGAATAGTATTATGTTACTCTTCTTAACATTGGGTCTAACTTATTGGGTTACTAAAGCCCAATTTCTTAAATTATATTCTACTGTGTTACTATAGATAACCATGGGCTCCGGACCCAATCCAGTAACTTGGGTGTCCTATCCGGTTACTGTCTTCATACTGTTACCAAATTATTAAGACCACTTGTGGTCCAATACTTACTTTTCTTGTTTTGGAAAAACTTAGTATTCATTGTCCATATTAAAATCCTTGTTCAACAATATCCAAAAATTGTAATTCTTTGAGTAGGGCTTGTAAAAATTGTTAAGTATTGGAAACTGCCTTAGGAACAGTTTCTCACTGCCAATTTATCAGTGTGTGTGTAGAAATGTCCTTTTCCTGCACTGTTTTAGAAAATCATGTGCAGGAATTTCCTGTTCACTGCACAGTTTTTGGAATCCAATATGTGTTGAATCCAAAAAAGTTTTCTTCACAAAAGTTTTAGAAATTAAAAAACCCTACAACTTTCATGTTTGACTCAAGACCCAGTTTGGTCTCTAACCTACTCATTTTCCCTGTTAAACCTGCCTGGCCGTGCATGAAGTCTGGGCATGATCAGGTTTGGATTTTTATAAAAACCAAGACCATTGGAGCCTTATTTTTGAAAACTGTCCATGCAACCCCTTAGAAATTTCTCTTTTCTACAACTTTCATGTTTTAAGTTTTTCCAAATTCGGCCTCTAAGGGCCTCAAAACCGGCTTTCCAGAAAACTGTCCAGTTTTACCCGAACTAGCAGTTTCTTGCTTAAATCCATTTTTACGTTCAATTTACGCGCACTCTACCTCAAACGGTTGTAACCGTGAGCCTACAATAGTCATGCAGCGCTTCTAACGTAAAATCCCATCATCATACATCCATACAATTCACATGCAAACCCTTGGATATCCTAGCATCAAGTTAGAGTTTGCAAAAATTTTGGGTTTGCATATCCATTCATCACAAGCTATCAACCTAACATGCATAACCTACAACCTTCTTAGGAATATTGGGGACATACAACTACATCATAGAACATTCATGCAAAACCCTAACATCATACAACCATAAACACATAATCATGCATAGCTTATAAATCAAAACCACTTACTTACCTAATCCAGCACAAAACTTAAAAATCTAAACTAGGGCTTGAAAAATAAATGAGCTTATGCTCTTTACAATCAAACATTGAAAATACACTTAAATTTCCAAATCAAAGCTCAATTGAAAAGCTTAGGGACCAAAGGGAATTTACCTTGATCAACACAAAGTTGTGCTAGGTTTTGATTCCACTTTTCCTTTTCCTTTTGCTCTCAACCACAACCGGCCTCCCTTAGCCTTCTGGGTTCCAAAATTTTCGGCCACTAGCTTGGTGCTTCACCAAAATCTGACCACTCCCTTGTTCTTTCTCTTTTCTTTTTCTTTTCTCTAGGGCTCGGTTTTTAGGGGGAGAGTGTGAGAAGAAATTTTGGCATGGTTTTGGGGTGTTTTCTCATTTTTGTGAATAAAATGAGCCCCCCTCCCCCCCATTACCTATTTATAGGTGATAAATAATTTAATTTTTGGATTTATTTTTAATCCAAAAATTACATAATAGCCCTTAAGAGAAAAAAATTTGCCCATTGGTCCTTGGGACAAAAATATTTGCTCATCTACCCTCTTAGGTGGCCGGCCATTTACTTGGAGAGCAAGGAAATTCTCTTGCTTACATCATCATGCTTGCATCATCATGACATCATCATGTTTACATCATCAAACTTACATCATCATGACATCATCATGCTTACATCATCAAGCTTGCATCATTATGACATCATCATTACTTACTTTTCTGAAAATTACACTTTGGCCCCTAAGGACAAAATATTTACACTTTAGTCCCTGTGGATGACCGGCTAGGGTGGAACCACTTAGCTTTCAATTCATGCATAATTATCCACTTGATTCCAAAAATCCATTAATATAATTATGCAGTCCATTTCCTTATTAACTCAGATAATATCAATATTGTTTTTCACTAAAAACAGTACTGTCATACTGGACTATGGTCCAGAATTCATCTATGTAAAATTGGACTTCGTATAGGATTTTCGTAGGACTTGAAACTATTTAATCCATATTGCTCTAAATATTGTGCTTGATTTTTCTAAGGTGGTCTCATAGCTTATTCTTGCTCATTCATACGTAATGACGGTTTCCCGCAGTATAATTTCCATACTGTTGATTACACTGTAGTACCATCTCAGTCAAACATAAAGTCAACCTGGTCAAACTTTGACCGGAATTAAAATCATAAATTCCTATTCTGCCCTTTTCTCAAAAGGCCTCATGCTTGATTAAGCAAACTATTTCTGAGTCTCGTAGCTAATTAACCGAGAACTCGAATATATACTGATATTTAATTTAGATCATAAGCTTCATATCTGAATACATGATTCAGACTTAGATTCTTCTTGTATCAAAGGAAATCACAAGTCATCAAAAATTCGGGTTATTACATTCTACCATTCTTATACAATTTTCGTCCTCGAAAATTAGAATAATTCTAGGTGGCTTTTCTTTAAATCTACCATAAATCCATAGTGGTTTCTTCCCATTTTGATAACTTAATGAGATCAGGTCTCTTATATAGAACCATAATCTTATTCCATGTCATCATAATTTCATACCTTCATTTCCTATCATCATTCTTTCATACTGTCATCATACTTTCATAACTTTCATACTTACATCATGCTTTCATATATCCATACTTTCCTGTATCTAATATTATTCTTATGGGGGGTAAAAGTTTCACAAACAGGAAACTTAACTTCCATGGTATCGATCCAATTCCTTAGAATGAAAAGTTCCTGGTTATCATCATACCAATGTGAGGTAATAGGCTATCTGATCTCGAATCCTATTCATTTCCTCTAGCAATTATCATTATAACTTAGCTACTACAATTGCAAGATTAGGCTCTTGCAAAAAAAAATTTTGATTTGTTCGTATGCACGACGAACCATCTTCTAATTCTAGTTCCTAACTCCTCATGTTTCGAGTACCCATTCTTTTCTTTCATTCGTATCTTCTCGTATCATATCATAAAAACATCATAACTCTTATAACTCATCATATCATATCATAAGCTTAGCTTATCTACCACGCTTCCACTGCACAACTTTGATCCACTGGCAGTAATGGTCCATAGACTCATTCGGATAAACTCGCCAAGCTGCAACATAGCTAATGTAGATGCGTGGCTCCGTTCCTTCCTGTTTCTTTTTCACATGTAGACAATGTCAAATGGTACCAAAGTCGTGGTTCTTTTTCCTGTTTCTTCTTTGTTAGTCGTTATAGGATCATGAACATCATGAGATGGCACTGTAGGAAGGCCTGAATCATCTTCAGTATCTAAAAAGCTCTACCCACTTTCTACTGATATAATGTAGCTTGGATTTTCAAGTTGAACAATCAAGGTTGGGGAGGTATTATTTTGTGAATCTTTGGTTTGGAAAAAATCCAGAAAAGCAGTAGACGAATCTCTATTTTGGTCCCCCTCTGAAGATGAGGCATGAAAAAAGGGTGTAATTAAAAAAAATTACATCCATGGTAACAAATATTTTTTTAGAAATGGGATCAAAACATTTATACCCCTTTTGAGTGGGAGCATAACCAACAAACACACATTTTCTGGCTCGGGGTTCAAGTTTCCCTCGATTATGACTATGAATGTGAACAAATGTAGTACACCTAAATATCTTTAATGGTAAAGAAGAAGAGAGCCGATTTGTTGGATACATCTTATGAAAAACATCAAAAGGTTTTTCAAAGTTTAAAACCTTATTGGGTGTTCTATTTATAAGGTATGTAGTAGTAAGAACGGGTTCACCCCAAAGATATTTAGGTACCTGATTGGTAAAAAGCAATGCCCGAGCTACTTCCAATAAGTGTTTGTTTTTTCTTTCAGCCAAACCATTTTGTTGCGGAGTGTCAACATAAGAGCTTTGATGAACTATTCCTTTTTCGAGAAAAAATTGACCCAAAATGTTTTTGAAATATTCTTGGCCATTGTCACTCTGTAACATTTGAATATTTTTTTAAAATTATGTTTGTACCATGATGTAAAAATTTTTGAAAATTGTTTCCACCTCAGATTTTTCTTTCATTAAATAAACTCAACTTAATCTTGTGTGATCATTAGTAAATATCACAAACCATTTTTTACCAGAATATGTAAGTGTTCTACAAGGACCCCAGATATCACTATGAATTAGAGTAAATGGTGTAGTGGGTTTGTAAAGTTGGGAGGAAAAAGATGCATGATGATGTTTAGCAAACTGACAAACTTCACATTGAAAATAAGACAGATTTTTATTCCGAAATAAATTGGGAAATAAGTATTTTAAATACTGAAAACTAGGATGGCATAACCTATAATGTCATAACATAATATCATTGTCTTTGGAAATGGAAAAATAGTTTAAACAAGTACTTTAATATTGTCTACTCGAGTCAGGTTCATTGTCAAAATAATAGAGTCCATCTTTTTCTTTAGCACTGCCAATCATCCTCCCCGTGCTCAATTCCTGAAACTCACAATAAGAAGGGTAGAAATTAACTTGACACTGATGATCAGAGGTAATTTTACTAATGGACAACAAGTTACAAGACAAATTAGGAACGTGGAGCACATCATAAAGAGTTAACAACGAAGTAAGTTTGATAGTTCCTATCCTGGCAATTACTGAGAGTGAACCATCTACAATTTTGACATTTTTATTGCCTGCACATGGACTATAGGATGAGAACAATTTGGAGCAACCAGTTATATGATCAGTTGTGTGAAAATCAATTATCCAAGAATGAACAGAATTAGGAATGACACCTAAAAAATGCAGTGGCTAGAGAGTTACTCTTCTGTACTAAAGAACAAGATGGATTCAAGGACAGTTTTGGAGATTGAAACAATTTATACAGGTGCTCTAATTGCTCATTGGTAAAAGGGACTGCATCCGAGTTGGTTTCCAATTTGTACACCTTTACATTTGGATTTTGGTTTCCAATTCGCTGGTTTACCATGAAGCTTCCAACACGTCTCCTTCGTATGCCATGGTTTTTTGCAATGCTAGCACCACGGTTTCTTATGCCCTTCGTTGTCAGAATCAACATCTCTCGACACAAGAGCCGAGTTCTCATGTTCAGGGTTGAAAATAGGTTCGATGTTGCGCAACATGATTTTTTTCTTGACTCCTCACATCTAACCTCAGAAAAAACTTCTCGAATAGAGGGCAATGGCTTCCTACTCAGGATGCGACCTTGGACTTCATCTAAACTCCGATTAAGGCCAGCTAAAAACATATAAACCCGATCGTTTTCCTCTCTCTTCTTGTGGAGAGTGTAGTTGTTCGAATTCTTCCAAACGTCATCATAACATTGATCAAGCTCCTGCCATAATGTTACCAACTCATTGTAATAAGTAGTAACATCACGATCATTCTGCTTGGATTTCCAGAGTTGAGTTTTCAACTCAAAAATTTGAGAAGAATTCTCCAGGTCTGAATAAAGATCTCGAATAGCCTCCTAGACATCTTGAGCAGTGGGAAGAAATAGGTGAGGTTTTCCAATGGCGGGTTCCATGGAGTTAACTAGCCAAGCAATAATAAGAGAGTTTTCAGACTGCCATTTTTTCATATTAAGGCCACCAGCAGCAGGTTTCGAAATTTCACCAGTTAAATGCCCAATTTTGCCTCTCCCGTCGATTGCTAATTTTTCGGACTAAGCCCACTTGAGATAGTTGTGCCCATTGAGTTTTGTAACCGTGAGATAAGGAGCTGAATTCTGGGAATAATAATCAGCAGATATAGGTGTGAGAGGAACTGTAGGGTGGGGCGAAGTGGTTTTGGAA
Source organism: Ficus hirta (assembly GCA_038430175.1). NCBI lineage: Eukaryota > Viridiplantae > Streptophyta > Magnoliopsida > Rosales > Moraceae > Ficus > Ficus hirta. Next base: position 15,763,031 of record CM076594.1, on the reverse strand, counting down.
TTACGATTACCGGTAGAGACGGTAGGGTTTCTTTGGGCACCGGTCATCGCCGACTGCTACTACATCGTCAGAAGAAAGAAGAAGATGCAAAAAAGGCACGAGGCTCTGATACCATGAAGGTTTTGTAAGAAGAAAACATAATTATTCTTGAAAAAAGGCACGAGACTCTGATACCATTAAGGTTTTGTGAGAAGAAAAAATAATTATTATTCTTTAATTTCATAGAGACGTTTACAAGATAAATATGAGAGGAAGGCCACCAAATTAGGAAAGCCACAAAATCAGCAACTCCCTTTGCTAGAAAACAGAAAACGAAAACTACCCAAAATCTGAAATATTAATTTCAGATTTTATTTGCAAAATTAGAAAACTCTAATTTATTTCCTAAAAATATGACACATTGTTTTGATTCAATTAGTTAAAAATTATATGTCTCTCATCATGTTATGTTTCTTGAACATATCTCATTCTTTTCTATTCCTGATAGTCCTTATAATGTGACCAAGTATGATCTCATACATATTGACCATTTCACTCTTAACACTGACATAATCCCACCAACTGTTTCATAAGCATATGCTCCAGTTTCAGATGATGTTTCTTGCAGAGTTCTCACTGATAGCTTAGCAGATTCTGGTACTTTGGTTCTTGATACTACCATTGATGCCTCTCCTCATAAGACTGCCCAATCATATCCTGAGACTGTGGCTCCTCCTCCTCCTCCCCCTCCTCTTCGTCACTCTACGCGTTCTTGTTAGTCTACTAAGCTACTAAATTTTGCTTACTCTTAATATTCTAGCTTTTTCACTTCTTTTTTAACTTCTATTCATCGTCTCTCTGAGCCATTGTCCTATAGAGAGGCTGTTTATGATCCATTTTGGCAGGATAGTATGGCTGAGGAACTTACTGCTTTGCATCAAACACATACGTGGGACTTAGTACCATAACCACCAGGTAAACGAGCAAATGGTTCTTGTTGGGTCTATAAAATCAAAACCAAGTCTGATATCTCTATTGAAATTTACAAAGCTCGACTTATTGCTAAAGGTTACTCTCAGGAGTATGTGGATTATGAGGAGACTTTCGCCCCAGTTACAAAAATGACTACTGTTCGCACTCTCATTGTAGCTATCTCTGTTTGTCAATGACACATATCTTAGATGGATGTTAAAAATACCTTTCTGAATAGTGATCTTCATGAAGAAGTTTATATGGTACTTCCTCTTGGTGTTTATCATCAATTTGGTGATGTTTGCCGACTCAGAAAAGCCCTTTAAACAGGCACCCTGAGCCTGGTTTGAGAAGTTCTATATGGTGATTACTTTACTTTGCTTTCGCTTTAGTTATCATGATTCAACTTTGTTAGTCAGATGTATTGGTACGGGTTATATTCTACTGTCTTTATATGTTGATGATATGATTATTACTGATGATAATGTTGACGGGATTACAGCATTGAAAATTGAGTTAGCTCATTGTTTTGAAATGAAATATCTAGGCTCACTACGTTATTTTTTAGGCATTGAGGTCACCTCTTCTCCAAAAGGTTATCTTCTCTCCTAATCAAAGTATATAACTGATATATTTGAGTGTGCACGTCTTATTGATAATAAGATTATTGATACACCTCTTGAGACTAATGCTCGGTACTCTCTTTCTGATGGTCCTATGTTGTTGGATCCTAGTTTATACCGCACTATTATCGGTAGGTTGGTTTATCTCACCATCACTTGATCAGATATTGCACATATGGCTCATATAGTTAGGCAATTTGTCACTGCACCTACTACAGTTCATTGGGTTGCTGTTGTTCACATTTTGAGGTATTTTCGGACACTTAATTTCAGAGTCTTTTACTTCCATCTACTTCGTCCTTAGAGCTCTGTGCTTACTCTAATGCTGATTGGGATAGTAATCCGACGGATTGCAAGTCCACCATTGGTTTCTGTGTCTTTCTGGATGACTCTTATTCCTTGGAAGAGTTAAAAACACGATGTTATTTATTGATCCTCCACCGAAGCATAATATCATGCCATGGCTTCTACTACTTGTGAGATAGTCCGGTTACATTGGTTGCTTGCAGATATGGGTGTTTTTCTTCATCGACCTACTCCTTTATATTGTGATAGTAAGAGTGCTATTCAGATTTCCTACAATTTAGTGTTCCATAAACAGAATAAATATATTGAGATTGATTGCCATGTCACTCAACATCACTATCAACTTGGCACCATCACATTGCCTTTTGTTTCTTCTTCCATATAGATTACTGATATGTTTACCAAGGCGCTTTCCGCTTTCCGCTTCGCATTTCCGTTTCATATTTGGCAAACTCTCAATACTACTTATAGTAGTATCGTGAGTTTGAGGGGGATGATTGATTATATAATTTTACATTTATTTATTTTTTATTTTCTATTATTATTAGGCTTCCTTCTTTTCAGCAGTTAAGAGTAGATTAGTCTTTTTATATTTTCTAATTAGCCTAACTTTCTCTTGTTCTTAAATTGGTTCTTGGTTTTCTACAAGCAATTTGACTCTTCTGAAACAACACATATCCAGTGACTTATCCTAAAAATCGTACTTTTCTTTTCAGACCATGCAATCCAAAAGAAAGCCAAAATATCAAAGTTCTACAAAGTAACTGCCGACTTGAATCCAACCCAAGCCAAGCCAAGCCAACCCAACCCAACTTAGTTGAAGCCCAACTGCCAACAACATGCTTATGCACAAAAACCTAGCCAGAGAACAATATGATAATATAGGTTCCACATTTTTGTCACTAGCTTCATGAATATAATGCCTTAAGAGTTATTCTCTTTATGTACCAAATATTGACAACTTTTCAGTAACATGTGATTCTCTGTAACACATGGTTGAAAGAAATTGCAAATTACGGCCAATATTCATGCCCTAACTAATAACAAGCCTGCAATAATGACTAGATAATGGCTGGCTGGCATTCATTTCTCAGCTCATCCACACTCGTTTCACTACATTTACTCTCTCCTCTATCTTACAAAGAATCCATTAGGTATGAGCAAACGTCACTAATTTCGATTAATAGCTTCTAAGTCTCTTAATAATCTAGCTGAAGGCTAAATGGTTTTGTGGGTGATCAAATCTTTGAGGATGTAGAGGGAGATAGTAGTGAAGTTTGGGAAAGAATGAAGTTGCATCATGGATTTCTGAAGCTTAAGGTTTCACCATGTCTTGGTTCTCTGATTTGTTAACGGGGATGAGATCTAATTTTGCAATGATTAGGAATCTGCTGTCTGTGTATGACTAGAGATATTCATTAGGTTATGTTGACGTTTCTGTTCCAAGCTTAATGTTTTAGGTAGATTCCTTGTCCTCTGTTGTACACTTTTTCATTCATTTTCAATAAAGTTTTTGAGTTTATTGTTTGTTTATTTATTTATTTATTTTAATAAAAAAGGTCTATTGGTAATCAAGACTTTAAAGTGTAATTCTGCCATCTCAACACTCAAGTTTAAGAGATTATTTACGCTTACTTCATTTTACGTCGTGTAGCTAAGTAATGGGCAATCAATGGCAGTATTCTATTATCAATTTAAAAAAGACTTACTCGGTGTACATTAAAAGTATCGTGATCATTTAACTAAATTAAAGTTCTAAAAAAAAGGGACATGTTTTTAAGATTATTAGATGGTTAAAAAAAGAAGGGAGGGAAAAACCTGATTGAAGAAAGGCCAAGTTTCCATATTTTGGGCCCTTAGAGTATCCACATAAATGGCCTGGTATATTTTTCCAAATGGTCTCAGGAATTTAGGCCTCTGCAAGCAAAACAGCCAACACGAATAAATAATCACATCATTAACAAAGATGAGTAAATACCAAAGTGAATGAGAGTTGAGAATATGTTCAAAACAGATATGTAAGAGAACCCGCCAACTCAACAACTAAACATATTTAGCAAAATTATTTTTCCTACATTGGATGCATATATAGATAAACATCCTTATAAAGGAAACGAAAATAGTACCCCAAAAAAAAAAGTAACAGCATACATTCTTGTGTTTGAAGAAGTGAGAGAGATGTGGTCTATAAAAGTTCCCATTTTCCGTTTAGCAGATTAGACTTGCGAGATTCCTTTATTTTGTTCAGTCCATCAATCTTACAAGCAATCTGACTTGAAGGTAAAAAAAAAAAAAAAAAACACAATATAGAAATTAGTGTTACTCAATCGAAATTTCTTTTAAGAAAAAAAAATAAAGAAAAGGGAAAAAAAAAGAACCAAAATGGAGAAATATGAAGCTGATCTGACCTGTTGGACAAGGTCCTTGATACAAATCATAGCACAACTTCAAGGGATCCAATTCAAGTTCCAATTGGGCCGGTTATAAGAGCTCGAGCAAAGAAGTTCAAAGATGTACTCAACGGGCTGATTCAAGAAGTTTGGACTCAAGCAAATTCGTGGAGACCCATTGAGTATGATCCATGTGTTCCACAAAGATGCATTAACATGATTCAAGTTCTAGAAGAATCCGGCCAAGACTAAGCTTAATTTTAACAAGTTAAATTGGGATGTTTAAGAATATTCTATGGCCTGATTGTATATTTACTTTCCCTTAATTAGTTTAGTCCTTTGACTTTGACTTTCCTTTTCTTAGGTGTGTGTAATCAGTTAAATAAGAGGGCTGATTGTTTCCTTTATTTTGTTTAGGCCTTTGACTTTCACTTTCCTTTTCTTAGGCTTGGTAATCAGCCAACTAAGGGGGCTGATTATTTCCTTTATTTTTTAGTCCAGATTTTTAGCCTTCTTTAGCTATTTTAGGAACTTTTCTTTGTAATGTGCAGCTATTAAAAGGACGTATAGGGAATGTAAAAAGATTAGATCATTGTATTTAGTAAAATTATGAGATTTCTTTCTCTTTGGTTCTTTGAAGAACTATTCAAACTTATCGGAATTTTCCGTGATGTTCACCACCGACTTATCAAACGGATTTCCATCACCGTTTGTGGCGTCTTGTTTATACCGAGGTCCTTGTTTCGCATTAAACAACGGGTTGAGGTCATTTATACCAAGGTTCTTGTTTTTGTTGAAGCAATGGGTTTAGATCTCCCATCCAAACCTGATTGTAGAATGTTCTTCTTGGCGGGGTTTGCATCAGTTCTGATCCTGGGGAGTAGCAGAGGCTCCTCTATCAGGTGGAGCAATGGCGTCGTAGAGCTCTTGTTTGAGGCTCTCAAGGTTGTTTTCGTTTTGTTTTCTAAGAAATCCCGAGAAGAAGAATGAAACTTGGGGGGTGGTTCTCCATCTCCATCTGAAAGATTCAGATTCTTCTCCAACTACAACATTATTTTTTAGGAATTTATTGGTGGTGTTCAGCACTGGAATTGAGGTAACCAAATTTGATTTTAAGAATGGAAACAAGAAGGAAATGAGAGGAGAGTAGGAGTTGAAATTGGAATTGAGGTTTTTGGGAGAGAGGTGATACTGATGACGAGTACTAATTATCCACTCCCACTCATAATCGTAAAACTAGTAGTACTAGTACTAGTACTGGTCGTAGGAGAGACGGCCATTGAAAGAAAATGCCTGCCGGTGTTTTCTTCTTCTTCTTTTTTTGGTGGATAAAATGCCTGCCGGTGTCTAGTCCTTTTTCCAGTGTCTTTCCACTTCATTTCCATATATTTGTATATATATCTATATAAATATATATATATTTGGGTCAATAGTATTATAGTGTTTAAAATTAGCAATAACAATAAACCTTGACCGCACACAAATACTTGGCCAATATTCTGTGTCTATCATGTTACATGTAAGACGGACGATTAGGGCAAAGTTTCCCACTTTGTTCTTCCCACATATATATATATATATATAGATATATATATATATCTATATTGTAAGAGGATGATTTTAATCAGAATATAACTAGCTTCTTTTTTTTTGGCCCCCAAATTCTTCGATTCAATTTGTTGTTTGGCCAATTCAAACCTTGACAAATCCCTTGCATCATTCACAGAGTAAGTAATTATGTCGTCAACATAGACTGACAACTATTAAAAAAAAAAAAAAAAAAAATCTTCCCAATCTCTAAAAACATTTATAACCGCAAGGTTACCTAACATTTGGTATGAAAAACATACATATTCTCTTTCTTTCTAAAAAAAAAAAAGAAAAACATACATATTCACTCTTGGTCAAATCTAATGTTTTTTTATAATTGGGAATCTTGCTTTGGTCCCCAAATAGACTTGACAACTTATAAGCCCTTATTTTTGGCCGTTCTCTTTGAATACCATATACATGCTTTCCTCGACAAATTCATCTTGTATCCATTTGCTACATGCCTACATCTCACGTTTAAAAGCATTATCGCAATAATGGATTAGTTTCATATGTTACTCTCCCATCGTTGTCTCCCTCTTTAGAACTTCACTGAACTTGTCAGCAGCAGCCCTCAAAGTCGGTCATCATCGTTCCACAATCGCCAAAAGCAGATCTATGCCTTCTTCAGTTAAAGTCGTGCTGCAGTCACAATGCTGTCACGAACTCACAATCGCCACGAGATCCATGTTGGTAGGTCCAGATCCATGTAGTCCTATTTGAATTAAGCCCGCCATCAAAACCCGTGTTAGAAACAAAATATGCGAACTCAAAAAATCGATTTTAAACCCCCAAATATGGAATTTAATCTCTCCTCCCCTTCTTTCATCCCTCCATTTGTTGACTTGAACCTTTTGGATACAGTCAAATATAGTCAAAATTTTCAGTTTAGACACCAAAAATTTCTAGTCTGATGACTTTCAGCTTGTATTGAACCTATTGCATTATCAGTGTTACAACGAGAGCATAAAAAAGGAACTTCCAAAAACAAGTTTAAATTTTTTCTTTTAAAAAAAGAAGCATTATCTACTTAGCTCATTGACAAAAGAAAAGAAGATAAAAATAAAAACCTATTGAAACAAAAATGCAAGTCCATATTAGACTTTTGAAAATCAATGGACAGTTGATCAATCCCAATTAGTTGAATCGAATTAAGCAAACTGAATCCACAAGCATATAATTAAATGCGAAAACCGTAATTTAGGCTGGTTTGTGGCTTAGTAGCTTCATCCCTTCGTCGGTCACACATGATCAAATAGTTATAGGATCACAACAACTTAGCGTCTCATGTGTTCTAAAGATAGAGACAGACAGATGGACAGAGTCATCTAAAATTAAATCCCAGAGCAAATGGATACAAAATAGATATTACTGAAGTTGGTTCTTCAAACATGCCATATGGCATGGATACAGTTCTAATGCAAAAGGCTCCACTGTGGTAATCTCCTTCCAAGCACCCGAAAAATAGCACATCATGATAGATCCAGTTGGCGGCTGACAATAAAAGAAAACTTCACATTACCAGTAAATCCGTAAAGCCATGCAAATGAAGCAAAGTCAATAAAATTACAACATACATCAAAGAGACAAAGGAAGAAATTACCATTACACAGAATGTGGAGGCAAATACATTCTTGTTCATTGGGAGGATTCAACCACGACAGTTCCACTCTCTGGGAGTCCATTGTTTGATGCATTGTCAGAAGCGTCAATGCATGGACTCTCCTTGTACTGGTCAGGCTCAACCAACGGCGAGCAAACTTTCAAATCTTGGGGACCAAAACACTGTTTGTCGCTAAATGTCTCAGGAAAGTTCATAACAGCTGCTGCTCTATGTTCACTTGGAAGCTTAGAAAGAGGTGATTCAGATGTCTCGGCTTGTTTTCCAGACAACTCCATAGGTCTGTAAAAGAGCAAATGAGCCACAGTTCGGTCTATGGGATTTGTCTCCGTTTCACCATCAGGCAATCTAGTATGTAGGATTTGATTCAACCAAGTAGTCAGTAGAATCAAGAGTTCCACAAACAGAGGTAGCAATAGCACATAGCCAAGTCCGATTTACATTAAACAGAAATAACTAGCATCGGGAAACACTATATTTTTTGGAGAAAGGCTTCATATTTTATAGAAAACGATTTCTGAAGTTAAAGAAAGAAAAACAAGGTTTTAGCCAAAAAAAGAAAAGTGTAATACCAGTTAATTCATTTTTTCACTACTAAAACTTTACCATTTAATGATGCCATTTTTACGACAGTTTATGACAAAAACCTTGACCTTGTCGAACTGTTGCAATTTGCCCTCTTGAGTTTTAATTCTATATTGCATCAGCATTGAAGATAATGGTCGATATTGTGTGTGTGTGTGTGTGTTTTTTTTTTTTTTTCTTTGGGGGGGTGGGGTTTAAAATAGAAAAATTTTGCATTATAGATATCTGTCGCTATTTTTTAGGGTTGTGTGATGCAGAGTACTACTTTTATGAAAACTTTTGGGAGCTGTAATCAAATAAAGATTTTCCAGGAAGCTAATAAGTAGTGAATCTCGTCATAAAATAAAAATTATGTTCATGAAAAATGTACAAAATTTCTCATTTTTTTATGTCTAATTTTTCTTAAATCCTTCTTAGAGTTTACTTAAAAACACGAGGGGATGTAGCAATGTCAACATGTTAGGAATGTGAAGAAGCTAACAAGGCAAGAAAGCACAGTGACCTACCTGTTATAGCTATTGATTTCTTCCTTTGCAAGAGCGTCGTGTTCATCCTTGTTACACCTGTTGGTACTGCTTGTGTCACTTGCATATTGCCTTTGCATAGTACTTTGAGCCAAACGGAACAGGCTATCTCGTATGCAAAGTCTTACTGTCATATCCAGCTGCAACAGCATATTACATAGGCATTGAGATTAAATTCATTCTACGTTTATAAGGGGAAACCCACTAGCAGGAGAGCAAACCTTTCTTATGATATCTTGAAGCCTGTTAAATATTGTTTCCTCCACAGAGTAATCATCAACAACTGCGGAAATAGTACTATAATCATCTTGTTCTACGGGAGAGTTTGGCTCCAAACAGTGAAAAGTGCTTAAATCTTCACCTTTAGGATCAGCCCCACCAAACTGCTGACTTTGATTCTCTTGAGGACAATTTTGAGTGGCGGAATGATTCGTGGAAGAGATTTGTTGACGAAGTTGTTGCTGTTGCTTCTGAATGGCAAGCATTGCCTGCAGTTGCTGCCGCCGCCTTAACTTTTCTATTTTCTCCTGAGGCGTCATGGATACAGGTTTCACAGGAGCTTCTGCCGACTTTACCGGATTTCTACTTGCAGGTGAAACATCACGACTAGAAAGCAAAGGTTGATGCTTCGGTTTCCCATGCTGAATATGTAATATCACCGGCATGGCAGGGTATGGATTTGTCAGATTCCCGTACATGGGACATGCCGCAAATTGGTTTGAGATATGCTGGTACTGAAAAAGCTCAGGTCCTAGAGGCTGCATCTGCTGAACTGAAGATGGGGAAGGTTGAATTATAGAGTGTGCCAATCGGTTTTCAAGTTGTCCAGAAGGGTTCCTCAATGAAGACCAGGAGCCATACAACTCTTGCACTGTTGTCCCTTCACTTTTCTCTTGCATCCTTTTACGAGACTTCAATGGTTTCTTTTGCCTAGCCAGCTGTATAGATGATGATGAAGAAACAAAAGAAGATAATATAAGCATTGGTTACACACAAGAATGCATTCGTTATACAAAACTTTTATTTTTAGGATTATTTTCATCTATGCCCCTGAAATTTAAAAACTCCCACTTTGCACCCTAAACTTTGAATTATCCCAACTTAACCCCTTCCAAAGAATTTCAATTAAAAACATAGTGAAAAAGTTGAGTTAAGTACATTCATGTGGTCATTTTCATTTGTTTTAAAAGAATTCCTAATAGAATGGCCAGACTAGTACGACCACTTCAAATAGCATCCTACAGCTCTTATATGACCCTGATAAACTAGACTCGTCGAAATGTACCATTAAGAAAGAGGAAATATTTGTGAAGCAAGATTGTAAATAGCTATCTCTACATGGTAGCACAAAAATAACACCGAAAAGTAACAGTACTGAACCTTAAGACTGTTTCAAGATTTTCCATTCCAGGTTATTCTATTTGGCAGACCCTGTATATGTTGTTTCTATTGCATTCTATCTCATCGTATCACATTCTGTTATGCGATACTGCCCAATAACAGTACTGAACCTTAAGACTGTTTCAAGATTTTCCATTCCAGGTTATTCTATTTGGCAGACCCTGTATATCAAAGCTAACCAGTCTGCTGTAAATTAGCTTCCAGGCCAGAAGTCTCTGAATTCGATAAGACATATTTGCTCTAAATCTCGATAAGGTACATTATCTGGTAGTTGGAGGTTGGTGAAGGAAACACACACACACACACACACACACACACACACACACACACACACAGAGAACCTTAGTAGAGACTTCATTTTGGGTTGCAATATTATCAGCAGCAGAACGAGAAGTTACAATGGTTGTTTGCCCCAACATGTCCAAATCTGTCTGTGAAAGTTACTTAGAAGTTAGCTGCTTTCATTGGTTCGTAGGATTGGAGAAAAATATAAATATGCAAGTTAGGGAGAGCCACAAATGAACTTGAATACCTGCTCCTTTGCTATGGGCTTACTTTTACCTCCAGCATCTTCTACATGTTCCAGAATTCCATGAACACTCTGCAGACTCTGAGATGTAGAATCGTTGGTTTTCCCATAATGGAGGCCACATGACAGGTCATCTTGCACATATTCTGCTTTTATTTCCAACTCCTGAGATGTGTTGCTGAAGGTCCCTTGCCCCAAACTTGGCAACTCAGAAGAAATGGGAAAGGATTTGGCTGCAGTGTTAGTAACATCTCTGGAAGAAGACCATAGCTCGTCGGGATTACCAAGACTCACATGACCAAAGACAGCGTCATTGTTGCTGCAAAATCATCACTTGTGAGGACATTTAGTCAGATGACTACCATTATGCATAAAAGAATAGAGGGCAAAGGAATGTTATTCCAAGGAAGTCATTCAGAATCTATTCAGATATACGCTTGCAAACAATGCACTTAAAAAGACTGACACTCGTACGACACTAAGTTGCACTCAGGTCAAAGATTCCATACGTTAAATAACTTCTAAAAGAGATATCCATTCATCAAAATTTCGAAGCCAATGAAACCTCAGCTTCAATAGTTCAACTATAAACAGAATTTTGTATTTGCTTTCTTTCCTTTGTAAATGATTTTTCATGCTTTCAAAAAAAGAAAAACATCAAAATAAAAAAAGAGCAATGTTGTTATCTTGCATTACCTGAAAATACGATCAAAATCATCAAAACTTCCAATGTTAGCCCAGCCATAGTCAACAAAATCACCTTGTTCTTTACCTTCGTGGGAATTTCGATGTGTTCCAGCATCTTCATCAAGCTGATCTGTCCCTCCCATAAAAATGTCAAGTGTTATCAAAATGAAACTTAAATCAGCATATAATGCTTGTTCACAAAGCTTTGCCAACAAATAATTTAGCTTCCTTTGCTACCTAAATTTTCAGTCAGTTAGACTATGGATTTTGTCATTTCAAGATGTTTTATTCATGGAAGTTAAAAGAACCTCAACAAATGAGAAATGAGGAAAACCCTTTGCATCTTTTCTTAATACTTGCAATTATCCACCTCATATAACTTTTGATGGTACCTAGTAATATGATAACCTTCACTAGAATGAGCTTTTATTGTTACTGTTTTATGCTTGATGTTTTGGTGGACTCCTTGTCCTCTGCTGTACACTTTTTCATTAATCATTAGCAAAGTTCTGACGTTTCTTATACCAAAAAAAAAAAAAAAAAAAAAAAAGAAAGAAAGAAAGAAAGAAAGGAGTTTTTTTCGTGACTTGAGAAGGCTAAACAGCTGTCTTATGACGTCTTTGTGTGTTTATGTGTTTCTATTTACAAAGTACAAGTGTATGTGCGTAAGTTATTGGTAATTGGTGTTTTGACCACCTCTTGAAGAATGATATTTTGTAGTCTTAGTTATGCCATTTGATACTTCAGTACCCCACACATTCCTGTTCAGTATTGGGAGCATTAGGTAAGGGCAGATCAAACAATGACTCCGTACCAATTCCACACATAGAAAGTCCATCATGTTTGACCACGCTGGAACTGCCCTCTGGAATTTTTCCAGGCAAATCAACTTTGGCCTTGCGGTTTTTCTGCTCAGTAGGCTTTATTACAGCAGCTTCTTCTTTCCATTCCTTCTTATTCCTACAATCTTCAATTCCCTTGGAATAAGGGACAATATGGTCACCGTTCTCAGCCTCATCCCATATTATGTTTGCGAGCTGAAAGTACAACAGGGCATTAAGCAAACAACTGAATCAACTTCTGTTTAAAAATAAAAAATAAAAAATCATCCTGAATCAACCAAGGAAAATATTCTATGGCTACTCATAGCAGGAAAGCTTGAAAATGAAAACAATTAGAGTAACACAGCCAGCTTAGCTTCGTACTGTATATGTCCAAGTAAATGAACATAAAGGGACGAGAAAGAGAGCTCATAAGAAGCATAAGAGCCTTAGTACACACTTTCCAATAAGCATTAGAGTTGAAACCAAAACAATATATGTAACGACCCATGCCTTCATTTGGTATGATATTGTCCGCTTTGGACCTCGTGCCCTCACGTTTTTTGCTCTTGGGCTCACCCCAAAAGACCTCCTATCATTAGGAGGTGGTCTCTTTACTTATGAGCCATCACATATATCCATTCCTAAGCGATGTGGGACTGCACAGCTTACCCTTTTCCTTCTAGGGACTGATGACTGTCATAAAATAACTCATAAGAAACATACATCAGGTACCATAAAAATTACAAAGGTCCATGTAAACTGAAAAAAAAAGGCCGCATTAATTTTTTTTTTTTTCCAAAAAGTACAAGCATGGATTGCAGAGGCATTCCACCACACTCCACAGCTAACATCCAAGGCAGCCCATCTTTCCAACGAGGTGACCCCACAGATCTTGCCTTCCATCAGATAGTAGCCCTCCCCAAGTTGCCCCATCCATAGCTATAATCACATAACCATAGCCCATACTATGTCCGATCCTATAATTAACAGGGCGGTTTGTGACTGAGGAAATTGAAGAAGATGAATTGTATATTCCTCTTATTATAAAAACGTACTGTACAACCCTATTATATAGATGAAGACCCTACTAAAAGTCAAAGAAAGACAGCTAAGATACAGCTAGCCAAATCACCTAAAAACAGAAACAGGAAATTACTAATAAATCAAGAGAATCGGTGAATTAACAGCCCATATTCTCAAAGATATCCTAGGAGACTAATTAGCTAATTTACAGCTGTAACTATACAAGGAAACAAGAATATTCTCCAATATTCTACACTCCCCCTCAAGCTGGGCTATAGATGTTAATTAAGCCTAGCTTGGAGTTTAAATCTTCAAAATTCTTCCTTGGTAGAGCCTTAGTGAGAATATCAGCTATCTGGAGACTAGTCGGCAGATGAAATAACTTGATAATTCCCTCTTCCATCTTTTCCTTTATGAAGTGGCGATCAATCTCCACGTGCTTCGTTCTATCATGATGAACTGGGTTCTTTGCAATACTGATAGCTGATTGATTATCGCAGAACATCTTCATAGGTTCTTCAACAACGATCCTTAACTCCTTTAGGAGTCTTCGAAGCCACATCCCTTCACATATACCATGTGCCATTGCTCTAAATTCGGCTTCTGCACTGCTTCTTGACACAACAGACTGTTTCTTGCTACGCCATGTCACTAAGTTTCCCCATACATATGTGCAATAGCCGGAAGTTGATCTTCGATCTACTACTGATCCAGCCCAATCAGCATCACTGTAAATCTTAATGCTCTTGTTTGTTGATTTCCCAAAATACAAGCCCTTTCCTGGTGTTAACTTCAAATACCTCAGGATCCTATAAACTGCCTCTATATGCTCTTCATTTGGATTGTTCATGAATTGACTCACCATACTAACCGAGTAGCCAATGTCGGGTCTTGTGTGGGATAAGTATATAAGCTTGCCCACGAGCCTCTGATATCTGCCTTTATCAACTGGTGCGCAGTCTTCTTTGGTCCCTAGTTTAATTGTTGAGTCCATGGGGGTGTCTGCTGGCTTGCATCCGAGCATTCCTGTTTCTTTCAGAAGATCCAGGACATATTTTCGTTGAGAGACTGAGATTCCGGATTTTGTCCGAGCTATTTCCATTCCAAGAAAGTACCTGAGGCTTCCCAAATCTTTGATTTCGAATTCCTTGGCTAGTAAGCTCTTGAGAGTGCTTATCTCCTGCATATGATCTCCTGTTAGAATAATGTCATCCACGTATACAATAAGGATGGCAATTCTCCCTTGAGATGAATGCTTAACAAAGAGGGTGTGATCTGCCTGACATTGTAGATAACCATATTGCTTGATAACTCTAGTAAATCTATCAAACCAGGCTCTTGGGGATTGTTTAAGTCCATATAGTGATCGTTTCAGCCTACAAACTTTGTTGATCGTGCCTCGTGACTCGAATCCAGGAGGAATGCTCATGTAAACTTCTTCTGCCAGGTCTCCATTGAGGAAAGCGTTCTTAACATCCAATTGATAAAGTGGCCAATCTAGATTTGCAGCCAGAGATAGGAGAACGCGAACTGTGTTCAACTTGGCCACAGGAGCAAAAGTCTCTTCGTAATCGATTCCGTAGGATTGTGTGAATCCTTTTGCAACGAGTCGGGCCTTGAATCGATCAATGCTTCCATCTTCTTTGTATTTGATTGTGAAAACCCATTTGCAGCCTACAGGACGCTTTCCAGGTGGTAGCTCGGTGATCTTCCATGTTCCATTCTTCTCTAGTGCTCGGATCTCTTCTTCAACAGCAGCCTTCCATTTCGGTATCGTGAGAGCTTCTTGTATGGATTTAGGAACCTGTGTTTGATCCAGACTTGCCACAAAAGCCCTGTACTTATTAGACAGCCCATGATATGATACAAAGTTATAGATTGGATGCTTTGTGCATTCTCTAACACCCTTTCTTACTGCAATAGGAAGATCACTATCATTGGAAGACTCGGGAGTAGAATTACCTTGTGGATCTTTTGATCTCGAGTCCGGTTCCAACTCTTGGGTCTGCTCAAGAGGTACTTGGTGCTCTATCTCCTTTTGGTTCTTGTTCCTCCTAGAATAGGTAATAAGATCTTTGGATTGAGTAGTGTCCTGGGAACGGAGACTAGGGAGACTTGGGAGTTGATCATCAACTGAAGAAGAGGAAGTGTTTGTAGGTTCAGGTATTTCTGCAGGTGGATCAAGATATGGGACCATGGGTTCATTTTGGTCAATAGGGACAGTTTCTATCTGGGTGTTGACAGGATTTGATGAAGTGTGGGGAGTATCTAGGTCACTGATCTCATCCCAAAGCTGATATTCTTGTGTGAAACTATTCTCCCCCTGAATGTCAGATTTGGGATAATAGGGTTGGTGTTCAAAAAACGTAACATCCATGGAGTTATAGAATTTTCTAGTAACTGGAGAATAACACTTGTACCCTTTTTGATTGGAAGAATACCCCAAGAAAATGCACTTAAGGGCTCTAGGATCAAGTTTACCCCGGTGTTGGCTATGGATATGGACAAAAGCAGAGCAGCCGAACAATTTGAGAGGAATGGAGGATATGAGATGTGTGGTTGGGTGTGTTTTAAGTAGGATCTGACATGGGGTTTGGAATTTTAGGACTCGAGAAGGCATTCTATTTATGAGGTAGGTTGCGGTGAGTATGGCTTCCCCCCAATATTGTTTTGGTACATGTGTAGAGAACATGAGAGAACGGGCTACTTCTAGGAGATGTCTGTTTTTTCTTTCGGCTACACCGTTTTGTTGAGGTGTGTCAACACAAGAACTTAGATGAACAATCCCTTGACCTATTAGGTAATCACTAAGAATCGAGGCAAAATATTCCTTTGCATTGTCCGTCTTCAAAATTTGTATTTTGGTTTGAAATTGAGTTTGAACCATGGTATTGAATTTTTGAAATATCGGACCTGCCTCTGATTTTTCTTTCATTAGGAAAACCCATGTAAGTCTAGTGTGATCATCTATGAATGTTATGAACCAACGAGATCCAGTGATATTCTTGATCCTAGACGGTCCCCACACATCACTATGGATTAATGAGAAAGGTTTTGATTCTTTGTAGGATAGGTTAGGATAAGAGTTTCGAACATGTTTTGCAAATTGACAAATTTCACATTGAAAGTCATTCGGATTTTTATTATTGAAAAAAGATGGAAAAAGTTTCTTGAGATACATAAAATTTGGATGTCCTAACCTATAGTGCCATAGCATAATAACATTGTCCCCTTTTGGAAAAACAGAAACCGGTTTTTGACTTACTGACACTAAACAATCGGTATTATGACCTTTCTTTTTGGAAGAATCATTCGCCTCAAGTAGATAGAGCCCCGAGCACTCTTTAGCATTGCCAATCATCTTCCCCGAATCCAAGACCTGAAATTCACAAGAATTTGGAGAGAATTTAGTGACACAATTGTGATCTCGAGTGAGTCTACTAACTGATAATAAATTGCAGTTTAATTGAGGCACCAAAAGGACAGAGTTGAGTGTTAGGTCTTTTGAGATTTTTACTGAACCGGTCCCAATCACTTTGGAGAGTGATCCATCTGCTATGCTGACTGTAATGTTCTCATGACAGGGGCTGAAATTTGTTAAAGTCTCTCTATCTCCAGTCATGTGGTCTGAAGCTCCTGAATCTACAATCCATGAATGCAATTTATCTTTTCTAACGCTTAAGGCACTTATAGAATTACCTCTATGCGCTAAAGATCCAGTCCCAATGGTCTGAGTAGAATTGGCTGCCTGTGATTGCTGGATCAATTGCTTCAAAATCTCCAGCTGCTCCTTGCTAAAAAGGTTAGATTCGGCAGATACAGAATCTTCTTCTTTGACTGCAGTGTTGCCTCGGTTTTGGGGACGTGATGGCTTCCAGTCTGCTGGTTTGCCGTGGATCTTCCAGCAGGTTTCCTTGGTGTGACCAGGCTTGCGGCAGTGTTCACAATATGGGCGTTCCCTCCTCTGCCGAGTGTCAGTGCGAGCAGCTAGGGCAGAATTTTCCAATTGAGGTGTAATGGCTTGAGTCCCCAACATCACCTTTTTCCTGCTTTCTTCTCTCCGAACTTCTGAAAAAGCATCTCGAAGGCTGAGTTGTGGTCTCATCCCCTGAATTCTTCCTCGAACTTCATCAAGGTTTTTGTTAAGCCCGAATAGAAATTTGTATACCCTTTTCTTTTCAACAATCTGCCTATACTTGACTCCATCTTCAGGGCACTTCCATGAATGTTCCTCACACATATCAACCTGCTGCCAATAACGTGTAAGCGTGTTGAAATATTGAGTTACCGTCATATCTCCTTGCCGCAAATCATGTAGGATATTTTCGATTTCGAACAGCTCTGAGGTATTTTCCTTATTTGAATAAGTCTCCCTCACTGCTTCCCAGATTTCTCTTGCTGTCCCATAGAGAAGAAAATTTTCTCCTATCTCGTTGGTCATGGAATTAATTAACCACGACATAACCATACTGTTTTCTGATTTCCAGCTTCTGAATTTCGGGTCATCTGCCTTTGGTGGTGCTGCTACTCCAGATAAATAATCGTCCTTTCCTTTGCCACATATGAACATCATCACAGATTGAGACCATTGGAGATAATTGTTTCCATTGAGTTTATGACCTGTAATGAGGATTTGACTGCCATCTGACATTCCACTGGAGTTGGAAGCAGTGAAAGTTTGATGAGAGGTGACATCAGATGCTATGGAGGAGGAGCTGTGTGTTTCTGTGGCCATTCCGATCTTCACCATTTGAGTGGAAGGACTTGGATGGACAGTGTACAGAACGTGGGATGTTTACTGACGGTGGTTCTAGCCCTAGAGTTTTTTTTTTTTTATTATTAGGTAATCAGAGGAGGCTCTGATACCATGAGGAAATTGAAGAAGATGAATTGTATATTCCTCTTATTATAAAAACGTACTGTACAACCCTATTATATAGATGAAGACCCTACTAAAAGTCAAAGAAAGACAGCTAAGATACAGCTAGCCAAATCACCTAAAAACAGAAACAGGAAATTACTAATAAATCAAGAGAATCGGTGAATTAACAGCCCATATTCTCAAAGATATCCTAGGAGACTAATTAGCTAATTTACAGCTGTAACTATACAAGGAAACAAGAATATTCTCCAATATTCTACAGTGACAATCCATGGTGCTTTGGCCCAAGTCAGCGAAGATCCACATTATGGACGGTCTCTTTCCACTTCGGCCTCTTCACTCAACTATCAATATACAAAATTTGACGGTTTCGCCTATGCATC
This sequence comes from Ficus hirta, assembly GCA_038430175.1. Taxonomy (NCBI): domain Eukaryota; kingdom Viridiplantae; phylum Streptophyta; class Magnoliopsida; order Rosales; family Moraceae; genus Ficus; species Ficus hirta. The sequence continues at coordinate 15,744,712 of CM076594.1, read as the reverse complement.
CATGGATACACAGTAATATTCGAGAGACTGAAACCCTCCCTATGGATACCCTCAATTTCTACAAACCAGACCATAATCCCTCACTACTTGCTAATCCCCCTTTTTTAATACGAATTCCCTACTAACATACTACTACCAGCTCTTACTAATCAGTTACACTACTAATTCCCCTCGCAACAGATCCTATAGCCAAATGCACATCAACTCCCTTACTTACTCATAACAGAATGTGTGAATTATCGGAGAATGACACATATGTAATAGCCGAATACATGGTGAAAAATGCAAGAGAAACAAAAAATCAGCTTAGGCAATAAGTCATTTAATTTCCTAACACATCTTTCCAACGTAGAATTATCAAGGGAAAAGGAAAGTCCTTGAAAGTGTTGTCCGTTGAAGCCCATAATGAACCTAAGAATTTTACTTTCTTGTGATATGCATCAGCTCCATTTCTTTTTCTTTAAAAAATAATTCTGGCATTTCTCTCCATCTACAATACCCAAAACAGTGAGAGCACCACACCCCACCATCCATAGAACCTTTGCCATTCTATCTAAACCAAAGCCCAGCACATTCTCCACCATAATTGACTTCCGCTCAGCTGGGAATACCCAAAGAAAGCAATAACTTGTGTCCTAAGAGTCTGGTCAGTTACAATGTAAGAGAATCTGATCAATCATTTCTCCACTACATCTGCATAGAGCACAACAAGAAGGAGACAAAGCCAAATGAGGATTTCTCCGACCAGAAATATCTAGCTTCAACTCGGCATCTGCCACGGGGACAATTATCTCCAGTTCTTAGCATCTAAACATGTCAAGATGGACATTCTGGAAGCTACACTAGCCCACTGCGTGGTAGTAAAGGATGCACCACCACCCTCCAGTGCCTCTATTAAAAATAAAATAGGGATTGACAAGAAGTTACTACCTCCAACACTGCCTTCACACCGGACAAAACTTTTCTTCACAACCGAATTGTTGATCTTGCACTAAACAGCCATGGTTTAAAAAAAAAAAAAAAAAATACACACACACACACGAGATCCATTCCAGGCTCTTCTCAAGCTAGAACAAACCCTCTTCTACAAACAACATAAAATGAACCACCACCGCTTCTACAATTAAGTGACCTTAAATTGCAGAATTTGCAAGAAAAATGAGAGTGGGGCTTATTTGGTTCTATGATTTCTCAAGATAATTTTCAAGATAAAGCACATATGTAGTGAGAGAGTAAATTTCCAAAGTTCATTGTACGCCTCTTGTTGTCCTTAAGTAAAACAATATCACTTATAAATCAACAAGGGTGGACAATGTTTGAAAATATAGCACATATATCCAACTTCTTTTAACAAAATGAAAGTAAAAATGTTCAGCTACTCTACTCGAAAGTGAAACTCTCCAAACTAGCCTTCCATATATATAGTTCCAAATACAGATAATTCTGTTTTTCTCTATATTCTGAACATCCATTTTGACACAACTATGAAAAAAAAAAAAAGAAAAAGCAGGATAATTGAGTTTCAAAGGATTTCTTGAGGAGCCTCAAGTCACAATAATCGAATTTAATCCGTTTTCTTGAAGACCATTCTTATTAATATGATCTCCAAGAAAAAAAGAAAAAAAAAAAGTTTCATAACAATAACCAAAACTCAAGGATAGAAAATGGTAGATATATCTTCCACAAGGACGAGGACAGTCTTTAAGCTTCCATCATGCCTTTTAAAGAAGTCGAATTTGTGAAATTAAATTTGGAAGACACTCCAGAAAGCTTCAGGAAATATGTTAAAAAGTTTTTTCAAAAATCTTAAAACCTCAATTTTAAGATCAAGGTAGCGTCAACAAAGCAGAACATATGAAACTCGTTAGTGTTTTAAATAGCTAGCTAGGTCAGTAGCTTTCTTCTAAATAGCCAATCTAGCTGAGAATACACCAGTATTTCACAAGTATCAAAAAGGTAATAGTTTTTTTGAGAGGAGAACAACTAAATAAATAAATAAATAAAAAGAAGACGCAGATGTAAAATAAAGAAAAATGAAGCATAGACGTGAAAACGTCTTCAAGCAAAAAGAAAATATAAAAAAAATCGAACAAAATTCATGTCAGGAAAAATAATATAATTATTAGGCTAAATTGTAATCAAAACTATGGAATTCTGAAGAAATACAGATTCAGAGAAAAGAAAATGAATAACATGACAGAACTAAGGAAAAATAATGATTAAAAAATTAAAAAGTAAAAAGAAAAAGGGGTGTATATACCTCGGCGTCGTCCCAATCAAACATTTCTGAAGAAGAAGAAGAAGAAGATAGAGGAAATGGAGAAGCTAAAATCGAAATCGAAGAAACGCACGTAGGCCGGTTTACACATGGCCAAATTCCGCATAAAATAAAAAATAGCACGAAGGAGAAAAGGAAATCAAGAAGAAAACATGAATTTTTTATTTTTTATTTTTTGTATTTTTTTTTCCGGGAATCCAAACAGAGAAGCGCGGACAAGAAGATTCAAAGCGAGGAACGAAGAGGGATCATTTCCTGTTTTGGCCGTCAACAGAAATCTGGAAGAAGAGCCTTCCGGATAGAGAGAGAGAGAAGCTAAGGTCTTAGGGGGGGGGGGAGAGAGAGAGAGGGAGAACGGAAGATGTAAGTGGGCCCCAGATGGAGTGACGTGAGGAGTGAGGATGGAGTGGGAGAGGAGTGACACGTGGGAAGTCGTATCAAAATTTGTGGTCGAGAGAGAGTCGATCTATTGCTCGTTCCTCATTGGTTTAGCATTTTCCTCCTTTTTTTTTCCTTTTTTTTAATTAGAATTTTGGATTTTTTCATTTTTGGGGAATTCTACGACGGGGGTTAAATGATTTTACTCCATCGATACTATTGAAAATGTTGACCATTCAATCATTTTAACGGTTAAGATTAAAAATATATATAAAAAAATTAGAACATGTTACACCTAATTTATTTTTCAAAATATTTCAAAAAATTTATTAAAAAAAAACTCAGCCCATCCCCCACCGCCAATCCCCTCCGCCGCCGTACGGGGCTGCTTTGGCGTCGTCCACGACTCCACGCGACCTCCCCTGCCAGATTAAAAAAAAAAAAAAACCATTCATCGTCTACGGCGTGGGAAGGCAAGCTTCGAATGGACGGGAGGGGGCCGAGCAGGGGGGTTGACGGCAAGTAGGAGGGGGGGGTTTGTGGGTCGAGAGCTCGTGGAGGGTTGCAGATCGAAGGCTCGTGCGACGGAGTGGGCTCGCAGCGGCGACAGAGGCGAGCCCTCTGTCGGATCTGGACGATCGGTGAACCTCGCTCTCCTCCAAGGCTCCGCCCTTCACCGCCTTTCCCCTTCCCGACATTTGGATTCCCATGCCGTCGCCGCCCTTCGTGCCATTGATGACCCAAAGTGGGCGGTGGTAGCTCGCGAGGCCGGCGAGCTCGCGATTGGGCGGTGGGTTGCTCGAGCTCAGCTAGAAGTCGTCGACGGAGAAGTCGCCTTCGCTCTGGGAGCCGTCACGGTGGCTCGGTGGGAGTGGCTTGCAGGGTTTTTCTTTTTTCTTTTTTAATTTTGACATGGGAATTTTATTCTATGTTCGAGGATTTATTATAATATAGTGGTCGTTAAATATTGTTAACCTTTGGTCTCAAATCTGGGGGTAGAGAATTTTTACCTTGTTAACAAGGTAAAAAATCTTACCCCCATTATAGAATCCCCTTCAAGTTTAAATTTCCAGTATTGACTCAATATTATTTTTGTTCAGGCAGGTCAGGTGTTTGATTTTTTGTCCTTTTTTTTTTTTTTTTTTGGTGTAATGTGTTTTATCGTATGGTTTGGAGCATCTATGAGGTCGTTGTCTAGCGTCTACTATATTGGCCAACTGGCATATGTGTGGCCCTCCATGGAATCAAAAATTTTCTTTAAAATGTTCGAAATAATTGGTTAACAAAGGTTGTAAAAAATAAAGGATAATAAAATAAAAAATTCAAAATGAGAAAAAAAAAATTTATATTGATCTTGAGTGATATAATATTAAATCGTTAGATTTATTAGATTTTGTTAAACTAGTATATTTTCTTATTCTAATACTAGTTTAAACGGACATATTTAAGAATATTTATTTGAATAAGAAAAAATATTTACGTAAAAAGTAGACAAAAAAAAAACAAATTAATAAAGTACCTGAAATTAAAAAAAAAGTCTGAAAAAAAGACTAAAAATATAAAAAAAAACTAAAATATTAAAAATTGATTAATACATAAAAAAAAAAGGCTAAAATGAAAAATGAAAAAAAAATTTGGGGCGTAAGAAAAAAGAAAGAAAACTGAAGGAGCAAAAAATAAAATAAAAAAGTTTTTTAGTGCACAGTAGTAAAAGTTTGTCATGAGAAAAACCCAAGTAACCCTAGTACAATCATTAATAAATGTGACAAACCAACGTGCCCCAGAAAGATTAGTAACCCTCGATGGACCCCAAACATCACTATGCATCAAACGAAAAGGGAACAATGATTTATTATTCCTTAGAGAAAAAGAAACACATTTGTGTTTGGCAAATTCACACATATCACAATGAAGATGTTTCAAATCAACATTTTTAAACAAGGAAGGGAACATCAAACTAAGGGTCCTAAAAGAAGGATGATGATATGAACCTCGCCAATATACTGACGAAACCCGTTATCAATAAAGAAAGCACCAAGACCGTTTCTACTTCAGATTTGGATGGAAATCACCGCGACCCGTTGCTTATATCGAAGCAAGAACCTTGGTATATCGAAGACGCCACAATCAAGGATGGAAGGCTTGATTGATAAGTCGGTTTTGAACGCCACGGAAAAATTCCGAAAGTTCAGATAGTTCGTCAATGAACCAAAGAAAGAATTCACCTTTCTGAAATAAAAATTTTCATCCCAAAAAAAATCTCTCCATTACAGATGAAAATGCCTAATTTATAGGCCAAATTACAATCAGAAAATTCTAAGGAAATTCATCCAAAAATCAGAGGGAAATTGCCTAAAACTAGAAAAGGGAAAGTTGACAAATTCAAACGTAATAACTAACCCTAATTTACCCTAAAATAAAAACCAACTAAAAGGAATGTTTTAATGGCTGATTATCAGCCAATTACATGCCCAAAACTTAAGGGAAAGTGCAATAAATTCGTTTTGGCAACTTGCACAAATAGATCAGCCACATGTGCCAACAATGGGAAAGTTTCCGAAATTCTTCATTAGCCTAGATCATGCCAAATTCGTGGACTCTCTAAAATATGGATCAAATTGATGCACTTTTGAGGTTGACGTGGGCCTTGGTCAATGGGCTTGCATAAATTGACTTGATTCCAAATTTCATGAATCAGCTCATTTAATGCTTCCTTGAATTTCTTAGCACGGCCTCTTGTAATTGGACCAACAAGAACTTGAATTGATTCAGCCACCTTCCATGCATTTGAGCTTTCCATGTCTCCATCAGATGACCTAGCTGTAAATGATGAAGAAGAATTTGGTCTTTATTTGTGGATGAATCTAACAGTAACAGAAATGGATAACCGACCCTAGCATTCACTTTCCCACTCACAAGCTTGAAGTAGTAGAGACCATCCTTCTCTTTAGCATGCCCAATCTTCTTCCCCGTTGCTTGGTCCTGAAATACACAAGAGTTTTTTGAAAAAATGAGGTTACAATTCAAGGTTTTAATAGCTTGTCTGACAGAAATAAGATTGGTTGTCAACTTGGGCACATGTAAGACATTTTTCAAAATTAAGGATGGTCCTAGAAATATATCCCCCTGGCCTGCTACAGTGATCGATGATCCATCAGCTATGGTGATCTTTTTGTTACTAGGGCAAGGGCTATAGGTGGAAAAATTATGGGAAGAACAGGTCATGTGGTCGGTTGCTCCTGAATCAATAATCTAAGAGTGAACTGAGACAGTATCTGAGACACTAAGAGCATGTGAGTCAGGAAACATACCAGAAAGCGCCAATGAACAAGCACCTGAAGGCTTCTCAAGTGAGTTAAGAAGGAACCTGAGCCGATCAATATCTTCCTTGTTGAACTCTCTCCTACTAGAATTTGGTTGGACGGTGGCATTTATTGGTGTTGGTTTGTGTGGCATAAGCTTGTCCCTTTTGCTGCCAGTTTTTTCCTCCCCAATTCCAGTTGGGCTGATTATGATTTTGTGGTCTTCCATGCAATTTCCAGCAGTTCTCCTTTGTATGACCATTCTTCTTGCAGTAGTTGCATATGAGGTTACTCTTGCCTGTCCCTTTCGAGTCAGGTTTCTTGCTCTCTGTAGTGGCAGCAGTAGTTAAACTCTTCTCTGAGGCTTGTTCATTAGCACCGGTTGTGAGTAGAGCAGATCCATCCAAAGGTTGCATGTCCAACATGACTCCTCTTCTGCTTTCTTCAGCGCGAATGATTGCAATTGCTTCATTTAACGAAGATATTCCTTTTCCCAAAATCTGAACTCTTATAGGATCAAATTCCGCGTTAAGACCTGCCAAAAAATCGTATGTTCTGTCCTTCTCAATGAACGTCTTTAATACAGTAGCATCCTCACTGTTTTTCATCTCGAGAACCTGGTAATAATCCAACTCGTGCCACAAATTCTTCAGATGAATCGCATACTCTGTCACCGATCTGCTTCCTTGTTTCGTTGCAGCAAGCTTTGTCTTGATTTCAAATACCTGGGCTGCATCATCAACCTTTGAATAGGTTTGTCTAATTGCTTCCCATATCTCTTGAGCAGTACATAAAAACATAACAGTGTCACTTATCTCCGGCACCATAGCATTCCAAAGCCATGACGTGACCATGGAGTCTTCTTCGTCCCAAGCAGTAAACTTTGGATCTCCTTTTTCAGGACCTGTTCCAAGAAGATGACCGAGCTTGCCTTTTCCTTTCAAAAAAGTCCGAACAAATTGAGACAGACTTCAAGTAGTTTGTTCCATTCAGTCTAAACACAGGCTGAATTTTCTGTAGATCTCCGGGAGTTGTTTGGACTGTGAGCTCCTCCGGTTATGTACTGGTCTGTGATACTTCTGACATCTTGATTCTTCTTTTTCCAGAAACGTACTACGAGCAGCGCTAAGAAATCTGTGATGAAATATTTTTCCCAAGAAAAAAGCCTAGGGCTCTGATACCATATCACAAGTATTGGGAATTAAGAAAATTGTATTTCATAATCTTTACAATACAAACAGCCAGACTTTATAGGCTAATACAGTCAGAACACAGCTAGGAAACAGCTAGAAAATCTACAGCTAAGAAATCGGGAAAGAACAATCATATCCCAAAAAATAGAAGTTACCCAAATCAGGAAGTTACCCAAATTAGTCTATAATCAATACAAAAATAAAAATATCCACATTCCTAATTAATCACACCTAAATTACCCTACACGCCTATATTCTCCAACACTCTTCCTATTTTTCCTTTACAAATCTTTCTCTTGTCTGGATTTTGTTCTTTGCCAAAGCTTATGTTGGATTTCATCTCTAAACTGTTCTTTCTACAGATTGTTGTTCTCCACAGCTAAATGATGAAGTTATTTTTCTTATTTTTAGTTGCATGATACACTTTTTATAAGAGAACTACTTGAATAATCAAACCAGGCTGACATGTACAATAGGCAGGAATGTAACATTCTTTTGCCCTTTCCTTTTTAAAAAAAAAAAAAAAACTAGAATCTTTTGTCTTTTCCTTATTCAAACTGTGTTTTTCTTTAATATATATTTATATAGCTATCCATACGATTTTCCAGTTATAGTGTCTTAACTTTCTTACGTGAAGCTGAGTATATGGTTAGGAAGTTGCATCTCTTTTTCTGGTTCATACAAAGAGTCAAGTTTGGTTAACAAATTTTCGATATAAGATTATCCTGTTGATTTGCCTTGGACGTATGGATTGGTTATTATAGGGATTCATCTTAAAGGACGATACGCATACATTGAATATCTAAACCATTGACTTGTTTCAGGCCGTTGCAGAAAGCATACTTACCCATCACTTCAGTACAAAGGGACTTAAACCTGTAAGATTTTTGTAATTTTTTTTTCCTGTTTTGTTTTTGTTTTCCATTCTATTTTTTCCCTTTTGAAACGTCTCATACAATTTAAATTATAGTATCACATGAATAATTCTTCCATTATCATCTCTTTATTAATGAGAATACATCGTGCGCTATGTTATTCTCTGGGTTTCCTTTGCTTTTTGGGATACATCTTTTTGGCTGTAAAATCCTTTGGCTGATTCTTGTGTGATTTTTAATAGTAACTCATGATGGTGTAAATGTGGATGACAAAAGATGGAGGAGAAAAACATGAAATCCGTGACCTTGAAGTTTTTCCATTTTCCGTGCCTTGAAAACATAAACATGCTTATGTAAATTCACAATCACCCCCATCATGCTTGATCTAATGGTTTTGTAGCCCAGATTAGTGGTGCACCCGAGAAAATTTTTTTTTTCTCTTTTTTTTGGGTTACCTGTGTAATTAACACTAATTAATTCAATAATAAAAGTGAGAACATGTTGGGGGAGCACTTCTGTAGTTAAAATTCTCGCCTGAAGTGTGACTAAATTAGAGGGATCTATCTGCCATTTCATGTTTCTGTTACTCTTTTTAATTGCATTTTCGTCTTGCTACTATCTTTCCTGAGACCGAGTTGGTGCAGACAGTTCTTTGTGCTCTTGCGGAGGTTGTTAGCATGCGTTTTGTGTATGGCGTCGGACCACTTGCTGGAATAATGGGAGTGGACACTATTCTACAGCTTTATGGCTTTACACGTACGTCCAATATGCTACATACAAGTACTTAGATGAACACATTCATAAATGCCAAATCAAAACCCCTCATATAAATATTTTAACAAATTCTGAAGGCCAAAGAGTGTTGAAATAGAGTTTTTGTCCACAGGGAGTTGGGTTTCAGGGCTTAGAAGGTTGATTCTGTCGATGACCCAACCAAGCCATTCGTTTCAATGTACTTTGGCACAGCCTATTTCATATGGTTATCGGGATATGAAGGGAGGTACGCGGTTTATATTTAACTTTTTTGGACTAATTAAATTACTTTGGCATACCAGATGGATTCTTATCGTTTTGGGTATTGAAACGCAGGGAAAGAAGTCCTCGGTTTATAATCCAGGCATACATGATGGGGCCAAAGAACGTAAATTTTCAGGAAACAGGTCCAATTTGGCTTAAGTTCGAGGAAGCGTTGAGTTGTTACGGAGACATCAAGAAGTATGTGCAACTTTTTTTATTTTTTATTTTTTTTTAATTTTTGCAACTCATATTATGGAATACCCTATTTGTATTGTACAATTATAAACTCTCAAAATCATATCTGAACAAAAAAGTATGTGAATTTATTAAAAACTTGAGTAAGATTTGACGATGAAAAACTGTGTAATAATGGTAGGGTATAATTTCGACCCTACCAAAGAATTCTCTAATTATTTTCTAATAATTTTATGCTCTGACTAATGAATCTTTCCTTTGAACCTTTGTAGGGATCAAGGGGGCTGCTCTATCATGTGAGCCAAGCCAACCATACTCCCCTGCTGAATTGATATTATTGGTTCCATCTTCAAGGCCGATATATAATTGGTTTATATAAGTCCAATATGGATGGAATATTTCACATTAAAAAATAAAAAAAAGATTAGATATAAATATTGTTATCTTGTGGTATGCAAAATGCAATTCGTTATGTACATATTTTTGAATTCGTTATTTAAATGTTTTGGAAAAAAGTCATTTGTTGGTTCTTTCTACAAAATAAAAACATTAGTTTTTTTTTTTTGTTTTTTTAAGATAAAGGTATAGTTGAATCAAGGAATTGTGTGGCAGAAAATGCAATACCAAGTAAGAGAGGGGTGGGCGGAGGGGATTTGAACAAATCATCACTCTTTGTAGTTGCAGAAAGTGAGACCTAATTAGCAACGTCGTTCTAATAATATTTTTCATAATATGCATGGATGGAGTATTGGAGATTTTTAAACAAAAATGAGAAACCTGATCTCAGAGGATTGTGTTTCATCACGGTACAACAAGGAATAACGGTTTAAAGGTGTATGCTCGGGGTTTCCGAAGTTTTTTACATTGCAATCACACGATAATTAAGATGATAACAAATAGCGTCTTCCTTTCCTTTCTGGCCCGTGCATGCGATGCGCGCCCAGGAAGGAATTTTCCACCCTCCCATGGCCATGCCATGGCCATGGGCTTTCGCAGACCAAACACTTTTGCTTTAAAATATACACCCTTAGTTAGTGGTCTGTGATAGGGAGGTTTAGACTTTTGCTTAGTCTCCATTTATAGTTTTCTAGCTCTCTCTCTCCTTTACATAACATAAGTCATTAACCAATAAAAGTTCGCAGCAGAAGAACATGTCCATAGGTCATCGTGCCTACACAACTCAACTATTTGGACCTTATTAGAATAATTGTGAATAGCAAGGAAGATTGAAAAGGTCGATTGAGCTTGTAGATTTTGCTAGTACGTCCAAATCCCAAGCATAAAAGACAACAAGGAGAGTGTATTTAATTAGTGCCCAACAATATATATATATATATATATATATATATATTTATTATAATGATGAGTATTTAAAATAACAACATAAGCTAATTGCTGGTGGTTTTAGAAAAATTTTTAAAAATTTTCGAAAACTAAAACGAACAAGGGGTATTTGGTATTTTTTTTGTTCTAGAAATTTAGTTAACTAATTTTTAGTAAATTAATATTTCAAAAAAAAAAAAGTATAAAATATACAATATATTGTGGGTAGTTTTGGGGTTTTGAAAAATCCACCGGTTAAAGGGGTATTTTGTGACTTATTTTACATACCAAAGGGATAGTTAACATATTTTGATGATAAACGGGATAAAAGTTATATCAAAGCTAAACATAGGAGATGTTTTAAGTATTTTAACAAAACCCATCTGTTTTTCACCCCTAATGGGTCAATGACAAAGAACTAATTTCCTTGGTAAAAATGACACGTTGTTTGTTACTTCACATGACTTATTTTTCAATATATATATTTTTGATTGATCATAAAAATTTTCCTTAAAATTTAAAACATAACCTCCTCTTTTTTTTTTAATTTTAATTTTATTTTGAAACCGTAATAATATTTTTTGGACAGAAAATATCAAATGTCAATATTTAGGGGGAAGTTAGATAAACAGACATTAAATACTTATTTAAATAAATGATTGATTTTTTTTCATTTAGAAAAATAACTGTTAATTATTTATTGATCATAGTCAATAATTTACTTGCTCAATATGTAAAAAATATATATTAATATTGATAATCAATTAGTCAATGATTATTTTTATTTTTTAAAAAAACGATGATTTTCTTAATTTTAAAAAACTTCGGCCCTTTGTTAAAAATTTTTTTTTTTAAAAAGACCGTTGATCCACATATCACTTTTTTTTATTATTAATTAAGGAATCCACATATCACATTTGAGAAAGTTAACTGAATAGTGTCAAATAACAAATTTATCCTTATTTTTTAAAAAATATATTCAGATTTTAATTATTAAAAGAAAAAAAGATATGAGTAAAAATAAATTTTCTTTCTACAAAAATTAAATAAAATTTTCTTTAAAAAAAAACTCAACTGTTTTGGGGCACTAACTCGAGATGATAAAACAATATCTGGATTTCAAAATCCTAACTTTACAGCAAACTTTCCCTCTCTTTCATTAAAAAAAAAAACTCAAACTTTAAAAGTCAATAACTTTCTCAGTGCAGATCGAAATAAGACGATTTTTATGTCAAAATACTCATAACGATGAGACGAACTAGACAAGATCCAATTTGCAATTTTTTTTTTCCAAATACATATCAAATTTTTGTACTATTTTCTATGTCACATAACTTTTTCAAAAAATTTTCCTCCAAACACACATTTCCAACTCAACCTCCAAAACACCATCTCTAGATGTCCTCCAAATGACCTTAAAGAAATTAAAAGCTAGCTTGTTTTTGTTTTGTTTTGTTTTGTTTTGCTTTCCCTTCTAAAGAAACAATGTTACCCTCGAAAGAAAAGGGTAAATAGCTATATTAGTTCATGAATTTTTTTTAGGATACCATTTGGTCCCTAAATTTGTTTTTTTAAATTGATGGTCCCAAAACTCATTAAAATGGTGTAAAATGATCCTATTGGTGATGTTAAAAATAAGACAAACAGTGAGCCTTAAATTTGAACTGAATTGTCTAAATTGTCCTTTAAATAATTCAAATTGAAAATGTTCAGAAAATCTTTCAATAAAGGGAAAAAAGAAAAAGAAAAAGAAAATGTTCAGAAAAAAAAAAAAAGAAAACTCGTGAGACGTGGATATAAGAAGGGAAAAAAAAAAAAAAAAAGATCCAACATCATACAACAATATCACATCATTAATGCGCAAAATATCTTGAACCCAACAAAAATTTACTAAAATCTATTTAGGATTACCGGAATCCCAACAAACCAAAGCTGTTACTGGTGTCTGCAATATTGGCAAAGAACATAAATGACTTCGACTAGTGTCTAGTGTTGTTTGCTGCAGAACATGAAAACTAAGCATGGGTGGTTTCTATATCTTGTAGCTCAAACAACACAGATAAAAGTCTTCACACTAATTTTGCATCTGCAAAGTCGGAAAAAAAAAAAAAAATCATAACTGATCTTTGTCATGCTTTAGCAAGAGAAAATCGCAGCCATAAATTCGTATACCTCTCTCTCTCTCTCTCTAAACCCCTTTGGAGGTTGTTTTTTAATTTTTGGCCGCTTCCTTGTACCATCATACGAATGCAAATGCTATTTCTGCTATCACTAAAGAAAACCGAGAGGAGAGAAAGGGAATAATTATTGGAGAATATGAGAGAACAAGAACAATGGAGGTAAAGAAAATTGAAAACAAAGATGGGTTTGAGGCGTATTGAGAATATTTTCCTTTAAGGTTTTATTTGCCGACATTACAAAGTTTACTAAAGAGTTTAACGGCAAATTACCCCTAAGATACAATAAACTCTTGAACACAATATCTTGCAATAATATTATGTTCCAGAACAAGATTTGAAATCTATAAATTTCTACAGTTTTTAAAAACATAAAAATGCCTTTTCATAAATCGTTACAACCATGGTAATCCATATAACCTTCTCCAAGAGGTTCCTCTTCATTGCAAAGACATCTCTTTCAGTATCTATTAAATTATCATAATTAATAATAAGTTATTGATAATAATTCAGTTTTGTATAAAGATATACAACCAATAGACACAATGGTTTGAAACAACTCAAAAGACACATTCAAAATATCTCATAACAGGACGTATTGCGCGGCCGCACGGCCCTTTCAGTCTAGAGTGACTGCGCCGCTCTCTCAGCCCGTTGGGCGGGCTGCAAGGAGTGTGCTGGTCTGCCTGTGTGGCCCAAGCGCGCCATGTGTGGCGTGGCTGCCCACCCTCTCGATTTGCTAGGCGGGCTGCAGGAAGCGCTGCCGCGCCACCTTCTCTGCCCTTTCGGCCCTCGCAGCTTTCACGGCTGTCTTGTGTCTTTTAATCTTATGTCAAATTAGAGATATATTACAATCTTTCTTACAATCCCCCACGAAATTGTAATATTTCTTTCAGAATCATCAACAATAAACTTTTATATACAAGAAGGTATCTTTCGATTTTAACCTTCAATTAGTGAAAATGCTTCGAAGTATTCACAAGATAATAGTGTGCTTTGCATTAAACTTTGTCTCCCAAGCAAATACCGGAAACATATCACATATGAGCTATTTCAGATTTCAAAATTATGTTCCAATCATTTAGCACTATTTCAGCCTTGTGTTCTATCTTGGATTCATGAACGTATACAAGACTAAACCACCATGTTCTTATTTGTCCCAACGTAGATAACATTAATAACATCATCCATTATTAATTGTTTCACATATTAATGTCTCAAGCTAATATGTCTAGACTTTCTATTATACACTTTATTGTAAGCTCTAGACAATATAGCTTCACTATCGTAGTACAAAGAAATAGATGGCATCGGTTGTGGCCACAACTCAATATGAAACAATAAGTTTCTTAGCCATTCTACTTCTTTGCATGCCACTGCTAGTGCTATGAACTTAGACTCCATTGTTGAGTGAGTTATGTAAGTCTGTTTCTTGGATGCCCAAGATACAGCTCCTCTACCAATAGTGAATATCCATCATGATGTGGATTTGTTATCACTAGCACTAATTATCCAACTTGCATCATAGTATTCTTCAAGTACTGCTAGATTATCATTATAAAACAGACCCATATTAATGGTTCTTTTAAGATAACCAAATATCTTCCAATAGCATTCCAATGCTCAACACTTGAGTTACTCGTAAACCTTGTCATTTTGTATACCGCATATGCTATGTCAGGTCTTGTACAATACATAGCATACATCAGGCTACCAATCGCACTAGCATACTCTAGCTGTGCTATCATTCGGCCTGAATTTTCTAGTAATTTAATACTAGAATCATATGGGGTATAAACTTCTTTAAACTTCAAATGATTGAATTTTAGAAGCACTTTCTCAATATAATATGATTGACATAACGAGTAATCCCCACTATGCTTCCTAACTTTTATACCCAAGATAATATCTACCTCACTAAGATCTTTCATCTTAAATTGTGAAGTTAGATACCTCTTAGTATCATTTACCTTGCAAGTTTGTTCCAAAGATAAGCAAGTTACTAACATACAATAATATCACACCAAAATCATTTGTAAATTTAGAATATATACATTTATCAGCATTATTATGCTTAAACTCATGAGACAGAATGACCGAATCAAACTTTTCATGTCATTGTTTTGGTGCTTGCTTATCCATAAAGCGACTTGACTAACTTGCAAACATTTTCCTCATTTCTAGGCAATACAATCCCCCAGGTTGTTCCATATAGATTTCTTTATCTAGATTACCATTTAGAAAAGCTATCTTTAAATCCATTTGGTGCACATGCAAATTGTTTATTGAAGCAATTGCAAATAGTACTCTTGAACATTTGTATAAACCCATCAGTATTGTACTTTCTTCTAAACACCTATTTGTTGCTTATCAATTTCAATCCCGAATGGAGATCAACCAAGAGCTCTTGCATCTTATTTTTACTATAATGGGAGAATAATAATAAGCTCGCTCACCTTAAAGTCTGTGGTCTAAATAAAATACGAGCCCCAAGAGTCTTATTTATAGTGAATGGACTGTGTGGAATTTGAATTTGAATAGGATATTTAAAAAGATTTTTCTCTCTCCTCCTTCCCTAATCTGCGTTTTTTCTCTTGTCTAGGAGACAGAAAAATCGCCCACAATAGGTTTAGAAGATTCAAAATTTGATTTAAATTTTTATCTCTAATTATTTTATGATTTTATCTCCATAGATAATGTTCCATAACTCCAATTTAAATTTAAAATAAAATCATGACGACTTTATTTGAATTAAATAATTATGTAATAATTATCCAAATGAAATCAATAAGAAGAAAATCTTTTCCTTCTATTATCCTCATAAAAAAACGTCTACCCAAGGTAGACTATGATAAGATTTTGTTTCAATTTCAAATCCAAATAGGATAATTACCTTATTTAATTTAAAATATTTATTTGAATAAAATTATCTAGTTATTTAAATTAATTATCTAAATAATTTATTTATCCATATCTCTTAATTTAAATAAATCTCATATTTATCACAAAAGATAAATATAATTAATTCAAATTTCAAATCTTATCTTCAAATAAATATTTATCCAATTAATTAAATAAAACAAAATTCTCATTCTATCCTTAGCAGAAAAAAATATGCCTACACCTTGTGAGAGGTGTTCCGGATTTTTCTCTTCACTAAGTCCAAGAATTAAAGCCATAATAAATATCCCAATTGATTAACATCCGTTAAGAAATTATATTGAACTAGTAAGGGGACCAATTGGACATATATATAATATGGGCTCTAATAATCTATATAATTAATTATTCTATACCAACTAAATTAATTATATAATTATTAGTTTCAGAGTCACACACGCTGTAAACATGAAATTGCACTACTAATTATATACCGTATTACGTAAGCCAGTGTGTAGCTGCAGTCCAATGACCTTGTCAAATATGCAACACCCTCATATGATATCTATGATCAACTTAAAGTCAAAGTCCATTCAACCTTTTGATCATGCTATCTTAAAAATCTATTATACATCCAATAGGAAAATGATTATTTACCCAAGTGAATAATTAGTCATTTACCCAATAAATGACCCAAAGCCTCGTCCATTTCACATCCTGTATAATGCTGTTTAAAAGGATAACATTTACCCTTTATGGGAGCTATGATTCCATATCTATAAGCAAAGCTCACATCGAATATAAGTCATATACCAAACGAACCGGTCTAATAGCTTACTACTCTGATACGCTTTAGTCTTTGGAATATCAAAGTACACAAGTCATAAACATGAAGTTATTTACTAACTCAGGATTAAAGTTATTACACAATGAACGTCAAAAGTGAATGAATCTAATCAAGCGAACTTATAGATTAATTACACTTTGGTCCAGTCTAATATATCACCACCATTAGGCAATATATCTATGTCTCTACTTGGGAGTCGGTTTGCTCCAGATGGTCAAGACAAACCATCTCCCCAATTGGCTTTATACAACATAATAGTCTTCATATGTGTTAGATACTCACTCTAACCCCATAGACTACGGACTATAGATTTAGACTACTTACTTTAGAATGTTGTCTCTCGCATACAAAAATCCATTTCATGCAACATTCTAACAGTTTAAACACCAAATAGTCAGTGAATCATATTTGCTTACATTGACTTTAATATGTATATCTAGATGAGGACAATATAGTAAATATGTAATGAAAAAAACCTCAAATATATTATTAATCAGCTCAAAATAAATGAAATACAACTAAAATGTCTTTCACTCTTAGAGCATTCCCAATATAGATATATTACAATCTCTCCGACAATAATAATAACTGCTGGTCTGGTGGGGTTTGATTAGACACTGATAGGGGCTCCGTCGTAACTTGGCCTTTTTCTTGTTAATTCGTCAACCGACTGAATCTGGTGAATTCTGTTTCCACCATTTGTGTTTGAAATGGAAAAAAAAAAAAAAAAAAGAAGGTATTTTCATATGAATTATGAGCCCTCCCTCTCCCACCCCCTTTTCCACCACAGCCCCCCAACGAAACCCCTCCTGTCATCTTCTATGAACAGTCACAATTTCAGATCCAGTGAAGTTTGCAGAGAGAGAGAAACATGAGAGCTATGTTGTTTTTTCCCCCAAAATATGTCTGATATGTTTTATGTTTGGGGGCGTATAATGCTACTCTATTTTCTTTTCTCACACTATAATTTAATTAATTTTTTTGTTACTGAATTACCCTTAAAATAAAATTACTTTTAACGACAAAATTATTTAAGAGATACTTCTTACACACCTCACTTAATTTATAATATAATGATGTACTATGTTAACTACAATTCTTATTAAATACTATAACATAATTAATTATGATAGAAAAGGACTAAATTAGGGTTTATGACGAAAACAAACTATAAGTAATTCTCTTTTTCAATTATCACATTATTATTTGCAAAACCATGGCTGCAGCTTGTAGATGAATACTATATTTTTGTAGTGATTATACATGGTATTCATATTTCGAAAGAAATAGTATAAATATTTGTTGTTTTGGGTGAAATCGGTGGAAAGAAGTTTGATTTTATTGATTGGTTAGGTTTCTTGAAAAAAGAAGGAGAATCAGAAGAAGAATGAGTTTTATTTTGTTAGTCGGCTCTAGAAAAAAGGAGAGAAGAAGAATCGGTTAGGTTGGGTTTCTGTAAATGAAGAACAAATTTGATATCAATTTGTTGGGAAGAAGAAGTGCTTAGAAAAGGGGGAAAAAAAAAAGAGATTGTTTAGAAAAGGTTATTTGTTGGTGGGTGAAAAAAAAGGATAAAAATTATTATTTAGCTATTAGGGATATTTCTGGTATTAATAGAGAGGTGTAACAATTAATATTTAAAGTTTACACTTTAACTTGGTGGGTAGTTGAAAAAAAGTGTGAGAAAAGTAAATTAGGAGGTGCAATAGACCTCTCATTTATGTTTTTCTATAATTTTTGGGTTGTTTTATCGAGTTATCCTTCTAATTGTTTTGGATGTGAGTCTCACTTGACGTAGAACCGTGTGCAATTAAACAGCTATTACTAAAAAAGATCGCTTTATACCTTATTTTTAACAAATTTAGGGATTAATCAATCAAAAAAAAAAAAATTTAAGAACCAAACGGTATCTTTGTTAAAAATTGAGGAACTATTACAGTAATCTATCCAAAACACAAAAAGAAAATTAAAAACTATAACAAAAGTATCATATCTCTCTCACTCTCCTCCTCATATTAATTTTCAGAAAAAGGCTAGAGATATTAACTCTAATTCTAATTTTTGAATACCAACTCATGTAATCTATAAGTTGTCATTTTTTATGGGAAATGATTCATATCATGAGTTTCATGAAACTAAAATGTAACTTGTTAATGGTAAAAAAGTAGTGACAAAGTAATCATTTTAGCTTTGTAGAATCTACAGAATTTGAACACTTACAATTAATGATATTCGTGATAAAACTTTTTATGATGTGTATCATTACTTTTTTTATTGATATATATATTTAAATTATTGTCACATCAAATGATTGTATCAATTAATGAAATATGACCCGTGAGTTGATACTCAAAAAATTAGGATTAGAATTAGTATTCTTAGTATTATTCTAATTTTTATTATGTCCAAAAACTAAGGCTTTGTTTGGCGTTTAAGTTTAACTCCAACTAACTGTATTTTTTCATCTTAATTTTTGTCTTTTCTTGAAAAGAACAAAATTTGTAATTAGTTTTTGAAAAATTAACCAACTCTAATTTAAAATTTTCATTTTCAACCGGCAAACCCAACACAAGTTAAGCATTTTGATTTTATTAAAATGTCAATAAGAAGTACAATTGTTTTAGATCTAAAACTAAGGCGGCAGAGGTTATGTTTTAAAATTTGACAGCACGCTTTCTTATCAGGAATTCTAAAAATAGGAAATTAATTCCATAAAAAAAGGAATTAAATTACACGGAATTAAATTCCAGAATTCGATTAAAGTGTTTACTAATCTATCAGAAATTCATTTACTTGAGGAATTAAATTCCTATTATGTTGTTTACTTTTAAAAAAATTAGAAATATTGTAAATATAATTACTGTAGTTACGAAATCATTCTTATATGAAAAAATAATTAAATAAGAATAAGAGTGCATTTGGTATAAAGTTAGTTACTTCTTATTTTTTAGTGAAAGAAATTTATTTCCGTAGATAATAGGTGGGAGATAAATTCTCTTTTATTAAAAAAATTAATTATCTATTTTTAATTGAGACCCCCGTTATTTGATTCTCAAATACAAAAATAAACATTAAAATTTAAAATTAGAAATTTAATTTCTTTTTTTGAAATTGGATTATCTACCAGAAAAGAGGTAAAATATTTCCGAGTTTATTTATTTTTTCTTTAATTCATCTGTATTTTCGCTAGTACACCTTGTTCGTTCATTCTTGACACACCGTGGTCAGTTGTGATAAACTTTCCCTCCGGTTACCTTTTTATTGCGCCAGGCCAGCCAAGCCAACACACTTACCTTTTCTTTTTTGTTTTTTGTCTTTTTATTTCCCTCTCTCTCTCTCTCTCTCTCTCACGCGAAACCAATCAGGCAATCAGGTAATCTCAAAACCAATACACACACACACTCACATGTATGTATGTATGTATTTCCATACTATCTTTGGTTTTACACCCAAAAATCCATCGGAACAAGCCTTCCGATGGATTTTTGAGGAGTTGATTTTGATTTGGAATTATAGTTGGTTGGTTGGTTGATTGTTTGAGAGATGAATAAAAATTGTTTCGCCTATGAGTTCGAATTTTGAATTTTGAATTTTGAATTTTTGATTGAAGGTGGGTCGAATTCGACGTTGAGAGCACAGTTGAAAGAAATGAACTCTGAACTGAAAGTGCAAGTGAAAATGATGGAGAGGAAATAATTAATAGGGAATCGCAAATGATGGTTGGAGGAGTTGGGTGCCAGAGTTACGCTGCTTTCAGAGAATTAGGGCAACACCTTTTCCCTTTCCCTTTCCCTTTCCCTTTCCCTCCAGGTACCCTTAGCCTTAACCTTCCTCTTCCTCTTCATCCTCATTTTATACACGGACAAAACCATAATTCAAGACCACCTTGGGTTTTTCTAGAGTCTAACCTTCATTTTCATTCCAAGACCCACTCTTTTCCCACCACTCCTTCTGTTTCTGGTTCTGGCTCTGGTTCTGGTTCTGTTTATTTTTCTTCTCTCAATGCCAGCGCCAATGCTAATGCTAAGAATAAGAGGTCTGGAGGCGGCCTCTTGCCTTCCATTTTGCGGTCCTTGGATTCCAACACCAACGATGTCGAGAAAACTCTCTGCGAATTCGGCCATAATTTGTCTCCAAAAGAACAGACTGTTATTCTCGGACGACAGAGGACCTGGGAAATGGTTGTTCGCGTTTTCGACTGCTTCAAGTCCCAGAAACACTACGTCCCCAATGTCATTCATTACAACGTTGTTCTCCGTGCACTGGGTAGAGCTCAGAAATGGGACGAGTTGAGGCTTTATTGGATTGAAATGGCCAATACCGGAGTTTCTCCTACTAACAACACCTATGGAATGCTTGTCGACGTCTATGGAAAAGCGGGCCTTGTGAAAGAAGCGCTTTTGTGGATTAAGCACATGAGAGCACGGGGGATTTTCCCGGACGAAGTGACCATGAACACGGTTGTTCGGGTTTTGAAAGATGCTCGAGAGTTTGACAGAGCTGACAGATTTTACAAGGACTGGTGTGTGGGAAGGATTGACCTTGATTTGGATTCTATGGTTGATGGATCCGGCTTGGAACCCATCAGTTTTAAGCATTTCTTGTCCACTGAGCTTTTCAGGACAGGTGGGAGAAATCCCAGTTCTACAACTTTGACATTTTCATTGGGGAGCGAAAGTTCCATTAGAAAGCCAAGGCTGACTTCTACCTATAATACTTTGATAGATTTGTATGGAAAAGCCGGGCGTTTGGAGGATGCAGCCAATGTGTTTGGTGAAATGTTGAAGTCAGGAGTAGCGATGGATACTATAACTTTTAATACAATGATTTATACTTGTGGGAGTCATGGCCATTTGGACGAGGCGGAGGTTTTGCTTGCCAAGATGGAAGAAAGGGGAATATCTCCCGATACGAAAACTTACAACATCTTTTTGTCTTTGTATGCTGAAGTGGGTGACATTGATAAATCTCTTGAGTGTTATAGGAAGATCAGAGATGTAGGACTTTACCCGGATGTTGTCACTCACCGAGCTGTTCTTCTTGTTTTGTGCCAGAGAAACATGGTTCGAGATGTCGAGATTGTAATTGAAGATATGGAGAAGTCCGGTTCGCAGATTCACGAACATTCTGTTCCCGTTGTTGTTAAGATGTATGTTGATAATGGGCTGCTTGATCAGGCAAAGTCATTTGTTGAGAAATGCCAGAAGGATGGCGGGTTTTCGTCCATGACATATGTGGCGATAATAGATGTGTATGCTGAAAAGGGACTGTGGGTTGAAGCTGAGGCCGTGTTCTTTGGAAAAAGAGATTTGATTGGACAGAAATGTAACGTCATGGAATATAATGTCATGGTGAAAGCTTATGGCAAGGCAAAGCTTTATAATAAAGCTTTCTCTCTCTTCAAGGGCATGAGAAATCATGGAGCTTGGCCCGATGAGTGCACTTATAATTCTCTCATTCAGATGTTCTCCAAAGGAGATTTAGTGGACCAAGCAATAGACCTCCTGAGTGAAATGCAAGGAATGGGTTTTAAGCCAAATTGTCTAACTCTCTCGGCTCTCATTGCCTGCTACGCTCGCCTTGGTCAACTCTCTGAAGCAGTAGATGTGTACCAGAAAATGTTGGCCATTGGGGTGAAACCAAATGAAGTCGTGTACGGAGCTTTGGTGAACGGATTTGCAGAGTCTGGTAGAGTGGAAGAAGCACTGAAGTATTTTCACCGGATGGAACAATCGGGAATTTCAGCAAATCAAATACTTTTGACATCACTGATAAAGGCTTATGGTAAGGTGGGGTGCTTGGAAGGAGCGACATTGCTGTATGATAGGATGAGAGGTTTCAAGGGTGGTCCCGATATTGTAGCATCCAACAGTATGATCAATCTCTACGGAGTTCTTGGAATGGTATCCGAAGCAAACCTCGTGTTTGAAGATTTGAGGAAAAAGGGTTTGGCAGATGAGGTTTCATTTGCAACCATGATGAATCTTTACAAGAGCACGGGCATGTTTGACAATGCTGTTCAAGTAGCAGAGGAAATGAAAGAGTCTGGTTTAGTAAAGGACTGTGCATCATTTACCATGGTAATGGCAAGTTATGCTGCCAGTGGGCAGCTACGCAAGTGTGGCGAACTATTGCATGAAATGGTTACTAGGAAACTCTTGCCTGACCATTGGACCTTTAACGTATTGTTTACGGTTTTGAAGAAGGGTGGCTTTTCAATTGAAGCAGTTACACAGCTAGAGTCATCTTACCAGGAAGGTAAACCGTATTCTCGGCAAGCAGTCATCACCTCGATTTTTTCTGTTGTGGGTATGCATGATTTGGCACTGGAATTCTGCATAGTGTTCTCAAAAGCGGATGTGAATCTCGACTCTTTTGTGTACAACACTGTGATATATGTGTATGGGGCAGCTGGGAAAATCGACAATGCTCTAAACATGTTCCTCAAAATGCAAGATGAAGATCTGGAGCCGGACATCGTAACATATGTCAACCTGGTTGGTTGTTATGGAAAAGCTGGAATGGTTGAAGGTGTGAAGCGGATTTACAGCCAGCTAAAAAGTGAAGAAATTGAACAGAATGAGTCCTTGTACAGGGCTATAATAGATGCCTATAAAAGTGCCAATAGGCATGACCTTGCCAATTTGGCTAGCCAAGAAATGAAATTTGCACTTGACTCGGAGCAATATGCTGGTTCTGATACCGAGGACGAATTTGATGAGAATTTTTCAGAGAGAGTGAATTTTTACTAAGAGTAACTATTAGTTATAGTGTTGAGTTTATAGGAGGAAAATATATGAAGTTTCCAAACTATAGCATTTGAACAACATTTTCAGCGTACTTTCTTAGTCAGTTGAATACACAGCTCGGAGATTACTTTTCCTTTTTGTAATTGTTAGGAAAATGCCATTTTCGGATTTATTGCATTCTGTTACTTCTGGAAAGTGAAATGCTGAATTCCTATGCTCTATTAATTCCAATGGAAATATTCAAAGATACATGTCGTCTGATTTTTCAGATTTGCTATCTCACCAATCTTTCACCATATCGTTGATTTCCAGGCTGTGGTTGATATAAGAATTTTCTGGCGTTTGGTTCACAAATAGATCCTGTAAGTGCTTCACATAGATTATGCTACTATGTTTTCTTTTATTTTTTCTTTGCTAAATATGTTGCTTTCTATTTTGATACGAGTAATTTGAATATGTTTTATGCTTTGGATACATGGTTGAAACAGCTCATTTCTCTCCTTCGGGAATATCCCCTTTTTATTTTTTTTTCTTCCCTTTTCTTTTGCTGTATTTCTTATGATAAATACTGAGTTTTGGATGTTGCTGTCTCATCTATTCCCCCTATTCCCCCTTTGACACGATGGAGGGAGAGAAAAAAGTGATTTCTGGTGGTTTTGACACTATCATTGTTAACGTGCTTTCTCCGATGTTGTGATGCAGCGGAACTCAGAGAAAACTAAAATGAGAGACCTGATACTCTTCTGCAGATTCCCAGTTATTGTTTTCTAATGAAGTGTTATTCCTAAAATGTGCTCCCCAATCAATTGCAATGACTTGTATTTGCCACTCTGTAAACTCTTCCATGGTTAAAGAACAAGGATATATTGAGTTATGAAACGAGAAGTTATTAAAGTCCTGCATCCTATTAATGCTGCAGTTCATGATCTGTGGAATTTCTGAACTTGAAAGCGACAGACAGCCCCTCGCTACTCGATACAACAAGAAATTCAAGGACACAACACCACACCAGCGATAAAAGCTGCCGACTGGCTCTATAGGTAATTTATTCAATTTTTATCTACAGAATCGAACTAGCATCTTTACTTTACTATTTGTATTTCTTGGTGCAATGAAGTCACAAGTGGATCATGTGAAAAGAGTTGCACTAACAATCCTATGAAGTGGAAGGGAATCCAGATCTTCTATTCAGGCTATGCTAATGTGTCATATTTTTATTGGTAGATGCAACCAATTAATGTGACAACGCTTTGAACACTTATTAACATAAGAAACGACAATTCATATGCTATATAGGTTGTTATTCAAAAGTTGGGATTGTAATTGGTATCTCTTACATTTTTCTTTGTAAAAATGTAAGATTTGGCGCTGCTTATCTTAAGTGGTTATCAAACATCGATCAAAAGTTATATATGTACTTGATATGAAACGAAATTAAAATATAGATAATGAAATCAAACATGTTGCATTTTCAAATGAAATGAAAAATCTACTTGAAAATTTTGTGCACTTCTACATGAGGATTTGATGCTTATGATGGATAGCTGGAGAAATAAGTACATGTGCTTTTTATTGGTTTCTATGTGTGTTGCTACATTTTCTGATGTTTCCTTTTCTATGTTTTTATGTTTTCGGGTTCTGAGATCAAAGTTTGGGCTTCGGGCCCCAGGATGGGATTCGAGACCAAGATCGGGTTTCAGGATTAGGGGGTTTTGAGATTGTTATAGGGATTCTAGACCCGGGTTTCAGCTTTGTATTAATATGTTTGTAGGTATCAATGAGTTCATTCACCAAGTAACCATGGCAATTTGACCGACGTGTGCAACATGACGGCTTCACCAACAAGTACTCGTTCACGCGCAATCAACGGACGATCACTCTAGTTCCGATGACACCAAAACAAGTCTATGAGGATCAAGTGAGGTTGCAAAAATTGAGTGAACAAAAGAAACCGAGAGATCAAAAGAACTTGAGTGAAAAGAGGAGTGAGGACATGGATGGTGAGAGTAATGTCGAATCCGATGAGGAAGAAAAGAGAGAGAAGAATTCAGCCAAGGAGGTTAAAACTGAGGGAAAATAAAGAAATTTCTATGCAACAACAAGTGAGGTTAAGCGAGCATTGATTTCAAAACGGCTCAACATAAAGAGGAGAACCGAACAATACATAAAGCAAGCAAACAAGGGACGTCATAGGCTGGTTTTTGATCCCGGTGATTGGATGTGGTTACACATGAGGAAAGAAAGATTTCCAGTACAAAGACGTTTTAAGTTGCTGCCCTGAGTAGGTGATGATTTAAGGACAAATTCTTCTCAAGAGAGGGGGAATGATGAAGACATCAAGGCTCAAAGGAATTCTCACGAACCGATTCAAGTTCCAGTTGGTCCGGTGACGAGAGCTCGAGCTAAAAGATTCAAAGAAGAGTTGAATAACTTAGTCCAGAGAGTTCTATGACAAGAAGAGAGTGTGTTCACTACTAATGGTCAACAAAGATTGATTTTACTCATCAAATTTGACCTAGAAGAGAGCCAAGACTGATGTGGACGTTTTTATTTTCCAAAGTTGAAGTGGACGTTATTTTCCAACAAAGAATCAAGTCAAGATTACGTTTTCAAGAGTTCAAAAAAGTTCAAAATTCAAAACAAGATCTGATCAAGATTTGATTTCTTTGTAATTTGATTTTTAGTTTTAAGTTTTAATTTAAAATTTGAATTTAATTCCGAATTTTTCTGTATTTTTTTTTTTGTTTAGATAAATATGATTCCCAGGTTTTTAGGCATGTTTATCCTTAAGGGTAGATTAAGAATTTTACAAGTGTAAATTTGGCTATATAAGGCTGACTCTTCAGATTATGAAGAAAGATTTTGATTTTTATTCATATTGTGAGTTATTTTTCTTGAGTTCTTGAAGAAACTTATTCGAACTTATCAAGAATTCCTTGTGGCGTTCAAATCAACTTATCAAACGGACTTCCATAACCGTTTGTGGCGTCTTCACCATACCAACGTTCTTGCTTCGCTAAACAACGGGTCGCGGTTTCCATCAAACTTGAAAGATCTTGGGTTGTTGTTTCCAGATTTGGTATCGGGTTTCGTCACGTTGTTGGCGTGGTTCATATCAATTTAGGGAAAAAAAAAAAGTCAAATATACTAATAGATAAATCACTGTAAAAATATATCAGTGTTTTAGTTTTTGAGTTTTTGTTTTAAACTTTTGGTTTGATTTACAATTGATGCGGTACAGAAAGAGTTAGCCTTTATGGAGTTTTGGGACCATCCTAATGTCAAACAAGGCAATTCTTTAGTTTTCGTATGGTCTTTTGACAATGTCAGATTTGGATGAAAAATTAATGGTTTTTGGGGGTGACAATGGGTTGACGAGTAATACTCCTCACTTTGCCATGATGTATGTTGATTTTCAGCCAAATTCCATTGTTTAGGCCTTCAAAAGGGCAATTTTTTTCGTTTTTAATAATTTCCGTTTTTGTAATTAGTTGACCTAGGAATTTCGGATTCCAATTCCGATTGTGTGTCATTCATTATTCCTTAAGTTTAGTAGTTTCCATTTCTACTTTCTATTTTTTTTAAATTGTATTTTATTATTATTTTTAATTAAGTTAGGTCATTTTGTTCAGTTTCCCGATTATATTTTGTCCTATAAATAAGTACATCCTTTTATGATTAAAACCATCAGTTTTTGAATGAAATTTTGAGTTTTTACAATTCTTTTCCAATTTTCGGTATTTTAAGTGAATCAACAAATTTTGATGCCAACGTCTGGTGTTCTATGCAAATCAGCGGATTTTGAAGGGTTTTCTTAGCATTCTGAGTGAATTAATAAGTTAACGAATCTATCCCCTTTTATTTTTTTTTATTGTTTTACCATTCTAACATGCACTTCTGCTACATCAACTATCCTTGAAAAAAATTTCTTATTTTGCCATTCGCGTCCCCCTTCTTGAAAAATTTTTTAGCTCTGCCACTTTGCATGATACATGATTGTTTTAGTCGTAAATTGATAAATTTAGCACTTGTTTGGATGGCCGGCTCAAGTCCAAAAAGTTTAGTTCCAAGGGTCGTGCATTTGGTTGAACCTCTCAGTTTCAGTGCTTTAAGCACATTGTCCTATAAAATTTTAATCCCAACTTCTCCACCCAAACACTAAACTCAAAATAAATTTTTACAATTTCAACTTGAACACTAATACTCAATTCAAATCATTAACTCAACTCAATCTAAATTAAACTGAACTAAAAAAGTTCACTTCAAACCGGCGAACCAAATGCGTCTAACAATTAGAACTAACAGTTCTTATTTATAATGAATAAACAGAGGATCTTATGGTAAAATTGATGGAAATCTTTAGAAAGTTTTGTATAGTTGTTAGCTGATATTTCAATGCTTTCGGAGATGAACTGCATGCAAAGTAAAAGAAGACACCAAACGGAAACGGTAGCAGATACGGTCGCGGTAGGGCCGCCCCAACAGACCTGAAAACAAGAAAAAAAGCCCAAAAAAGTGA
Source organism: Ficus hirta (assembly GCA_038430175.1). NCBI lineage: Eukaryota > Viridiplantae > Streptophyta > Magnoliopsida > Rosales > Moraceae > Ficus > Ficus hirta. The sequence goes on along the minus strand of CM076594.1, from coordinate 15,716,979 downwards.
CCCGAAATAGGTCCAGACCTGTCCGACGTGGCTTTCGAGGTCACTATCTCCAGTTTAACCTTACACTTGTGGTCTCTCAAAAGTCTCAGCCCACCACGTCAAGACAAACTCACCTACCTCCGCATACGTGACCAACTCTGAAAATTATCTCCTGCTCTCGATCTCATCTAATCATCATAAATTCATAACGACAAGACATTTTAACCCGGGGCCCACACGCAATTAGCATAATGAAAGTGTCTAGATTTGTTCACGTTTTGTGATAAATTCGTTAAAATGGTAAACAATGCACTCGATCATAACCCTAGAAAGAAATCCCGAGTTTTTATCCAGCTACCAACAAAGAGAAAGAAAAGTTGGCGAGCTCAGAGAGAGCGCTTCATAAGAAACTCCGCTCGACTTCCTTTTTTTTTTTTGTTGTTCCTTCTACTTTTATATAATTTCGATTTTAGTAAAATCGACATCATTAATAAAAATAAATAAAAAATAAAGAAGCACTTTTTTTTTTTTTTTTAATGGCTTGTGCCAGTTTCCAAGGGTCGCTCCGCTCGCGCGACAAAGTAAATAAATAAAGGCGTGGCTAGAGCTACTTTCATGTTTGATTTTAGGGTTGTTGAGAGAGAACTAAAAAGTAAAAGAAGAAGAAGAAAGAGGGCTTCTTTTTTTTTTTTTTGGTTGTGCAGTCAACAGGAATGGCGTTCTCATCTCTAGTCAGATCTGCAACCGGAACTGCTCTGATCGAAGCTTCTCGTCCCGACTTCTCTTCTTCTTCTCCTTCCTCTTCCAAGGTCTCCTTCCTTTCCTTTTCCATCTACTCTTTCCTTTTAATCAGCAATCCCACCTCTTTTTTTTTTTTTTTTTTCCTCGAGTATTTTCTTTTTGATGTAATGTATGTGTGTGTGTGTGTGTGTGTGTTTTTTTTTTTTTTTTTCTCCCTACCTATTGTTTTCCATGTGTATTATGATTTTTCCGAGAATATATGATCTGTTTGAATGGAATCAGATAGTTTTTGTTCGATGAATCTTGTCGGAACTGCTCTATTTTTTGAGCTTACATTTGTCCTTTATTTTTATTTTTCTTTTCTTCATGAATAATTAGATAAATGTCATGTACACGTGCTGCTTAATTTTTTTTATTTATACTTTTTTTTTTTTGCATCGTTATTATTCGTGGCTACTCTGCCGGATGCTAATGTACGCACACATATTCAATTCTCAGGAATGACTTGGTTTAAATCAGGGTGAATTGTTGTGTTCAATGACTGAAAAATTTAAGATTCCTGTTCTAATCAAAATTATTTTCACAAGAAAAAATATTTATTTTTATTAGATTATGTGTTGCTAATTTTATTATAACCAATCATTTTGCATATCTCTGTAAGGCGAAGATCGAAATTGGAATTTATTTACTTTTTTTTTTTCAGGTAGATTTTGAACGTATTGGCATAATTTCCTACTAATAAATTTTTTAAATCTTCTTACTTCTTCATATCTTTGTATCATGCTCTTATACGTATTTTTAACAACTTATATATAAATAGCCTCAAGCATTCTACTATTATTATTATTATGATTAATTTTGAAGATTTTATTAAGCATCGTCATGTGTTTTTTCAGATATCATGCATTGGATTCAGTTGCAAAATGCAATCAAGCATGTTTGGCACTGCTGTCCCTAGTGGATCATCTGCTGCACAGTTGAGTATTGTAACATTTTTAATTATAATTATTACAGGTTTAGGTGTCCTTTGTTGCTCTTATAATTGACTCAATAAGAAAAGAAAAAAAAAAAAATTTTCAGGCGATGCAATGCCAGGACAGTCCAACCCATTAAAGCAACAGCCACAGAATTGCCACCTACCGTTCAGAGTGAGTACTGCACGCCTTTTTAATTTGTGGTTGTGAATTCAGATATTTTGATTCTGACTCTTAAATTTATTTTGTCTAGAAGCACACACTGGTGGCAAGACAAAGATTGGAATCAACGGTATGTTCATCAAATTTGTGCTCTGTTGTTTGTACTGGTGTCTTATTCAACATTATTGATGGTTATGGTGTGTTCTATGTTAGTTCTTTATTGCATGAATGCGTCATGCTTCCTTATGAAACACAGAAATTTTCAGTTACTAAATATTTGTAGTGCTTCTTCTGTTTTGCTGTGCAAGAACATGAGATTTTTTCTTTGGCTTCTTAGGCCTTGGGAATTATCTAATCAGTTCTGGTATCCGCGGATTCTTGTTCCTTATTTTTTTTATGCCATTAATTTTAGTTGAAGGTCTATTTGTCAAATTTGTAAGAGTTAGATGTGTTTTCTGAACCAGTAAAGCTGTACATTCGTTGAACATAATTTACTCTTGCTTTTTATTTCCAGTACTCGTTGAACCAGTGTTTGGAGTCACTTCTCGTGTTAACTTCTTTTGGCTGGGGCTGTACAAATTTGACAATTATGTGTATACGTTGATTGTTATGTTAATCTGGGAACTAAGCAAATTTATTTTAGTGCTTAAGCACATGAGGGATATGCAATATTGGCATCAATTTCTACATTGACAAATGGTTAATGAGATCTATAATTCAAGAGACCAGACTCTTTTGAAAGAAGTGTGACACACTTAGATATTATCTGACCTTTTTCAATTCTTAATCAATTTAGGTTTTGGTCGAATTGGAAGGTTGGTTCTACGAGTAGCAACATCCAGGGATGATATTGACGTGATAGCAGTGAATGATCCTTTCATTGATGTTAAATATATGGTAAGGATGTCAAATATATATATATATTTTTTTTGGGGTGTGGGGTTGTGGGAAATACCCGCACCTTGTTGCATTTAGCTACCAGTGTCATTGTTGTGCTTATCATTAATCGTTTTGTTCTAGAATCAAATTGGGTATCATGTGTGAAGGAAAGGTTTTTATCGTGTGGTTTGTACTAGTAGCTTCACTTTTGTCTCCTCTCTAATGTGGCAGTGGCACGTGTACAGAAGACACACGCACACATTATTACATCAATAACAGCTGTTACCCATGTGCTATGCCTGCTTACATTTTTGTGAATCTTCATGGTTTTGCTGTTCCATTGTTTTTACAAACTATTAGGGAGTTTTGCAGGATTGTTTAAAATGTGCAGGTTTATTTATATTTATGTTCTTTTTATTTTTATAAGTAAATAGCAATCTCAATAATAATAGTTGTTTTAGTTAACAGTCATTACTTCCAATTGTAAATCTAGGTTGATTCCTTTGTGCAGGAATGGTTGGCTTGCTATTTTCTCATTCTATCTTGACCTTTTCTTCTTTCTGTTCTTCTATCCAGGCTTACATGTTTAAGTATGATTCTACTCATGGATTATTCAAGGGAACCATTAGGGTTGTCGATGATTCAACCTTAGAAATCAATGGGAAGCAGGTTAAAATTGTGAGCAAAAGGTAATACTCTGCACTTTGCGATGAAAGTTTGCATGGCATCTGTATGACGTGTTGTGGTATAAGGATTACAAAATATGCTATTACCAGTTTTTAGTTTTTCATTTTTTCACGGTGAGATTTTAATTTAAGGTGAATTGTGCTTGGACTAGCTAACAGTTGTTATCTAACTTTATTCAGAGACCCTGCTGAGATTCCTTGGGGTGATTATGGAGCTGAGTATGTTGTTGAATCATCAGGTGTTTTCACAACACTCGAGAAGGCTTCGGCACATAAGAAGGTTGGTTCATTTTTCTTGATATTCTTACTTCTCTCTCTTTCTCTCTTCTCGCACATTCAAACCATGAAAACCACAATTCCATGCAAGACATTCATGATTAAGTTGAAATGCTCTTATTCTGTTTCCAGGGTGGTGCCAAGAAAGTAGTTATATCAGCTCCATCGGCTGACGCACCCATGTTTGTGGTTGGAGTAAATGAGAAGACATACAAGCCAAACATGGACATTGTGTCTAATGCAAGTTGTACTACCAACTGTCTTGCTCCTCTTGCTAAGGTTCGGCTGCTTCTTAAAGAAAATCTATTTCACATGTTTGGGACATTCTACATGAGAATTTCGGTGGGAAAAGGGTGAATTTGGATCTTTAAAATTTCTCACTTTTGGGAGACTACATTTCAGCGTTTTGGCCTCCCAACTACCCTTTTTATAGTTCCATCAACTTAGCATTTTTCTTTAATTCTTCGTTTCTAGAATCTTTATTCCATGTTTGAAAAGTGTAATTGTGGAAGTCAAACTACATTGTTTTTAACGGAAAAGACATTTCGTTACATTTTTAATTTTGGGATGATATTCTTTACTATATCAGAATTGGGCAATCATTAAAGCGAGTTTCAAGTTTGCGACTAAGGGAGCATCTTTTGAACCGCTCCAATGACCTTTGATTTTCTCCTAAAACTTTCCGTTCTGGAACTTTTTGGCGTAGCAGGAAATAATTTCTTTTAAATAATAAATACTTTATGTAGGTGGTTCATGAGGAATTTGGTATTATAGAAGGTTTGATGACAACTGTTCATGCAACTACAGGTATTTCTGTTTGTTTCTTTTCTACTCCCTCTTTAGAACCAGTTGGTAACTTGATTATGAGATTTACTATATACATGTATATATATATTTTTTCTCTTTCAGCAACTCAGAAGACTGTTGATGGCCCTTCGATGAAGGATTGGAGAGGGGGCCGTGGAGCTGCACAAAACATTATTCCTAGTTCGACTGGTGCAGCAAAGGTGAGTATCGTGGAAGTAAACTCGGGAAATTCTTCTAAGAAAATGCGGGCTTTTAAATATCGGCATTTTGATATTTTTCTTATTTGATTTAACTCGGGGGCACAAGTGTGAGTTTCATGTTTTTGGGATTGTAGGCTGTTGGAAAGGTTCTGCCGGAACTCAACGGGAAGCTTACTGGAATGGCCTTCCGTGTGCCAACTCCTAATGTTTCAGTGGTAGACTTAACTTGTCGACTTGAGAAGAGTGCTTCCTACGAAGATGTGAAAGCCGCCATAAAGTATGTGTTTTCAATTCACTTGTATTCATTCTCTCTTTTAGGTAACTCTTAAGTTATGTGCTAGTGTTTTATTGATTTGGTTTCTGTGATCTATATGGTAATAAAGGTATGCATCAGAGGGGCCGCTTAAAGGCATTCTTGGCTACACTGATGAAGACGTTGTCTCCAATGATTTTGTTGGCGACTCAAGGTAGAGTTTCATTGTTGCGTGTTTCTTGAGTTCATCAATTAAATTGTTAAAGATATCGGCAGTATCCTGCTTAAATCATGGTGGAACTTATTATCTTTGTGGTCGAGAAGAATGTGTCAAATTCTAGTAGTTCAACTACAGAAAGGAGGGAAAAGAATAAGTGCAGTTGATATCCATATTACAAAGGAATAGCAAGGTTTAAAAATGTATTTCTAATTCATAAATCATAATATTTAATTCAGTTTAAATTTTGATCTTGTAAATATCTCACCTTTTTATAAAAAAACAAAAAAGTGCCTAGTCTAGGACGAAGTTTGATGTATTATGCAGTCTATGATGAGGGAAAAAAAAAAAAAACAACAGTCGATACTTTTTCAGCTTTAAAATGACTACTCTTTTTTTCTTTTTTTCTTTTTTTTTTATCCAACGGTTCAATCAACTAGTTGGTTGAGTTTAGGCTGCCCATCCTAAAAATACCATAGTATTCTTGCAAAGTTTATGCTCGTGTTATCACTCGTCTTTATGATATGTAATAGTGTATGTAATCATTGATTTGTTATCCACTTGGAAGTCAAAATTATGTCTGATTTAAAGCTGTAGTGTCTTTTCTCAAGATCGGTGCATCAGCATGGTCGTTTTATTTCTTCGTTGCTTTGCAGGTCAAGTATCTTCGACGCAAAGGCTGGCATAGGGCTTAGCAAGTCCTTCATGAAGCTTGTTTCATGGTACGACAATGAGTGGGGATACAGGTAAAAGATATTCTCTCAGGATCAAAGTTCACCTTCCCAAGCTTTCTGTACTTTTTGTCACATATCCCTTTTTTTCTTTTTTTTTCTTTTTTTTTCTTTTTTTTTCCCAATCCTGAGAATGAAATGTATTCTACTTGCAGCAACCGAGTTTTGGACCTCATAGAACACATGGCGTTAGTGGCAGCCAACTACTAAATACTTCATTGTTGCCGCGAAGACATTTTTTATTTTTATTTTTTTGAGCTTGCAATGAGCTTGGTTGAAGAGTAATCATAAATTTAATAGGGTTTTAGGTTTTCCTTTTATCTATTTCGCACATGTAATTGGAGTTGTATTGAGATGCGAGTTGAAACATCGCATGACGCAACTTGGTTAATAATGAAAAAAATTCTGAGATGTATGGGATTTCGATAATGCATCTACTTAAAGACTTTTTAATTATTAATAGTATTGACAAGGTAAGTTGCTCATTTAGTTTCTAAAATTTTAACATTATGTAATTTTGGTCCTTGAATCCTTTTTTTTTTTTTGTAGTTGGAATGTCTTTAAATTTTTAAAATGTTGCTATAATAGTCCTTTATGTTAATTTTTGGACGGAATGTATTAGTAATTTAGTCAAAGAGTAGTGTTAATTATGGATTTCGTTCAAAAATTAATAGAAAGGAGTATTGCAACAACGTTTTTAATAATTTATGATCATTTCAATTACGGAAAAAAAAAAATAGGGAATGCTTTTAAACTGTTAAAATGATATTATAAAAGTCATTTTGTTAATTTTTAAATGAAATCTGTTAGTAATTTGGTCAAAAATTTTTACTAATTACTGGATTAAGTTTAAAAATTGACGTAAATGATTATTATAGTAATATTTTAATAGTTTAGGGGTATTTCAATTATAAAAAATAAAAAATAAATTAAAAAAAGTTTCTGGACTAAAATTAAGTTCAGAAACAAACTTAATAATTTACTTTTATTATTATTATTATCAATATTGTTATTATTATTACATTGAGAAACTACGATCTTTCTTTGAAATTGTCATGCTTCAAATTCTTTTAGGGTTTGATCATGGGCTAAAATTAACGAAGCAACTATAGCGGTTCGTTCCGCCAAATTCATAGCATAGTTTTTCCAACGGGCATACTGGTGGTACGGTACGGCAATTTAGGATGTGGACAATGAACCACGAAGTAAGGGGGAGACTCAGAGAGCAGAAGTATGCAACTATAATTGTAGGAACTGGCGAAGAAGCAGAAGACATGAAATTCTGCTTCTACAACTCCATCTGGCATTATGCCCATTGAACTTCCATATGCTGCTGCGGACACATGATTAAGAAAATAAATTGTTTTCAAACGAAAAAAAAAAAAGGAAAGATTGTTTTCTCTGAAGTTAATGATGCAACGGAAATAGAGGAATAAAGAATGGTTTCAGCGATTGATGCTAGCTCAGATTGGAGGATTGGGGACAGAAGAGACTCCATTCACACTTCAGAGATAATGCTCTATCAAAACAATTTTAATTTCAAATATCTCAACATCCGGAATACATTTTTATGCAAGATCATTCTAAGGGACCTTAAACTTAGCGAAATGTATCTGAATGCTTTCTTATATTTAGGGGATTATTATTTAAATGATCTCGAGTGTAGAAATGGAATTACATTTTTTTAGAACTTAACGAGTAAGAAAATCAGGGCATTCTCCTAAAAAATAAAAAATAAAAATCAGAGCGTTCTTAGGACTCTCAACCTATTATCTTGTGCATTGTCAAAACATGGAATAAGGGGCGCTGGAGGCATATTGACGCCAAGTAAGTTATGGAATGAAGGTGAGCGCTTGAATCTTGGAGTAGGACGAGGTCTGAAGGCAAGCTGTAGATTTGTAATACTGAGTCATTGGCGGAGAAGTCGGCACGAATTATGCATTGGGGAAGTTATTAAAAACCTTGTAATTCTAATTTCTTGTAACCTTAGTTTGTTGTCAATAAAGATCTTTTATTTGAGCTGGTGTGTGTAAAACATAGGTTCTCTTAAAGATTTTCATTCATGTTAAATAACTATATCATTGTGTCGATTATTATTATCTTTTGCTCAAATATACAATATAGGCCATTGAGAGGAGCAAGATAAAAAGAGAAGGCAATAATAAATATTGCTTTGCATCACATTCATATTACATATAGATAGTAGTTAATTGAAGAGATTATGCGTGATTAACAAGGTTTGAGGCAAATGCAACAACGTAGAATCTTAGAACATTTTTCGTCATCAAAACCTTCACTCTTGCATATTTCCACACAATTGTTACTCCTTCCGCAAAGTCCGACGAATTTTTGGCTGCGTGATTTGCAAATCCTTGCTTCACTACCACGCATTGCGTCTTCTTCTATCATGGAAAATAGGGTAATTCTCAATTAAACTTAAAATTTTGCATAATTTAGAGTTCAAAGACATACACTTCTGAACACACACACGGGATATATATATATATATATATATATATATATATGCGCAGAGGTATTTTTCAATATAAATATCAGTGGTAGAAGTCACGAAATAATTTATCAAGAAGTAGAATGACTCGGTCAATTTCTCTAATTTTCTGTGTGTATATATAAATAAAGTGAAAGAGTTGTATGTACCAAAAAAATTGAGTAAAATTGTTTTTAAAAAATTAAAAGTAAATAGATATAGCACTCCAAAAATAAGATATCTAAGAAAGAGAGGTAGATGGGTAATTACGAGAAGCAACGAGAAGGATGAGCAATAACGCTAGCTGTATGTACTTCCTCTCCATAATATGCCTTTCTTATTTTTCTTTCCACAAACTTTTTTTTTTTTAAATGAATTTTCCACAAACTCTTTGCACTTTGTTTGTGTACGCCTTCGATATTTACCTTGTGTGTGTGAGTGTGTATATATATACATATACTAGCATCCTACACCCTGATATAAAACTACCTATATCTCTCAAGATTTGGTATCCCAAAGTAAAATATGTTATTCTTACAAGTGGCAATTAAAGGAAAAAAGGTTTGAACCTATGATATTTGCATTCAATATGATCGGATATTTAATTTTAGATTTTGAGGACTTTAACAATTTACAACTTTTCATTCTTCAATATGGTAAAATATATTATTTTAGATATCTTTGAGGGCATAGAAATTTACAACTTTGAGTTCAATATTGTACGATATTTAATTTTAGATTATGACCAACAGCTAGATTTTGCATTCATTAATATGTATATTAGTAAATTTTGGATTACGATGACATTTGCCTATCATTAACATTAAGAATACAGCTGTTATTAAGGCATGATATAAGCATGAAAAGTATATCATTATGCCCTACATATCATATTTGTATGTTCCAAAAACGTGCGTAAATTAAGAAAATTTTAAAATAATATTTTCTTCAAATATTAGTACTTGAGAATTTTTAGAAAAGGGGGAAGATATTTTGTAGATAAAACTTTATCAAGGTAATCATGAGATGAGTATCGGAAAGATTTAAATTTAAACTATTTTAACATCTAGAATCTGTTTTAAGCATGATCTTCCTAGATTTAGTGGAACGTATCTAGACGCTTTCTCATATCTAGGGGTATATTATTTAAGGGGTCTCACGTGTATAAATATGATTATGTTTTTCAGAACTAAAAGTGAGAGAAAATCATAACGTTAATTAGACTTAAGCAAAATGGCTCTCAACCTATTGCCTTGTGCATTGCAAAATCATAGAGTAAGGCCAAGGAGGTGCTGGAAGTAGATCAACGCTGGAGCAAGTCGTGGCCTGAAGATGAGCACTTGGGGCTTAGAGTAGGACGAGGTTTGAAGGTGAGCTGTATATTTGGAATAGAGTTGTGAGTCCGAACACGAGCCATTCAAGGAGAAGATAGTGTGGGTTATGTATTGGTGGAGTCTTTCACAAACTTATAATTCCAATCTCTTACATTCTTAAGTAAAGATCTCTTATTTGAGTAAGTGTGTCCAACACCTATGGTTTTTTTTTTTTTCTTTTTCCCCCTGATCTTAGGGATTCTTGACCATGTTAAATAACCATATCTTAATTACTTTGTACGGTTGAATAAAAAAACTGCAGTAAAGTTGTTTTATCAAGACAGTGCATGTATTATCATTTGTCGGGTCCTAACATATTGTTGTTGATGCGTTCATTATAATGTTTTACATGATAGCGTGGCCTGGTCTCCGGCTTCTACTTTGAGTCGGTTGATTGTTTGTTCTCTGTTTTGGTTCTAGTTCTATGAAATAAATGAAGGGTAAAGAGTTCATCCTTCGGAAAAATAAAAAATAAAAATAAAAAAATTCCTTCGTATGTGGCTATTGTTTTAGATTTTTTTTTTTTTAAACTAAAAAATATGTACATGTAAAGAAGAAAATAAATTGAACAAGAAAACACAAAAATTTAATGCATTATAACAATGTATACATCTACTGACTAATAATTTATCGAAGTATATATTAATCATTTATTCTCTAAATCAATGATGCATCAAAATAAATTACCAATTTATTTAAGTAAACCAATGCTTTAATTTCATAAACTAATTAAAATAAAGCAATAGTATAAAGAGAGTCGGTGTTTTATCAATAAGAGTAGCTCAATAATTCTTTATAGAGTAGTAAATCGATAATTAGTTAAGGGAAAATGATTCACATCATGAAAAAAAGTTTCATAATGTACTAAAGAGTAACTTGTTAGGGGTAAAAATATAGAGAAAATGTAGTCATTTTAATTTTGCATAATTTACAGAATTTTTACATTTGACAATTCATAATATTCCTGATAAAACTTTTCATGATGTGTTTCATTACTTATTAAGTCAATCACCAAAACTAATAAAGTCGAATGAGTTAGAATACCTAACTAAGAGCAATGATACACAATAATGTTAGGTACTGATAATACAATCAAATTCGACTTTATTAGTTTTGGTGATTTACTTAATATACATAAAGCCACAGGACATTTTAATTGCCATGTAGCGTAACGTTCCCCCATGTGTATATATAACAAAACATGACTATGCAATCAAAACGCGCGGTTCATGGAAAGCAATAAATATTAAACGTTCTTTTTAACTGATATATAATATATGTGCGCTATTGGGAGAGCAAGATAAAACAAAAGGCAATAATAAATATATCACTTTGTAATATTGCTTATTACATATACATATAGTAATTTTATTGAAGAGAATCGGATCTTTGAGCATCTTCCATGGGCAAAACTTTCACTCTGGCATATTTCTACACAATTGTGTCATCTCATGCAATGTCCTTCGTATTTTTTCTGCTATGTGCTTCGCACACTACAAGAATTTTCACCTTCAGAGACTAAAAAATTGATAGCAGAATATCTATTTTTTTTATCGCCATTTCTTTCTGCGACCAAAAATTTTTGGTCGCCATTTGGTCCCCGAAAGTTGATCGCACTAGGTATCGGCATCTAAAAAAATTTTGGTCTCCGAAAAATCCGCGACCAAAAAAATTTAGTCGCACTAGGTATCAGCAACCAAAACAAATTTGGTCTCCAAAAAATCCGCAACCAAAAAAATTTGGTCTCCGAAGGTATTAGTGACCAAAAAAATTTTGGTCTCCAAAAAATCCGCGACCAAAAAAATTTGATCTCTGAAAAATCCGAGACCAAAAAAATTTTGGTCTCCGAAAGTATCGGTGACCAGAAAAATTTGGTCTCCAAAAAATCCGCGACCAAAAAAATTTGGTCTCCGAAAAATTAGCAACCAAAAAAATTTGGTCTCCGAAAAAGCCGTGACCAAAAAAAATTTGGTCTCCGAAAAATTCGCGACCAAATGTTATTTAGTAGTAAAACGTATTTTGCAAAGCTTTTAGCTACAAAATATTTTGGTAACCGAAAGTTTGAGTGACCAAAATTTTTTGGTAGCAGTAATATTTACATCCTATTGAGAATAGTCACATATTTTTCAATCTATAAATATACAATTATAAAAAATGATAATGCAAGAAAAATATATTATATTAGCTAAAGAGACTCCAAATCTCTAAACACATTAAATAATTTATAGTAAATGTTTAACTATAATAGGCATCAAATGAAGGTAAACTATAATTAAAACAAAAGCTAACTTAGGACATAGTGGTTGATGGTGGCGGCGGTCCATTTTGCCTTTGGGAGAAAAGTCCCGGATGATCTGAAGGTGGATTAATTTGTTGAAGAAGTTGTTGGATTAGCTCATCTTGTTTTTTCAACCTCTCATCCTGTATTTTCATCATCTCGTCTTGTATTTTCATCCTGTCCTCCATATCTGTCACACGCTGTTTATTGTTCGCAACTTCGGTTCTAAGGTTCTCGACCAACAATCGTTGGGTAGGTCCTCCAGAGCTGCTCAATTGTCTCTTTTTAATCACAGGACCTGTTCCACGTTTAAACCCATATTTTTCATACCTTTCATTCATCAACACTTGAGAGTAGATATCTTTTTCATCATCAGAATTGAGTTGCAAACCCTCTGGTAGTTGGTTTAATCTTTTATTACGTACTTCCATCATACGTTGCTGTGAGATTCAAAGTGTTATAAATATATATAAATAAAAAGAATCTAGTTGATCTTACATAATCCGCCTCAGCTCAGTCAGTTTGTCAACCATGCTTTTCACTCCAATGAGTTAATTTAAAGACATCTAAATACTTTCCTGAGTTTGTCGAATCTGAACTTGATTTGGTGTTCTATATGCAAATCATTAATCAATAACAACATCATTTATTGTCTCTTATTTTATGAAAATATATTATTCAAATCGTAACATTACTTAAAGTAAAGTATTTACCAGATGTTCATTCAAATGTTGAATTAGAAATTTCAAGCCACCCATATAAGCACCTGACTTTTCACGATTAAATGCACCAGCAACTGACTTTTTCTAAAAATGAGAATGAAAAGACAATTAATTCACTTACATATGTCAACTTAATATTCTACAAAAATTTTGACAGTACCTCTCTTAAAATTGGGCCCATCCTAAAATTTAACAACCTATAAACAAGATACACATTTCTCATATTAAACTCATATCAAACTCCATATAAATATAAAAGTTTACCTTCCATGTTTCAGATTCAAAGCATTATGTGCACATCCACTTCCAATCTTCATCCTTCACATAAGGATACGGATTTTTGTCTAATGGATTCAACCCCTTCTCAACAATATTTTTGTACTTGACATGACATTTGTATCAAAAATTTTTGAACCTCTTAAAGAAAATGTTATCGATAATGTCATTCAAATGGGAATTGTCTTCTAAATCCGTATCGAAATGTTCCTACAAAAACAATTATTAAGTTTTATAAATTTTTTCTAATCATAATACAATAGTTACCATGAATAGTTAAGGAAACAAAATACCTTCAATTTTTCAATGCATACTTTTTTCGCATCATCCGGAACCTTTCTCCAACCGCTATAATGAAGTGGACAATAATGTCGTACAACTGAACCAATTGCATTAGCAAATTTTGGTGCGTGTATTCCATGTACACGAAGCTCCGTTTCTCTATAATTTATGCTTAGTTTTTCTTCTTTTGCCACTAACTTCTCAACACCCAAACTTCGAGTAACTCCTCGAACAGTAGGTTGTTCTATTTAGAATGGAAAATTTTAATTAAGAATATCATTGAAAATAATTAACAAGATTTAATTAAATTGAACATACTTTGATTTTCAGTCACTGGATTCTCGATAAGTTATTGTTCCTGAAAAGTTGATTCAATGGCATGCTTTCTCTCAAATACTAGTGAAGAGGATGAAACTAGTGTTACTGGAGATTGTTGGCCTTCAGATTGTTGGCCTTGTGTTTGTCGATCATGTGATATTGTCTTGGTACTGGAACTGAATGACAAACGCTTTTTACCAGCCATAATAGATGTCCTGAAATCATAGAAACAAAAACAAAAATACAATTAATCTTTAATGAGAGAATTACTAAGCTGGCTATCTGCTTCTCCTCCTACTCCTATGACAATCAGGGTCACACTTTTCAAATAGAAATCTCCCAAATCGTAGTTTTAGTTCTCCTCCCTACAATATAGATTGCAAAAAAGGACACCAAAAAAAGTGTTAAAATCATTGATAAATTCCTTCAATATAGTTATGTGTTGCACCGAATATCTATGCAGCTTTTCTGCCGACCTAATTTTGACTTGTAAGCAGATTCAATGATCAAAGGAAAGTCAGCCATTTTTCTTCATGATGATACCAAATATGAAATTGGTCGCAAAATCTAGTTTTTTGCTACCACATATTGGTAGCATAAATGTGGAATTGGCTACCAAAACTATATTTTGGTAGCCGAAAGTTACATTTGTTTTTAAAATATTCTTTATTAAAATATAATTTAAAATTTTTTTATAATAGATTTTAGAATAATATGCTTTACATATGTAAATTTAATTAAAAAATATAACAACTGTTATAGATTTGGTTATTCGAATCAATGTGTAGTTTATAAATAGGAGATTAATAAGAGATACATAAATGCATTTTTAATATTAACTTTAAGATCGAATCAATTGTAAATTGATTGATATTAATAAATGTGTATTAGTATTGCATTAAAAACTTTATATTGAATTTATTCATGAAATTACCCATATAAAAAGGTGTAACATTATGACAAATAAAAAAATTTTGACAAGATTTCGCTATCAAATCAGAAATTTGGCAGCTGAATGTTGCACTTCAGCTACCAAATTTGAATTTGGTCACAAAATCTAGCTTTCCGCTGCCAATATTGGTATCATAAAACGTGGAATCGGCTACCAAAACCATATTTTGGTAGCCGAAAGTTACATTTTGTTACTAAAAAGTGTATCATGCCTGGATCTAACTGGGGCTCGCGATGGTGGAGGAACTGACTCGGAAAAAAGAGGGATTCTAGTTGTAAGATATCTAATGAAACCATCACTGGAATTGAGATCTCATTCAAAGAGAAATATATCAAATATCTGGAGTTTCTTTTTATATATTATATGAATGATCCGATCCGCAAGGACCATGATTGGGAATTGTTTGATTGTCTTTCTCCGAGGAAGAGACGAAACATAATCAACTTGAATTCAGGACAGCTATTCGAAATCTTAGTGAAAGACTGGATTTGTTATCTCATGTTTGCTTTTCGTGAAAAAATACCATAAATATTCTTTATTAAAATATAATTTAAAAGCTTTTTTTATCCTCCCCAAACAAGATATTTTGGGATAGATTTTAGAATAACATGCTTTACATATGTATGTTTCATTAAAAAAAATATATACCAACTACTATAGATTTGGTTATTCGAATCAATGTTTAATTTATAAATATGAGATTAATAAGAGAAAAAGAAACGTATTTTCAATATTAACTTTAAAATCGAATCAATTGTAAATTGATTGATGTTAAAATATGTGTATTAGTATTGTATTAAAAACTTTATATTGAGTTTATTCATGAAATTACCCATTTGAAAAGGTGTAACATTATGTGTATTAGTATTGTATTAAAAAACTTTATATTGACCAATACTTTTCCGTCACTAAATATTTTTTTGGTCGCCATTTGTTATCTGCAGAACAAATTTTCAGGGACCAAATGAATTTGGTCCCAAAAGGAGATTTACTGCTACCAAATTTTGGTCCCCGAAAATATTTTTCTGACACCAAATATTTTTTTGGTCGCCATTTGTTGTCTGCAGAACAAATTATCAGGGACCAAATTAATTTGATCCCAAAAGGAGATTTACTGCTATCAAATTTTGGACCCCGAAAATACTTTTCCGTCAACAAATATTTTTTTGGTCGCCATTTGTTATCTGCAGAACTAATTTTCAGGGACCAAATTAATTTGATCCCAAAAGGAGATTTACTGCTAATAAATTTTGATCCCCGAAAATACTTTTCCACCACCAAATATTTTTTTGGTCACCATTTGTTCTGCAGAACAAATTTTCAGGGACCAAATTAATTTGGTCGCAAAACGTGATTTACTGCTACCAAATTTTGGTCCCCGAAAATACTTTTCTGCCACCAAATATTTTTTTGGTCGCCATTTGTTATCTGTAGAACCAATTTTCAGGGACCAAATTAATTTGGTCCTAAAAGGAGATTTACTGCTACCAAATTTTGGTCCCCGAAAATACTTTTATGCCACCAATTATTTTTTTGGTCGCCATTTGTTCTACAGAATCAATTTTCAGGGATCAAATTAATTTGGTTGAAAAACGTGATTTACTGCTACCACATTTTGGTCCCCGAAAATACTTTTCCGCCACCAAATATTTTTTTGGTCGCCATTTCTCTTCTGCGAGAACCAAATTTTTTTTCGCGCTTTACCATTGGCAACCAAGAAATAATTTGGTCTCCAAATGTCTTCTTATGGTGATCAAAATTTGGTTGCTGAAGATTCTGATTTTTTGCTACCTAAATTTGATCTCCGAAACTTATCTTCAGGGACTAATTTTTTTTTAGTCGCGGAATGTCTAGTTGCTGAAAGTTCAAATTCTTCTAGTGGCAAGTCCTTGCTTCACTACCACGAATTGCATCTTCTTCTATCATGGAAAAATATATACGTCATTATTATTTGTATGTAATTTAACTCTTAAAAAAAGATGTGAACAAAAAGAAACTTTGAATTTCTCGTACATGCAGTATTTATATTCTAATAAGAGATGAAGAAAATTTAGAATTAAACGACATACATATCTGACCTCACACACATGAATATGTGTGTGTGTGTGTGTGTGTGTGTGTGTGTGTGTGTGTGTGCAGGGGTATATTTTTCAGAATAGAAATCGATATTGGTAAAATTCGTATCTTGCACGAAATAATCCATCAAGAAGTAGAATGACTTGGTGAGATTCTCTCTCGTATATATTTAGACAAAAATTAAATAAAATTGTTAAAAAGAAAATAAAAAGAAAAAGAAAACACTCCAAGCTGAGAGGGAGAGGGAGAGAGAGAGAAGGAGGTAGAATATGGCGTAATTACGAAAAGCAAGGAGAAGGATGAGCAATAATGCTCTCCATTATATATATATATATATATATATATATATATATATGCCCTTTCGGTTTTTCTTTCCACAGTCTCTGGACACTTTGTTCGAATACCCCTTCGGTATTTGCCTTGTGTGTGTTGTGTACTATATTATATGTACATATGCTAGCATTCTATACCCTGATTTAAATGCTGCCTATACCTTTCAAGATTTGGCATCCCAAAGTAGAATATGGTATTGTTATAAGTGGAACCTAATGGAACCAATTATTACCTATAATTTTTGCATTCAATATGCTACTATATTTAATTTTAGATTTTGAGAACACAGTAACGTAAAACTCTTGAATCCAATATGGTAGGCTATTTAATTTTAGATTCGAGGACTTTACCAAATTATAACTTTTGGTTATTTCATATGATAAAACATACTATTTTAGATATGTTTGAAGGCATGCAAATTTACAACTTTGAGTTCAATAATGTAGGATATTTCGTTTGGCATTTCAACTCAATTTTAATTAAATTGTATTTTTTAATCTTAGTTTTTTTTTTCTGAAAAGTCAACAAAAATTATAACTATTTTTTGAAAAGTCAACCAACTCCAATTTAAAAATTGCATCTCCAACCGACGAACCTAACGCATGCTTAATTTTAGATTATGACTGCAGCTAGCTTTTGCATTAATTCATATCCATGTTATTAAATTGTGGATTACGAGGACATTTGTATTTATATATATCATTAACATTAAGAATAGTACAACCATTAAAAATTGAAACTATCAACATGCACATATATTAAGGCGTGAAATAAGCATGAAAAGTATAACGTTACGCTCTATATATACATCATCTATGTTGCAAAACATGCTTACATGAAAAAGATTTCAAGTTAATCTTTGCTTCAAAAATTACTACTTAGAATTTTAAATTAATCCTCATAAAATCCCTCTAATGCTCCCAACTCAACCTCGGCTCAGTTTGGCAGTGACTCTAACAGCCCAAAAAGTTCATTTACACACTAATTGTTACTTTCTGGTTCTACCATTTTATTTTAGTTTTTTTTTTTCATTTACTTGTGTCCAATTTTTTTAAAATTTAAGAAAGATAAAAATTAGGATGCAACAATAAAGTTAATATGTATTTTGAGTAAGGGAAGAAAAAACTATTTAGAGGATTAATTGAAAAAAAAAAAAAACAAATACAGAGATAACTAAAAAAAGTGAAGGAAGAATTAATTATGAGATTTTATTAAATCATATACTATATATATTTAGTTTAACCTCTAGATACAAATGTTGGGACTGCGTCCCTGAAAACACACACACATATGTATAAATATATATATATATATATATATATATAAATAGAAAGGTTTATACGTGAGGACTCCCATATCGATAGAGAGTGATGATTTTAAGGGTGTGTTTACTTACACATAATCGGAGTGAGTAAGATTCAAAGTTGACATAATTCGGAGTGAGGATTGGAATCCGAATAAGTTGTTTACTTTGTTCTAGGATTCAGAATGGGAGTCGCAATGAATCACATTCATGCGTTTACTTGAACCCATAATCAGAATAAATTGTTGTAAATTTACTTGTATACCCCTTTATTTATTGTGTTTTCAAAAATTAAAAAAAATGATTAATTGTTTTTATTTATTATCATACTATTAATCAAAAGTAAAATAATCATTATGATATTGAGGCAATAAAATTAAATTGTGTAATTTTTTGTTTAAAAAAATTAAAAAGCGTGAGAAAAATGAATTAAATTAAGTAAAATATAAAAATATATATATAAAAATAAAAACATAATAATATATTATGATAAAAAAAAAATCTTTATTTACTCTAATAACGTTAATAGTAATTAGGATAGTTATATGATATTAAGTTAATAAAAATATATTATATTTAGTTAATAAAAATAATTAATATATGTTGTTATTATTTTTTAATACAATTTTTTGCAAATAAACTAAGGGTAAAATGATAATTTAATGTTAATAGAAATGCGAGTCACAATCCAAAGGAGGCATGGGATTGCCAATCTCATTCCTCAATCCCAAATTAGTGTGGGACCCACCATTCTTACTCCCATTTAAAAAAAAATGAGCAAGTAAGCAAGGAATTGACTCTCATTCCCTACTCCTGATAAGTAAACATGCCATAAGTGATTAATTATATGTGCTCATAAGTTCCTTTATAATCAGCAACTGTTTAAAGGTGGTAACTTAGTAGGGTCCACTTATGATTCCACTAGTTTCTCCTCCTGAAGGCCATGTGGTCGATCTGTCCCATAGGAATTGTGTGTTCTTGTCTTTGTGTTTTACCCAAAAATAAAAAAATAAAATAAAATAACAGGAAGGATTGTGATCTGTGTAGTGTGTACCTTGGTATAAATGTAGTTCTTCATCGCCTGTCTCAATGCGTTTTTGAAATTTATCTTGATAACAACGAGTAAATTGTCTTTTATATTCCGCTATGGTTTTCCGGCGGTGATTCACTTCGTCTTCGCATTCTTTCCGACTCCGCTTTGCACAACTAGCAATCCATGCCAATATTGAATTAGGGCTATGATTATCAATGACAACTCGATCAGGAATGAGTACTATTAATGGAGGCAAAGGAGGTAATTTATGGGGTGATGAAGGTGGTAATAAAGGCGATACCGCATGAAGAAATATAGGAAGATTAACAAACAAAGTAATTGAAACGAGTGTCCTCACCACAGCCGTAATTCCTCCCATAAATGCAACACTTTTGTACATATCTCTCAATTTCTATTGTAAAACCAAATCTAATTCAATGCAGCATATATGCAACTTATGTATGATCATCTGCCAAATTACCCTTTGCCGTGCATGAAGTATTGTTGTTGTAAAATATATATATATATATATATATATATATATAGTGATTGCAGGATTCAAATGCATATCTTAATTTTTGGACTCGTTTGAGAGGACTTTTAGTGACGGAATTTTATCATTGAGATTCTTGAAGTTGAGATGAATTTTGAAAATGTAGGTTTGGGTTAAAAACTTTTGGGGAAAAAAAAAAAAGATGTTTTGGAGGTTTGTGTTTAGTGGAGGAAATTGAAAAAAAAAAATTTTGTTTTGAGATGCGTATATTGTTGATTTTAATACAAAAAAAATGAAATAGTAAGACTTTTGAAAACCCAAAAATCTCCCAAACGTCCATTTGCACACCAGATAATTTTCCACCATTTGGAAAAGTGCCCCGAAACAGGGCTTAAAAGGAGCTACAAGACATATGAAATTCATCATATATAATTTATTAGAATTTTGTTTGTTTTGTGAGAACGAATGTAATTTAAACTGAATTTGAAATGAATTTCAATCTAGTAATTTTTTGTTTTCTACGTATTGAATTTCATCTTACCCCTTCCGATCGAGTTCTGACTCTATATTATGTGGGGGGGTTGGCTGATAATCACAAGCCAACAAAAGAACCAATGAGCCCCTAACTTCTAAAGCTTTTATTATTTGACCAAAATTTAATTTTTTTTAAAAAGAAAGTGTAAGATCAAGAAAAGAGAGGAAAATCCTTTTCGGTGAATTCTAGTGAGTTTCTCTTTTCGACTCCAAAACCACCACACCCCCCCCCCCCCCCCCCCCCCCCGGCTTTTCTTTTTTTTTTTTCCCACAGAAAATTTCTAAAATCTCTCTCTCTCTCTCTTTTAACTTTCCTTCGCTAGCTGGGTATGCTTGACGTGGAGGCCACACACAGATATTTACAAATGGCATAAATATATATATATATATATATAAACTAAATGAACAAAATTATTCCATTTGGAATAGTTATTCAAGCATGCTTAGTCCGATCAAATGAGAAATTGTCATTAAAAGATATTTAGCGACGACAAGAATTTGTCGCTACAACTCTATTGCTAAAACTATTTAACGATAACAAGATATCGCTAATAAGGATGATATTGTTGTCGCTAAACCATTAAAAGCTGTGCACCCAACTAGACGAGGACAACACATGACTAGGTTTGGGGACGACATGATTTTAAGTCTTTTTAAAGAAGACTATATTTAATATTTTTGTATTTCTTATTGAAAATTAAATTCTAATTTTAATTTTAATGCGTAAGCTTCGTAAGGCCATTTACGGGCTTGAACATGCTCCAACGAGCTCCCAACAATTTCTTATCGTCTCCATTCTCTTGCCGACACTTGATACGTTTCAAGAAGCAATTAAATATACTGATGCTTGACCATTTACAGAGACCAAATATATATATATATATATATATATATATAGATCAATTGCTTCCACAGTTGCAGAACTAAACTACTACTTGATGTGCATGCTTCTGACTAAACTTGGTGTTTGGATTCCACAAACACCTGTGATCTGTTGTGACAATGTTAGAGCTAGTACTCATCTATGTTCTATGTACCGGTATTTTTTTTTTTTTTTTTAAAGCACGAAGCATGCGGACTATTAATTTGTTTTATTCGTGACCAAGTTCAAGATGGTGCTCTTCATACTGCTCATGTATCGTTTGAGGATCGACTAGCGAATGCTCTTATCAAACCACTTCGGTGTACTGGTTTTATTTCTTTCAAGACCAAAATTAATGACTCTCCGACCGGAGTTCAATGTTCTGGGGCATATTGGATAAAGTTAACAATTATGTTTTATTTTATTAATTAGTATTTTCTTTTGTAAATAGTTTGTGTTTTAAATTAGTCCTTGATTGTAGGAGATTAGAAAATTTACTCAAATTCGAATTCTCCAGTTATGTACATATATTTATCATATTCAATCACTACGAAAATTATAGAATAAACAACGGATATTCCACAATGGTTTTTAGGGGAAAAAAAAATCATCATGAAATGTAGTATAAAAATGTAGGCACAGAGTTTTTTCTTTTAACCGTCGTATATGGTCATTATATGACAGTTTTCGGAAAACTTCAAAAACCATCAAGGATTAACGTCTACTTTTAATGAGGATTTTAAAAAAGTATGGCGGTGAAATGTCCGAAAATTCTCCCCAAAAAAATGTAGGATTTTTTCCCACTCTTCTACTAAAAAATATTCAAAAAATTTCTCATTCTCATCTTTATATAATTTCGAGCACGCACATCTTATTTTACAATTCAAAAAATTTTCTCCCAAATTCTTTCTGTCAACTTTCTTTGAAGTTTAAAAGTCTCTCTCTCTCATCTTTCTGTAATTTCGAGCACGCTCATCTTATTTTACAATCCAAAAAACTCTCTCTCTCTCAAACTATCAAGGAATGTCTAAATTCGATGAGGATTTTGAAAAAGTATCATGGTGAAATGTCTGAAAATTCTCCCCAAAAAAAATGAAGGATTTTTCCAGCTCATTTTTCTACTAAAAAAGGCTGAAACTTTTTCTAATCTTTCTATGATTTCGAGCACGCAAATCTTATTTTCCCATCCAAAAAACTTTCTCCCATATTCTCTCTATCTTTCAAGTCCATCTCTCTTTAAAGTAACTCTCCCTCTCTCCCTCCCTCCCCCTCCCCCCTGGCAGCCGCCAAGTCCCCACCACCATATTTGTCGCCAGCGCCATGACCAAAAGAATACAAGCACTTAGTATTTTTATAATTTTTCTTAAAAACCATCGTTCAAAATTGTGTATCAAACATCGCGTATCACTTTTCATGAACATTCAACGATGGTTATAAAACCATCGTGTAATCCACGTGATATTCCATGGTGGACGATTCCATAGCGGTTTTTTAACCATCAAGGCCTCTGTCATGGAATCCTATTTTTCAAGAACATAAAAAAGCATCGTTGAAAATTGTGCATGAAACATCGCGTATCACTTTTCATGAACACTCAACGACGGTTATAAAACCATCATGCAATTCGCGTGACATTCCATGACAGTCGATTCCATAGTGGTTTTTTAACCATCAAGGCATCCGTCATGGAATACTAGAAAGTAGGCAATGAAAAAGGTAATGCCATAATTCTCCAATTCTTCTAATATTCATCATATCAAGTCCCAATAACAATAACACAATTTTACTAATCACATCAATTACATCATCCCCACATTATTCATCCAAATCCAAAGGAAATGGCAGATCGATCGGATAAACCAAACACAACATATATAACTAGAGAAAGAAAGCACATAACAAGCTCAGGCAGAAAGACAGACCCCATCTTCTAATTCACTGATGCAGAAAACGTCGACCTAAGCTACTGATCATTACTCCTCGCAATTAATTATTTATTTGTCGTAGTTCATCAAAGCAACAATGATCTTGAAGGTGATTGACCAGAGGTGAAAGAGAATACATTGAAGTGAGCCGAACTGAGAGGCCATCAGAAAAGCTCGCCAAACTTCAAAGTGTTAACATGAACTTTGGGAGATGGAAATGGAGAAAAGAGCAGTTACACTTGAATTAAAATGTCAGAAAAATATTAGAAAGGGAAGGTTGTGATTGGCGTATCTCCGTGCAATAAATGTTGTGACGATTAGATAGAAGATGCGGAACGAATTTGAGCCTGTTATATAAAATTGGGCTTCTATTTTCAAAGATCAACTTGTTAAGTGGAGTAGTCCAATATCCTTATATGTTTGTTATTGTTGTTATATGTATTCGATGTGGGACTTGGAGTTCTTTTTACCCATAACATATGTAGCAGTCCTCATGGTTGTGAGGGTTCTTCTGTCTCAATGCAATGTTGGAATTTCCGATGATAACAACGAACAAATTGTCTTTCATAAAATGCTATGTCTTTCCTAATGTGTTCCAATTCGTCGTGCATTCTTTACGACTCCGCTTGGCACAACGTGCAATCCATAGTAGTACTTCAGTTGGAGTATAGTTATCCATGTAATAATTAACACCAGGAATACTAATAGGAGGCAAAACACGCTCATGATCAGTTGATGAAGGAGGAAAGTTAGATGCTTCGGCATACAGACTTGATACAATCAAGAAAGTAACTGAAACAAGTACACTGACTACCACAATTCCTCTCATATCACACTTTAATTTGTGTATATCTGTGTATATGTGTATATGTGTATATATATACTTCTTACTTTCTATTATCTAACTAGTTGTAACAGATGAAGCATTTTGTAATTTATATGAACAGCCAAATTAACCTTTGCCGTGCATGACAAATTGTTGTTGTAATATTAATGATAATCATCATCATTATTGTCATTATTTTTGCTTAACTTCAATACAATTTCCTTTAAAAAATTGAACCTTAATTCAATTATACTCAAATTTAAACATAAACTTTAAAAGAAATTTGTCTTGAAATTAAGCAAAAATGATCAACATTATTCCTTTTGAGCTATAGTGTGCAAGTATTGTGCAAAAAATGTCTTAATTTTAATAAATTTAAGTAAAAATGATTGAATTACCTAAAATTAGAAGTTTAAGAGGTTAATTGTCAGGAAAAAAATTTAGGGACTCAATTGTCAAATTCAAAAAGTTCAGAGGACATTCATGCACATAAGTCTAAAACAAAATACTTAAAGAGTTGGATACAATTTTAAATTATTAAATTTTTCTCAAGTTTCATTCAATTGATTAAACCGGCTAACAATAAGGAACAAGTTAACTTTCAAAGCTATATAAGGCTGCCATAGATATACATATATGTATATATTGTGTGAATTTAAACGTACTAAGAAAGAAAGGGGAAAGACATGGTTACACTCAAACCATTTTATTAGTCTAGCGGTAATTACATATATGATTTAGTCAAAAAGTTCAGAGTTCAAATTTCCGATCACTCTCAAATTCAGAATATATATATATATATATAATATACATGTTTTTATTTATTATTTTGTTAACTTACTATCATACATGTATATGTTTTATAAAAATATATAATATATATTTTTCATGCTTAGGCTATTGTTAATTATTGATAGGTAATATAAATGCACTTAAATATTTATAGGGAAAAAATCTCTGAAATTTGGACCATTAATTAACACAAGGAATAGGCCAAAAAGGAAAGAAGAGAACACCCTAGATGGAAGCTAAAAAGAACCTTAGATAGCAGACACCTTCAAGGGTCCATTTATATATAACACTAGCACGGGTACGCCACAGAGAGAAAATTACCTCCGTGCCCTTTAATTATCTACGCCCACTCCTTGTGCAGGAAGCGGATCCCTGAGGGAAGAGTGTCACGTGTTATTATTTCATTGCTCCAAGCAATTTCTCTCTCCAATCAAGGTCCAAAAATTGGACAACCGTGTAATTAATTTATCATAAAATAGGATTTTTTTTAATTAAAAAATAATAAATATATATGTTTCGATCTTTTAGATAATTATATTTGATCAGTTTGACCTTTTTTTTCTGAACACTATGTTGATTACATTAATTTTCAAAACGTTCAATAATTGGAATTAGTACATGTGATTGGAGTAGACTAATCGGATGGGACCCGTATTTTTGGCTAGCCCCTAGGTGGCGTGTGAGAACATGGGCATCACAAAGGCCATAAATTATCATTGCAATGCATGTGTTTTCAAGGATGAAACATATGGGTGCATTATAGCATGTTTATTTTAATTACTAAATTGTACTATTTGTTTTGCTTGATATTTCATCATGATTTACGTCTACCATATCGTCATCTGTGATACTTTTACCGAGAATAAACTATCCGGTAAAAATTCTCAATAGTTGGAAGAGGAATATCTTATGATTATCTTGTATCCTCCATTAATAAGAAACATAAGTTTGGTTTGGAAGAACCATTTCCACCTATCTATACTTGTTGGCTATGCTTCTAATTCTGATTCTGATTCTGCTTGGGAGTGACTCATTTTATAATAATTTCTAAGAAAAAATTCGAATAAGATTTTGCTCGTTCGTTACTATATGCTTTGC
Source organism: Ficus hirta (assembly GCA_038430175.1). Classification (NCBI taxonomy): domain Eukaryota; kingdom Viridiplantae; phylum Streptophyta; class Magnoliopsida; order Rosales; family Moraceae; genus Ficus; species Ficus hirta. Next base: position 15,691,110 of record CM076594.1, on the reverse strand, counting down.
TACTTGCTTTAGAGTAAAGTGTGACTCAATAAATGAGTAACATTCATTCATTATGTGTGTAATTTTTTTTTTTTTTTTTTGAAAATGGTAATTGTATTTCAAATCAAGAAAATACAAACATTAATTACTGTAATGACCTCATAACACGTAGAAACTTAATCACAATTACAAATCAGTTCTACCAGTAAGTTCTAATGAAGCACACAAAAGGGTGAAACGTGCACCGGATTCCAACAACGAGAAATAAAAAAGGCACATTAATTATCAAGCACACATATAACTCTTTTAATAACACTACTACAATCAATGAAAAACTCCAATCGATTGAGACCAAGAGACCTATAGTTAAAAAGTCACCACCAACACCACACAGAAAATAACTCTAGCAGATTGGACATACATCCAATACGAGAGCGTGGGGAGACCAGCTCTGTTATTACAAAATAGAAACAAAAACATAACGAAAAAAATGCAACACCTATGTGGCTGAAACATCATCGCCTTTATTTTAAACAAACAACTATCACAAATAGGAGAAAAAAACCTAAACTCCATGGATAAAACCTTCGGTGACAAGCCAAACTACATAACCAAAGAAATCAAAATACGTCCCCTTCAACCATGAAATCGTCTCACCATCAAAACCGTCACCGTGGAGTTTAAAAGCATCTTCTCTAGGACCGGTTATCCGGTGCCCAATCAAAAGGAGGCGCCGGACTCCGATAAAAGAGAAATATGAACAATACAAACCTCAGCTATGGAGAGAGGGAGAGAGAATTTTTTAGGGTATTATTTTTGCCTAATATGTATATACATTATGTGTGTAATTAATTATTAGTCTTTTTTATTTTATCACTGCTAGTGGAGTGTGACCATGTCAATTTTGAAACACACTAAGATTGTTTGTTATACAAAGATCCACGCAAACCTCAAATCACATATAACTCTTTTAATAACGCCACTACAATCAATGAAAAACTCCAATCGATTGAGACCAAGAGACCTATAGTTAAAAAGTCACCACCAACACCACACAGAAAATAACTCTAGCAGATTGGACATATATCCAATACGAAAGCGTGGGGAGACCACCTCCGTTATTACAAAATAGAAACAAAAACATAACGAAAAAAATACAACACCTATATGGCTGAAACATCATTGCCTTTATTTTAAACAAACAACTATCGCAAATAGGAGAAAAAAACCTAAACTCCATGGATAAAACCTTCGGTGACAAGCCAAACTACATAACCAAAGAAATCAAAATACGTCCCCTTCAACCATGAAATCATCTCACCATCAAAACCATCACCGTGGAGTCTAAAAACATCTTCTCTAGGACCGGTTATCCGGTGACCAATCAAAAAGAGATGCCGGACTCCGATAAAAGAGAAATATGAACAATACAAACCTCAGCTAGGGAGAGAGGGAGAGAATTTTTTAGGGTATTATTTCTGCCTAATATGTATATACATTATGTGTGTAATTAATTATTAGTCTTTTTTATTTTATCACTGCTAGTGGAGTGTGACCATGTCAATTTTGAATCACAATAAGATTGTTTGTTATACAAAGATCCACGCAAACCTCAAATCACGTCAGACATTAATCGGTTTCCCAACCAATTTTTCCTAACAATTAGTTGAATTTGAACCCTTCCCCTTAACAAAAGATAAAAGAAGCAAATAATACTAACTCGACAACCAAATCCAAACAAAGTGTTGACAACATTTATACCATACATACATACATATATACACATGACGATACACATGAAATCTCCTAATTATTACAAAGAAAGATTAAAACAAAAGCACTCTGGGTTGTTCAGTTCCTTCTTTTTTTTTTTTTTTAAACAGAAATTGTATTATACCATACCAACATTCTCAATTACTAAATCACTGATCATGAACAATGTCAATGGAAACATGTTTTTGAATCAGTAAGTCATTTCTCTTTTCTTCTCTCCTTTTTTTTTTTTTTTTTCCATTCTTCTTTTCGGTCTTATTTTGCCAGACAATCTTGAGTTCAATCAGAGGGCAACACAACTTCATCACACACTACTGAAAAATGAGTAAACACTCCTAATAATACACCATTCCAACACTACATATCATCGCTTCTGGTTCCAATCAGTCATCTGATCGTCTTGGACTAGGCGATTCTCCGCTAAGTACTCTACAAACTCATCGATAAGATATGGCCAAGCACCTTCTGCATCGTAGTTTGATAGTGATGGGTCCACCGTCTGCAAACACAAAGACAACAGAAACCATTTAGCGTTTGCCATTTGCATCAGTCAGAGCTTGTCTAATTCCTACACGTACTCATGATGGTGTATTTTTTCCTGTTGTTATAACTTCTCATATACTTTTATTACGCAATAGGCATCATGAAGAAACTATACTAATTCAGGGCCAAGTCGGGTTGGTTTTGCTTTTGGAAGTCCTAAAAGGATTTCACATATAACACGATGGAACTGTACAGAGTATCGACAAATGAAAAATACAGGTAAACTCATATATAGAAAGCTCGTTTTGCCACCATTCACATACTTCTTATCTCCTAGACAGCGCAGAGTGCACAAGGATCATTCAGGAGGATATAATGCAAAGAGTAACGGGTAATACAAACTCCTAGCAATAATTCCCAACAATAAAAAAAATTAAAAGTAAAAAACCAGATGCTTCTTATCTTACTCTTGCAAATTCCAATAGTTGAGACCATGTATCCCTCGAGATGGCTTTATTGTGCCGAGCCTGAGTCAAAAAAAAAAAAAAAAAAAAAAAAAAAAAACAATTTAGTTAAGTGTCAAAAAATACCCAGAGAAGAGAAATATATCAACGAACTAAAAATACTTAAAGAAGCAAGCTTGAAACTTATAATCAAAAGCCATTCTGATAATGGAAAGAAAAATCAACTAATCTTTCCGATAAGAATGTCTTCAAATCAAACATATAGCTAGATCATACTATAGGTGTACAAGATTATCACACTACACAATATTTTTTGTCCTAGAACATTCTTTTTTATTTTTTTTTCATATAAGAAAAGCTCCTTTTGTAGATTATGACTCGAATACAAAGGAAAACGAAAAAAAGACAAGGCATCCTCTTGAAGAGCAACCATGAAAAGAATGGAACTTATTATAATCCACCCCCAAATGCTCATATTTCTGACGAAAAAGAAAATCTCGTCTAAATTTTGGGCTTAGAGATACTTTTCTATGCAGGAATGCCAGGGACCTAATGCTTATCAGCAAAGCATCCAACACACTCGGGTCTAAAACTGAAGCCAGAATTCTTGGAAGTTCACTGGTCCAACCCCAACCACGTTACGAGACAATGTGAACAGGCAATCACCAACGCTCCTTTCATTTATAATCTTATTAGCAGCAAAGATTCAGAAACCCTCGGAGTTGAAGACAAGAAATTAATAAGCAAATGCCAAAAAGGAGATTCATGGTAGCAACTCCAAATCCAATCATGATAATATCTGTATGAGGTCTGCTAAGTCTTTAAGGAGTACTCATTTTAACCTCCCAACAATTAACATTATATTTTCTTCTACAAATTCTCCAGTCCAATTGACTGCTGTGATCAGCAACTAAACGCGAATACAACAAATTATATATAGATAGTAGCAAAATCAGGTACTATAACTTAGTATTGATTATTATTAGAAACTTCATGGAATTACCACAGGGAAACCACGGAGGAAACTCTCTCAAAAAGTAACAAAATCACAAAGCAATTCACTAGAAAATAGTCCACGTGTAAAACCCATTCTCCAACTATGTGCTGTTGCACATTAATATATACACTATTGCCAATATTTAGGGAAAGGATAAAATAGACATTAGTTACTGTCTTACCGATTCAGTAGTACAAATATTACATATGACCAGTAGCTGAACCCAACAAAGACTCAGCTATACGAGTCTTTTTAACTATAGCAGTATAGTATTATGGTAAGTGCTAAGTTTGCATGAGCTTCTAAGGAAAACTCACAATAAAGAAACATAATACTTTAGCAAAAATTAAAAAATTAAAAAATTTAAAAAAAAAATAAAGAAACATAAATATAACTCGTACTCACCTGTAAAAACTGGCACCAGTGATCAACCAGCGGCCACTGCTTTTCAGCAAATAGTAATTGCCACATCCCAATTGCAGTATCCAAAGCCAAAGACTTTTGACCCTGATAGAAAGGAATAAAGACGAATAGGAAATAAGAGTTCATTTGTATAGTACAGATCATCTAGGAAGAAGAAGATTTCATTGGTAATATCAACAGAATATCCCATGGTCCAAAGAAGTATCAAAAAGGAGGGGAAAAAAAAAGGTCCATTGTTCCAATTTTAATCTTCAAGATTAATAATTATCATTTAATCGTTCAGGTCTACTTTTTTTTTTTTTTTTTTTCGGTTGATTTCTACCTAGGGCAACCAAATCTCAATTAGGTACAGAAAAGGGGTGATGCTAAACATACAACATTTAAATTCCTATATTTATGTACTTACGGAGTTTGATGAGGGCTGATCCTACAAGAAGGCAAAGTTTTCTGCCTCCGTGGGCATCAACAGATAAATCTTACATGAATTTTCCCGTTTCCTTGATAGTCCTCAATTGGAAGGAAGTGATTCGGCTTTAGAGGCACTACAAATTTTCGGAGATTCTGTTTTTGGCCCCCCTACATTTTTGATCTGTTTGTCCTGGTTATTTGTAGTTATAGCCTCCTTGTTTTCTTTTGTGGGAAAATGGCCATTTTTAAGCATTTTTTAAAGTTTCCAAAGACTGCCATCCAGCCTAATTATTCCTCTTTTTTCCTTGGTCATTTTTACTTAACTATAGCATAGATAAGAAGAATTATGTGAGTGTGTGTCCGTATGTGCGTAATTTACGTACATTGAAGACTGGGATCTAGGTCTATTAGAGACTATTTGCATGTAAGATTTAATAAATTTTAATTATTAAGTTCAACCTTCAAAATCAGCATTTTCTATCATCAAGATAGAAAAACAAATTATTTATAACAAAACATACCTTTTCCTTTGCCCACCCAAAAGCAAAGTTGTAAATCTCTCGAAACTTTTCTGAAAATAGAAAATAAAAAATAAACCTACTAAATAAAAAGAATACAAGATTTTATCTAGCATAACTATCAAGCTATTTTGACAATTATATCCATAGCACACAAGATCATGTATGTATTTATTCAGCATACTCAACACTTACGCTCATCCTTTAGCTCAGAGCGCATAAAAGGTATTCTTTCACGGAACTTTTCCAGGCTATCTATCCTGCCATTAGAAAGTTTGTAAGGGGAAAAAAAACCAATTATTTATTGTTTCCGGATTTGACATTTAGATTGATAAGTAAAACAAAGAAATTATCAAAGATTTGATTACCCACCCTACTGCTTGTAATCCTCCTATAAACTCTTGCTTGGAAAATTCACACATGGTGGCGGCCTTCATATGCCATGAAATAACTAGCTGTTGGAACCCATGGTCCAAAAAACCAACCAAAGCACAATTAGAAGTTGAAAGAAAATAAGACTAAATATAAATTGAATAAAGCTTATTTGACATCTTATGTATACATCTAGCAATGTCTTTCCTTGTTTTTATGCAGCTCTCTACAAATTTAACCTCTTGCAGCAGAACCCAGGACCATTTCCACCCAAAAACATAAAACCAGCTATATAACATACCAAAACTGTTCATAGTTTATTTTTTTTATACTTCCTATTAAAGGAAAAAGAAAAAGAAAAAAAAAACATAAAAAAACCAAAGTAAAACAAAATAAAACAAAGGAAGCAGTGAATATATAAAGAAATCAAAACAGCATGAAAATTCATAAATTCTTTAAGGGGTAGAATAAAAATAAGAAACAAGAGATCATAATGTTGCCCTGCACTTATAAAGGTCTCAGTAATGAATTTGGATTATTTTAGTTCAACACCAATTTATATTAACACTATCCAAAACTTCTTACTTAATATAGGACTGTGATACACCTCATTTGGATCGACAAGAAAGCCTTCCAAGTTTCAAAGAAATTTCAAGATTTATTTTTATTTTAATGTCCATCAATTGAATGCCAATTCAGATATATTAAACTTACCGTGACTATGTCTTGAGGATCCACCTGTCCAAAACAGAGGAATAAAACATCATTCAAGTACGAAACTATAATAGCAATAATACAAGACATATGCTCAAACATCACCATATTATTTCTTGATAAATATTAAAAATGGTTGAACCAAACCAATTATAGTCTATGAAGAGTTTAACAACAATCAAAGAGTTACCTGAAGATCATTGCAAAGGAGTGTTATACCATCAGCTAGTATCATATCAACGTAAGGATCTGCAAGAAGACTTCAATAGTTGAGTAAACAGAAATTCTGCTGAACTACACACTTTTCAATGATGCACGCCACCAAAAAAGTCTCTACTAGTTCAAATTCTGTGTTAAATATATAGATACTTTACTGTAATCAATTCACTTCACCGTCAAGCTCATGACACATCTATTTGCCTCCTATTACTATATCTAGTCCAACCGGACATCAGAAAAATCATGTCAAATAAAGCAGAAAGGTTATTAGGCTTAACTGGTGCTACACTTCCGACTTCCAACCAACTATACCAAAATAAAACGCACATGAAATCACCGAGAAGCACGTCACTTTACAAAATTCACTTGGCAATATTAAATGTGCCAGGATTTTCCAGCAAGGCACCATAGAAAAATGTATAGTTAATTCCAGCTTGAAGGAATAAGAAAAATGGAAACTTAAATCTTGCCTTTATATCTGTTGTAAAGCTCCTCCAAATGTCTAGTATCAGTAAATGATTTAAACTGGGGGTGGCTGTAGAATACATCAAATGCTCCTTCAAGATGCCAATCGCTGGCCTTCAATGCCTGCAGGGCAACTTTTTCACTGCACAAAGTAAAAAGTTCATTTCGCATGAAGCAAACTCAAGTGGAAAACAAAATGAAGATATACGTCAAAAAGCTGCACTAGTCAAGAAAATTAAGCAATGTAATTCCAGACATAACATTGAAAAGCCTCATATATATCTCCAAATGTCTTCCGGTCTGATTAATTATCAAAGAATGGGATCGTCTATTAATTAATGGGAATTACGGCAGGATCTGTGTCCAAATTTTAACGTGTTAGAAATTACCACAAAAAGTTTCATAGAAATATCAAAAACTATTGCGAATAATATCAAATTATTTTTCAATCTTTTCAGGAAATAAGATAAACCAACATTTAGCAGTGATAGAGGGAGTCAATGTTTTCTTTGTTGACCTTTTATAATCGAATCCCTGGAATATAGGCACAGGGATGACAGACAGTGAGCAAAACATCACTGTTTCCTCTCGGTTGCTGAAGAACTTTTTCTTCGAGGAAAACCAGTACCACCAGCAGCCAGAAAAGTATTGAATATGAAATTTATCACAGAAAAACGAAATGTATAGAATATGGGAGGAACAGGTGAACCACCACCAGTCATATGGGAGCCTTTTCTTTCTTTTTGATTAAGAACAAAGAAATTTTTATTACAAAACCAGTGAACACCAAATAGGAGAACTAGAATTCCATCAATGAACCAAAATAACCACCCCATGCAAGAGAATTGTGTCACGTGTCTCTTTCAATTTATGTAAAACATAAATTAAAGAAATAGAAGGATAATCCCTACACTATTTTGACAGACCTACCTCCTTTTTTTCATCCTCTTTGCAAGGACTTTTTTCTTTGCTAAGAAAAGCAGAAATAATATACACAGCTCTAAAGTGTGTGTAACACATACCAAAAAAATTCATAACATCACCATAATTAACTTATGAACACGGAATAAGAAAATAAGATAATCAGTACCTTGCTCCAGTTATTGTCATGAACTGTTGGACTTTGTCACGGTGGCCCCTACCCAACTTATGCTGCAAAAGAATACAAGAATATTGTGCAAAATAAGAAGCAAAATAAGAAGCTACTCATGCCAACGGATTGTCTCAGTAAACAAAAGCAAAAAAGAATACTACCAAAAACGATATTGAAAACAATACTAAACATTTCGAAAAGAAACTTAAAAATGTATTTAAAACAAAAAACAAGAAAACAGAAAGAGAATGAGAGAGAGAGAGAGATAGACACAAAGGAGAGAATGAGAAATCCTTAAGTAATAAGAAACAGAAAGAAGTATGAGAGATCAGAGAGAGAGAGAGAGAGAGACAAAGGAGAGAGAATGAGAAATCCTTGAGTCAAAAAGAAACAGAAAACAGTACGAGAAAATGTCGTCAACAAGCTCAACAACAGTTACAAACCCTGTCATCAAAAGCTATAAAACAACACACCCCTAACACAAATGGAGGATGACATAAGGGGAATCTTTAGCAGCAGAAACCTACAATGATACAACATCCTTGGCTTTCTCCTACAACTCTAAATCTTCCTTGATAACTGCTTTGAAAATGCCATCATTTTTTTTCCATCCACAAAACCTAAAGTAGAGCCTTCACTGAATGGACTCGCAAGACTTTTCTTGTCTTACATTGACCCAAAAAAACTACAAAAGATGCCACCAACAGAGATTAAACCTATTGAGGGATAATGTAAGAGCATCGTGCTTCCATTCAATAGTCACCACCAAAATCTAACAGCAAAGGGACCCTATGATATAGTTAAGCATCGCCCAAAGAATAATTGTCGAACCATCACCAAATAGGTAAAAAGTAAGAAATAATACAATTGACTACATCTAATCATCAAACTCCATAAGGGATCTCTTTTAACGGAAACTTTCACAGCCCGAAAGCCAGACTCAGTTTCATATTTCCTACTCCCAAATCACCAAACCATTTCTGTATACTACATAGGTGTCGGCGTATCGCCTTTCCAAGAAATCAAGTGATCTTTAAAGATTTCCCCTTGACATCCCACCAAAAAACTAGACAAAACCCTCTCAAAATATATATATATATATATATATTTCTCCAGAAAATTTTTGACTGAATTTGGGAGTTCTAGTTTATATGCAAGTGGAAAATTTCCAAATCCGTACGGTAAAACCACTATAAACACTAAGCTAAAGCCTTGTGCAATAATCACAATTCAAAAAATAATAATTAAAATAAATGAACTAAAACTACCCAATATAAGGGGGAAAAAAGCTTTCAAAAAAATCAAGTAAACTTAAAGATTCAACGTTAGGGAAATAAGAAAAAAGAAGTCTAATTTGTAAAAGAAAATACTCTTTTTCACCACTATCTACGCTTAAGAATAATGATTAACCATAACTAATTAGTTTCATTTCCAAAAAAATAATATGCTATATATTTCAAAAATATCTTGAAACAAAAACAGAAATTCATCAAAGAATACGAAATCGAAGAATTTCTTGAGAAACGATTATATTGAATCTCAAACTATTGTTAGAATTGCAAAAGCAAATGAAATTCAGAGAAAGTCGCTGACCATTTTGGATGGAGACGGTGGGAGCAGCAAGTGAAATTCTTCTGGTTGAGAGAGAGAGAGGTTGTAGAGAAAGAAAGGTTGTAGAGAGAGAAAGGTAGGGTTTGTCAGCTCTTTTCTTTCTCTCTCTCACACAGAAGCACTCCCCACACCACTGGCTTGCTCTCTCCTCTCTCAATCGGGGTTGGGCTGGCTCTATTGTTTTGTCTTAAAATAAAATACTAATAATAAGGGTGTGTTAGGTTCACTCTCTCAAACTCAATTTTTCTATCTCAAATTTTATCTTTTTCTTCAAAAGTCTTTATCTTTTTTTCAAAAATTTTTTTGTCTTTTCTGAAAAGTCAACAAAATTTACTATTTCAACTTCAAAAACTCAACTCAAACTAACGAATCAAACGAATCCATAAATGAAATTAATGACTAGGATACTACTGTTTCTTTTTAAATTTCGGATAGAATTTTATTGGAGAGTTCTACAGTTGTTAATATTTTAACCACATTAATGGGGTAAGATCCAACGAATAAGAACGGATAGATTAATAATATATATTAAATTAAGATGTAAGTGTTTACATGTGATTATACTTTTAAAAAAAATCCTCGACAACAAACTTCTCAGACCATCCCCTCTCAGGTCGCTACTAGTACGCCCTCCCGCCTCCCCCCTCCGCTTGCCGCCCTCGTGATTGGGTCCCCCCCTTGCAATCTCCGATCTAAGTTTCACCCCTGTCATCCCATCCCACCCGACAAATCCACCAGAATCTAGGCCTCGATTCCCCATCGTCACAGCTGACAGAGCCGGATTCTTTCGCCGAAGGGGGTGGAGTCCAAGGGTCCAAGGGTTTTTTTTTTTTTTAAATATAGATAAGTGTTGCAATTGTATGTATGGGTGTAATTTCATTAGATGATCCTTAGTTTTTTTTAGCCCTTGGATTTCAATCTAACAACCAAAGTGTTTTTACCCCATTGATGGGGGAAAAAATACACCCCCCACCATAGAAAATCCCCAATTTTATTTCCCTCTTCGTCTTTTCAAATCAATCTCGTCCATTCGTCTGCAGATTTCAGGGCTCTCTCCCCCCACCCCACCCCCACCCCCCCTTTAAAGAGGGTTTTTTTTTTTTTGGTGCGAGTGGATGACTCATAATATTATGAACTCATCTTTATCCATTTATATGCAAAGATAACACAAAAAGGTGATTTTCAATGGTTGCAAACTTAATTTAACCGTAATAATTACAAAAGATAAATTGTTTAATTTCCTCCATTATAAATTCAAAAATAAAAAAAATACCCCCTTCCAAAAAAAAAACAAACAAACAAACAACAACCGAAAAAATAAAATGTGTTTAAAAATTATTAAATTATTATAGTCTATTTAAGAGTCGTTTATAATATCAGTTTCTGTTGAAATTTTCCAACCCAACTCTAAAACTCTCAAATCTAACTCATTTTTTTTCTTTTATATTTTCAAAAAACTCAAATTTTAAAAGTCCATAATTTTCTTATCTAAAATCGAAATAAGATTTTTTTTTTAATTACACAGAATGATGAGATGAACGAAACAAGATTTATATTGTATTTTTTTTTTTCTAAGAATACATCCCTAATTTTTACAATTTATTTTATGTTTATTTTCAATTCACATTTTAATCAAACACACATTTCAATATCAATTTGCAAAACTCCAACTCCAACTTTAACTATTATTCCAAATGGATCCTTGGGTTAGCGCATCGTAAGATAAAAAGATTCTTGGGTTAGCGCACCGTCAAGCCTTCAACGTGTAGGCTGAAATGGTCTGTCCCCACACATAACACATAACCCACTTACATACATATATGTACTGGGCATGTTTGACTCGTAGGTTGCCCATCTCCTTTTAGAAATGAGATTAATATGAGACGAAAATATAGTTTGGTTGAAAGGTCTGGCTCATCTCAGTTTAAAAATGAGATCAAAAAAAAAAAAAAAAAAAAAAAAAGCTCCTTTTTCAAAATCAACTATCATCTTATTTTTATTTCAAATCTATTTTGTACTGTTATATTTTTATATTCACAAATTTAAATATATTCTTCTTCAAATTTTAAAATTACATAATTTTTTTTTTCATTCATCTCCGGCTAAAATGACTTTTTTTTAATGTAATATGATAAGATTTTTATTAAGTTTGTTAGAAAACAAATATAAATGACTTTTTTTAATATCATTCTTAATACCATTTTAGAAATTTTGTCATTTTTAAATTACACTTTACTGACATATCCAAATTGTATTTCACTAAAAACAAACAAAAAAAAACTGAAATAAAAAGCTACTTCTCATTTCAAAACAATAATAATAATAATAATTTAGGAAAAGCACTTACATGATACAAATTTAAAGATCATTACACCAACATGACACAAAAATTTTGATACTAGACCAATATGACACAAATTAGACATTAATAAAAGAAAAAATTAGGTTGGGTAGTCTTTTTTAGTTACTTAATTTAATAAATGACCCAATTTTTTTTATTTAGGAAATGATCGTTTGTCATTTTTCAGATTTGATCAATTAGTGATTGACTATAAAATTTAGTAATTGACTAATGGTCAATCAGTGATTGGTTATGAAATTTAATGATCTAGGTTATGATTAATCAATGATAGACTGTAAGTCAATCATTGACGGTCAATCATTGATTGACTATTATGTGGTCAATCACTGATTGACTATTTAAGATAATTATCATTTTATAAAAAATGACTTTTTAACTAATTTTAAAAAATTTCAGCTATTAATTTTAAAAAATTTATTAAAAAAAACTATTTAGCTATAAATTCTTAATAAAAATAGAGTTTATGTGGTCAAGAGGGAAAATTTGTGCCATGTTGCTAAAAAAAAAAAAGTTGTTACTTGGGTAATTTTTTCTAGTTCATCTCAAAACATAAACTACGAACTAAACAGGCCCAAAATGTATCATCCTAAATCTTATAGGCTCAAGTTTAGTGGGCCTATCGGGCTCTATAACCATTCTAGAGAGGTTCTTTTCTCAATGGACTGACCATATCAATTATTGAACGAGGAGTCTATGGGTCTTCAAGCTGGTTGATATATATGAAAATAAATAAATAAATAAAATGAGTATTCAAACTTATTTATCTACTGAAAAAACTTAACTATCAAGGAAAATAATTTATTTACTGCTAGTAAACATGTTACTTATTTTAACAGTTTATTAAATATGTTATTTTCTTGTTTTTGCTTTCATAAATATGTTATTTACTATATATTTCCTTTAATATATTGTGATATTTGGTCCTTGATTTTTTTTCTAAGAATTTTTGTCCAGGCTATGAACTTAACAATGAACTTTTGAAATTTAACGGAAATAATCATATGTTGATTTTGTGGTAGATTAAAATTTTACAAAAATAATCAGATAAAGTGGAAATATTTTCATTTTCAAAGGTAGTAAAGAGAATAATTTGTATCGTATATAACTTATTATTTAAAATTTCAAGTTATTATATTATGAACAAGTGATTTCCTTGGTTAGATTTGCTAAATCATTATAATGCTGATAGTTCATAGACTTAAAATGCTAAAAAAATTAAAATAAAAAATCATAACAGATAATTTTGTATTTTCTTTTGGATATAGATGTCTTGGTTTCCTTTCACTTTTATTGATGTCAATCCTGACGTCCAATAATTAAACAACAATAATCCAACCCCTTTGTTCTTCTTTTAACTCCCTTCAACCAATTTCTGTATACACCAACTTAAGTTGGTACTAAAAAGTTAAAATTACAATGATTTCTCTAATATTTTTGTAAAATAGAACATAATATTCTTACTTTCATGGAAGAGTAAAGATATAAAGAGAATGAATTTATACTTATATACTACTCTTTAAAAGAGCGAATGATACTTTCTACAGTGTAATTCGCTCATCTCTTTGAAGGAGTCATGTGACTCTTCTAGTACTCGTTATCATATGACCTTTTTTATTTTTTATTTTTTATTTTTTTTTTTCTTTATTTGTCTATTTCACGCATGCAAAAGAGCGTGTTCTCTAACTAGTATTAAAGAAAGATCCATGACACATTGTTTTACTTTTCAATGCAAAGATTCCATTTACATTTGCTGGTACAAGAAAAGTAAACTCTTTTGGTGCAATAGATGATTTTGAGAATTAAATATATCATAGACGTGTCCTACTTCTAATAAACTATTTCAAAATTGGAAGATATATATATATTTTTTAATATTTTTAAATCTACATGATGCACATCTAGCCAGCATGCATCTAGTTAGAAACCAACATTTTCCATGCTTTTTGTGTTTTGTGTGAAGACCTCGTGCTTATAAATCAAAAGGCATGTTTGATGTTTCTTCGTTATAGAGATTAGGTAAAAGAATTCCTCCAATCCCAAATTTGTTTAGTGGCCAAGTTTCCTTTATATACAATTTAGTTTTGCAAAATCCATATTATAGTTTTCCTTCCTTCTCAACTTGTGTAGTGTACTCGACTCGAGGTTATTGGTACATTATATACCAAAGAAAAATGGTGACAGTTGGCAGCGATCTACGAACCGATTCATCGGACTACAGGACGGAACTACTGTCGCCGGCAGCGGTCGCGGGGAGTGTGAGAGAATTGCCAAGTGAACCATCGTGGCGGCTTAGTATGGATGGCTTCAAGTTGCCAGAAAGGCATATGAATTCTCAGTTTGGTTTGGGCAATCTTATAAAGTCTTTAAGTAAGCACCTTATTAAATTGTTTTCCACATGTGCGTACATATAAATTGTGTTATTTTTTAAAATTAATACTTTTTCTATAGTAAATTGTAATATTAGTCGAATTTTATGTCAATTTGCGAGGGAGACAGAGAAAAATTGCACAGTATTACAAGAGACAAGATAAACTTCTCAAGGGATTCAATGAAGTGGATTCTTTTATTGAGTTGGGTGTTTTGCCTCGAACTTTAACTGAGGTAATTTATTAAAAGTCTGTTTGGTTGCTTAGTTTGAGTTGAAATTTTTAAATTAAAGTTGATTGACTTTTCCAAAACTAGTTAATAAATTAATTGACTTTTCAAAAAAGATAAAAATTGAGTTAGAATTTATAAATCGGAACCCGCGAATTAAATAAAGCATAAATGTGTTTAATTTTTCTACAGAACTAATTAAATGTTAACTTATTCATGTGTTCTTATATGTCTTTTTCTTTTGTTTCTTTCTTAGATTAGACTTTTTGATGTATCAACGAGAACATCAAATTATCATAATCATTACACCTGAATATGATTTGGTTGTGATTTATGCATGATCTTTTGTCCAATATTTTGCATTTTGTAGTACGTAATAATACTATGCATATCTTAAATCGAACACTTATGGTTTAATTTGGGATTGTTGTGCTTTTGACATAATTTCTACTTTTACTTATAGCAAAAGGAGAAGTAAAAGCTAAAAATAAAAGTTAAAAATTCTAACTTCTCTAAATAACTATTAAATATATTGGTATTTATACACATGATTTTTGAATACTTCTACCAAACATAATATTTACATCTTATTTTGCATAAAAGACTTTTGGATACTCCAAAAGCATTACGAAACTAGCCTTTACTTCGAAAGGGAAATAATCTTACGGGTAATTAATTCGTTTATTCCCTGGACTATGAGTATTCTATCACTTTGGTCCCTCAATTTTTTATTTTGGTCAATTTGATCACTGAATTTTTAATTTTTGGTAGTTTTAGTCCCTTACATTAAAATTGATGAATGATTTTTGAAATTTAACATATATAGTAGTATCATTATAGCAAAATAAATAAAAATTTTGGAGAAATTATTTTTATTAAGTTTAAAAGATTTAGTTTTTAAAGGTATAACAATAAGGAGGCAATTTTTCATTTAATGGAATTATTTTTATAAAATTTCATGTTAACATGGAGTTGAAACATGATTATAGATAGTAAATTAAAAAATATTTCATCAATTTTAATGTGAGTGACCAAAACTGTTAAAAATTAAAAGCTCAGGGACTAAATTAACCAGAAGAAAAAAAAAAAAAAAAAAACTCAAGGATAAAATTAGTGACAGAATACTCATATAGTTCAGGGACTAAACGGATAAATTACCCTAATCTTAGCCTCTTCCAAAGAAAAAGAAAAGTAGTTTCAACATATAAGCAACACGGATTTGGTTGCAGGAAGAGACGAAGGAAGCACCGAGGAGCGAGAGAAGGGCAATTTACGCATCGAATGTAGCGAACCTGGTGTTGTTCATTGCAAAAGTTTATGCATCAGTTGAGAGTAGATCATTGGCAGTGATAGCATCAACTCTGGACTCTCTGTTGGACCTTTTATCAGGCTTCATTCTTTGGTTCACAGCTTATGCCATGCGAAAACCTAACGAGTTTCACTACCCTATTGGCAAGAGTCGCATGCAACCTGTGGTACTACTTTTATGATACAAAAAATTATTTATATTTACAAAAAATTATTCATATTTTGATCTGATTAAATTTCAATGACAACTCTTTGCAGGGAATTGTCATATTCGCATCAGTAATGGCAACTCTTGGATTACAGATATTATTTGAATCAGGTCGGGAGCTTGTCATCAAGGTACGTACTACTTTTTCATTAGGGGGGGGAAAAAAAAAAAAAAAAAAAGATTTGTGTTTTACTGTTACAGAAAAAAAAAATGATTTCACTGGGAAAAAAAATGTATTTAATTAGTAGTAAAAAGCCCTGGTAAATATTTAGGATAAATATCATTTATTGTGCAGGCTCAACCAGAAAGGGATGCGGGGAAAGAAAAATGGATGATAGGGATAATGGCAACGGTGACAGTGGTGAAAATGGTGTTAATGGTGTACTGTCGTAGATTTCAGAATGAAATAGTAAGAGCTTACGCTCAAGATCATTTCTTTGATGTCATTACAAACTCACTTGGCCTTGCTTCTGCTGTTTTAGCTATCCACTTCTATTGGTGGATCGATCCTCTTGGAGCCATTCTTGTAAGTAAACATATATATATATATATATATATGTCGAAAAAAAAATACAATTTATCTATATATTTTAATTCATAAACACGTTCATAAGATTTTTTAATTCATATCAATTTATCTCTTCTTTTTTTTTTCTTTTTTTTTTTTTTTTTTTAAGGTTTATTCACGGAACATTAGTTGTTTGAATATCTTCTATCTTGAGCAATTTCCATAAATACTTTGATGGTTGCAGATCGCATTGTACACAATGGCAAATTGGGCAAACACAGTGATGGAGAACGTATGGTCGTTGATCGCAAGGACAGCGCCACCGGAGTACTTAGCGAAGCTAACTTATCTAATATGGAACCACCATGAAGAGGTTAAGCACATTGAGACAGTGAGAGCATACAAGTTTGGTTGCAACTATTTCGTGGAGGTTCACGTTGTTCTACCTGGAGAAACGTCTCTAAGTCAGGCACATGCTATTGGGGAAACACTTCAAGAGAAGATTGAGAAACTTCCTGAGGTTGAGAGAGCCTTTGTTCATGTTGATTTTGACATCACTCATAAACTCGAGCACAGGCAAATGTGACAGATAAATGATTCATGATGATCAAGAAATTTAAGTTATAATCACATATACATTACAATACTATTTATTTTCAGTCCAATATATATGTTTTAATAAATTTATTATTGTAAAATGGGGATTGTATTGCAATTTTCGTATGAATTTCTTTTCTTCTTTGCGCCCCCCACATTCCCCCCCCCCCCCCCCCTCTTTTTTTGGCTTAGTAAGTTCTTTCAACTATAGGTTATTTGAATCTAGATGGGGTGTAGGGAGGAGACCAATGGATTTTAGCATTGAGCTTCTCCCCTTGTGACACAATGTGTATTGTGTCAATAACATCGTCATACATATAAGCTAATTTGGATTTTGAAATTAAATTATACGCACCTTGTAAAATTTTTTCCTCGATGAATGAAACTACATTATTCTATTTTTTTTTAATTTGTCAAGGAATTGCAAAATAGAAATAATTGGCTTTTTTTAAAAAAAAAAAAAAAAAAAAGGAATTCGAGTTGTACTTTTGTTATTGTGGAAATCAACCACCGTTGTCATCAGACTCACCGTTGTCCGGCACCCATGTTTTGCTAAACACGAATAGCAGCTTATTCGAGCCCTTGGATGCAAAATGGAGGGTAGTGATGAGAATGGGAGAGGGAGTGAGAGCTTGCATACATGGGATGGGATACATCTCGAGAGAGAGAGCTCTCCTTGCAAAACAATGGAGCTCAAATGGATCAAAACCTGTATTCACTTCGACCACCTCCACCACCTCAACCAACTTGTAATCTCTCCGGCTTGGTCCATATCAACAACTTCGAGGCCGGTGAGTTGGAGGTGGTAACACCAGATGTCCGGCGACTTCGTCACGAGTTTTGGTGACTTCGCCATGACTTCTGGCAGCTTCGCCATGATTCCGGCTTT
This sequence comes from Ficus hirta, assembly GCA_038430175.1. Classification (NCBI taxonomy): domain Eukaryota; kingdom Viridiplantae; phylum Streptophyta; class Magnoliopsida; order Rosales; family Moraceae; genus Ficus; species Ficus hirta. Next base: position 15,673,124 of record CM076594.1, on the reverse strand, counting down.
TTGTCGCAGCTCTCTCCCTCCCTCCCTCCCTCTCTCTCTCTCTCGGGTTATACTCGGTCATCTCTCCTGGCCATCTCTCTCTCCCTCAGTTGTATTGCCGGATGTCTGGCTGCCGGACAACAGATGTTTCCTAAAATTTTATATTATAATCTATTATTACTTTTTTTTTTAAAATATTATTTTATTTTTTCTCTATTGTAACGAACGCTATGACACCTAAAAGAACTGGACTTGATACAAATGACGGGTCCAAAAAATTACGTGGGCCCAATTAGTCAATTACAGTGCTACAACAATACCCCCTTTTTTTTTTTTTGCCTTTTTGAAAAAACTCAGCCGGTTGCTAGCCGGCAAACAATTTTCCTACCCTTTAATCCCCTCAACCACTCTCTGATGTTAGATTACTTGATATTCATTAAAAAATGCTTATCACGTGATATAAGGGAATCTTCGAAAGTGGGGGGAAACTTCCTCAATTTTGAAGACCCTCCCTCCTTATTCTAATTATTAAAAGATTAGTTACGTACACTCCAACTTTTCTCATATTTTTAGCGCCGTCCTGGGAAGGTAAGAACCGGGCCAGAAAGGAAAAAAAGAAAAGATGCGTGTAACTCAATTTATTATTTTAGGGAGAGTCTGTGGTAAAGACTCTCTCAAATAGCTCTACCGGTAGAGTCTTTTTTTAAACCGTTTAGATTTAATCAAACTGTTGACATATCAGGGGTTTACCATATTATCATACACCTTACCTTATTTTAACTTTATCACCCCAAGTCTTTTGTATCGCCGGCGACCTTCCCGCTGCCGATGACCACCCCGACACCGGCGACTCACCCCCGGCCACCCCCCACCCAGCCCCCTGCCCTCCCCCGCCTGGCCCCGGCACCCCCCCGGCTTGCCGAGCCCCCATCGCCGGCCCCCTGCCGGCACACCCCCCCGGCCGGCCCCCTATCTTTCTTCTCTTCTCTCTCTCTCACTCTTCCCCCAGACCCCCACCCCGGCGCCCCCCCCCCCCTTCGACGGGACCCCCACCCCCTCTCTCTCTCTCTCTTCCTCTCTCTCCAGGCCCCTGGCCCTCACCCCACCCCTACCACCGACGAGGACCCCCATCCCCCCCTCTCTTCTCCTATCTCTCTCTTCTCGGGCCGGGGATGTGTTGGGGGGGGGCTCGGCGGCCGGGGGTGGGGGGGCCGAGGGCCGGGAAGAGAGAGAGAGAAAGAGGGGGTCGGGGGGGTCTTCGGGGGGGGTGCCGGGGGGGTCGTCGGGGGGGTGCCGGGGGGGGCCTGGGGGCCGGCGGGGGAGGGCCGCGGGAGAGAGGAGAAGAGAGAGAAAGGGGAAGAGAGAGAAAGGGGAAGAGAGAGAGGGGGGTCGCCGGCGGCCGGTCGGCCGGGGCTGGGGCCTGTGGTGGGGGGCCGGAGGTGGGTCGCCGCGGGAGAGAGGAGAAGGGAGAGAAAGGGGAAGAGAGAGGGGAAGAGAGAGGGAAGAGAAGAGAGAGAAAGGGGGTCGCCGGCGGCCGGCCGGCCGACCGACCGTGGCTGGGGCCGGTGGTGGGGGGCCGGAGGTGGGTCGTCGGCGTCGGGGGTAAGTCATCAACGTTCGTCACCGACAGCGAGAAGGTCGCCGGCGACAGAGAAGACTTTGGGTGGAAAAGATAATGTGAGGTAAGATGTATGATAAATATGATGCACCAATAATATTTTAACCGTTCGATTAAATCTCAACGGTCAAAAAAAAGGCTTTACCGATAAAGGATCTCTACCATAGATTCTCCCATTATTTTATATAACTGAACTCCCCCTCGTGGAAAGATATATTTTTTATGGCAAATCGGGAAAATGATATTCCATTTTACTCTTTATTTTGGATATAGGGGTTTGAAAGAAAATATTTAGATTGAAATTGATTAATTTTTTAAAAATTAGTTAAAATTTTAAATTTTTTTATAATGAGATCCTTTTTTTACCCATAAGGTAAAATTTTTTACCGTTAAACCTTTTTTCAACGGTTTAAATCATATGGGTACACAAAATTTCATGTGCATCCTACTGCATCTGATTATGTCTTTAATTACCAAAACCCCAAATTTGATTGTGTTCGAACGCGGGGGGGGGGGTGGCCGAGTAGTTGGTCGACGGCGGGCAGGGGACGAGGAGTGGGGACCTCGACAGCAAGCGGCTCCGCTGGCTTGCAGATCGGGTCTCGACGGCTAGCGGCAGAGGGCGCTCGACGACTCGCGGCGGAGGGGCTCGATCTGCAATTTGACGACGGCGCGACTGATCGAAGACGAGGAAGAAAGCCAGTGAGTCCGGATCTGAGGTCCGATAGCGGTGGGAGCTCGGGTGGTGGCGATGGTTGATCGACTGCTTGCGGCGGAAGGGGCTCGACGGCTTGCGAGCGTCGGACTGTGAGGGCGAGCATCGCCGGCGACTCGTGGTGGGTCGAACCCCTTCGAATGTGTCCGACGCTTCTCCGTCGTCGACTTCCACAGCCCCGCCACTGTTGGCCGAGAGCTCGGAGATCTCCGTCGCGGTTTGTTGCCTGTCTCTCCGTCGCCGCCTGTGGCCCATTTCTTCGTCGCCCACCCACCATCGTGAACCCGTCTCGACGGTTGGTGGTGGGATCGGCGGAAAATATTTTTTTTTTTATTTTTTAGGAAATAGTTTGTAAATTATTGAAATTATGAACATTTTTTTGAAGTTGTAATCAGGTGTGATGCTTCTTTAAAATATTTAGTGGATCCTTTGAATCTCAACTATATAAAAGTCATGTAATAATCAAAAAATTTTACCACATTTATAGGATAAGAAGAGAGGGTCTTGTTATAAAACTCCCTTATATAGATATATATATATATATATATATATATTATTAATTTTTGAGAAAAAGACAAACACTAAAAGAAAAAGCTTGGTTTTAAATATGAGAGCTAAAGGTTATGCCCAACTTAAATAATTTTCATTAGTAAATTTTTATATATGCATTGTTAATAATGATTCCCGCCGTTTATACCAAACTTGGCACCGAAATGATCGTCATTTCTCCGTTTTAGCTATTTATTGTATAACTTTATTTACAATTTTGTTAACAACTTTTATTAAACTATCTTCTATAACTATGATCGTCATTGTATAACTTTATTACAATATATGTGTAATCTTCTATAGCTATCTTTTGATTAGATTTATAACGATGTTTTATTTTTTGCACCAGCATGATCTACAAACTAGGAAATATTCATGGATCACGAAGTTTTTACGTGCCCTTTTGTTCTGGTCTCGGCAAAAGTTTGTGATAGCGTACCAAGCACTTATATAAAAGCCTTTAAAAAATATTAAAAACAAATAGTAAAAACTTGTTCTCATGGATTAAAGTTCTACTTTTTGACATAAGTGGGATGGATTAATATGGGAATTCTTAAAGTAATATTAATCAGAAATACAAATATATATTATTTTCTTGTCAACTGAAATGTGTTAAAAAAAACTCTATTTTCTTGTCAATTTACGGATTCACTGATTAATTTCATGTCACGGTTCATTTTAAAGTCATGTTATATTAAACCGTCAATTGATCATGTCATGATTTTCAAAGATTTTTATGTTGTGGATTGGATTTGGGTTGAGTCATAATTAATATATAGACGATCAAAATACAACACGAACATGATATGTCATACGAATTCCCACTCCAAGTTTTTAGCATTTGTATCCCCTCAATATCTCACTATTCGGCACTTGAAATATTATTCTTCTTTTTTCTTTTTTCTTTTTTTTTTGTACCTTATTCTGTGATTTTTTTTTTTTTTTTTTTTGGAAAAGACAATAATTACTTGGATGTGGTTAAAATTTTGGGTCTACTTCAGATTCGGGAGCTAAATTGTCAAAAGATTAACTTTCTAGGGATAGTTTATCAAAAAAAATCTGAGGGATGAAAAATACCTAATCGCAAAAATTTTAATAGATAACTCGTGTTAACAATTGGAAAAAATTTCCACTGTCTAATAAAATTTTTTTGGGTGCCACTGTCTAATAAATTTAAGGATTATAAGTTTAAGGTTCTTAAAATCTTGATATTTATTTGCACATCTCTAAGACAGGACTTTTGTTTTTGTTTTTGTTTTGTTTTTTTAAACGGGACTTTTTGTTAAATCTTTTTTCCCCCCCTAAATACAAGTTTATAAATGAAAACACTTTTTTTTTTTTTTTTTAGAAACTCCTGTTTGAATCACTCCCCTCTCATCTATTAAGGTAAGCCCCAACAGGATTTTGTTAATGACTTATTTATTTTTCCATCCTTTGCCTCTCCTTTTATTTTCTTTTTCAAACTTTTTTTTTTCTTTTCTTGTATTTATCTTTTTTTTTTTTTGAGACTAATATGGTTACTTAATATTTTTTAGAGAAAGTCTGTAGTAGAGTCCAATTTATATCCTCTATCAATAAAACTCATTTTTAAACCATTAAGATGTAATCCAACGGATAAGATGCTATTTGTATATAATAATTATAATGTACCATACCTCATATTAGTAAAAACTATTAAATTAAAAAATAATAAAAAATAAATTAAAAAAAATACCAACAATGATTGGTGTTGGAAAAAGGGGTAATTCATATAGCGAAATTTTTAAAAAAAATTTCTTAAGATCGTACTAACTCATGTTGTTATATACAATAAATTATTCTACAATCTACGTACCTTGAAACAACAGGAATGCCGGAGGATATGATCAAACAGAGCTTCAACCAACTAACCTTCTTTACTATTCTCTAATTCCTGGATAGTAGAGTGTGTGGGCATTCAGTCTCTCGATCGGTATTTGTGTGCAGCTTTCTCCTTCCACCCACCCAGAACTCTTGTAGCTTATTATTACTATAATGGGAGAATAATAACAAGCTCGCTCACCTTAGAGTCTGTGATCTAAATAAAATACGAGCCCCTAGAGTATTATTTATAGTGAATGGACTGGGTGGAATTTGAATTCGAATAGGATACTTAAAAAAGATTTTTATCTCTCCTCCTTCCCTAATTTGTGTCTTTTCTCTTGTCTAGGAAATAGAAAAATCACCCACAATAAGTTTAGGAGATTCAAAATTTGATTCAAATTTTTATCCCCAATTATTTTACGATTTTATCTCTATAGATAATGTTCCATAACTCCAATTTAAATTTAAATAAAATCAGGACAATTTTATTTGAATTAAATAATTATGTAATAATTATCCAAATAAAATCAATAAGGAGAAAATATTTTCCTTCCCTAATCTTCATAAAAAACGCTTTCACAAGGTAGACTAGGATAAGATTTTGTTTCAATTTCAAATCCAAATATTATTATTACTATATTTAATTTAAAAAATTTATATAAATAAGATTATCTAGATATTTAAATTAATTATCTAAATAATTAATTTATCCATATCTCTTAAGTTAAATTAATCTCATATTTATCACAAAAGATAAATATAATTAATTCAAATTTCAAATCTTATCTTCAAATAAATATTTATCCAAACTAAATATTTATCCAATTAATTAAATGAAATAAAATTCCCATTCTATCTTTAGTAGAAAAAAAATGCCTACACCTTGTGGGAGATGTTTCAGATTTTTCTCTTCACTAAGTCCAATAATTAAAGACATAATGAATATCCCAATTGATTATTATCCGTTAAGGAATTATATTGAGCTAGTAAATGGATCAATTGGACATATATATAATTTGAACTCCAATAATCTATGTAATTAATTATTCTATACTAAATAAATTAATTATATAATTATTAGTTTCAGAGTCACACACACTATAAACCTAAAACTACACTCCCAATTATATATCGTATTACGTAAGTCAGTATGTAGCTGCAATCTAATGACTTTGTTAATTATACAACACCCTCATATGATATCTATGATCAACTTAAAGTCAAAGTTCGTTTAACCTTTTGATCACGCTATCTTAGAGATCAATTATACATTCAATAGGAAAATGATTATTCACCCAAGTGAATAATTAGTCATTTACCCAATAAATGACCCGAAGCGTCCTCCATTTTCAGATCCTGTATAATGTCGTTTAAGAGAATAACATTTACCCTTTTATGGGAGTTATGATTCCATATCTATAAGCAAAGCTCACATCGAATATAAGTTATGTACCCAACAAACCGCTCTAATAGTTTATTACTCCGAGACACTTTAGCCTTTAGAATATCAAGGTACACAAGTCATAAATATAAAGTCATTTACTTACTCAGGATTAAATTTATTGCATAATGAACATCAAAAGTGAATTAATCTAATCAAGCGGACTCATAATTAATTACACTTTAATCCAGTCTAATATATCCACCACTAGGCAATATATCTATGTCTTTACTTGGGAGTTGACTCGCTTTATATGGTCAAGACAAACCATCTCCCCAATTGATTTTAAATAACATAATAGTTTTCATATAAGTTAGATGCTCACTCTAACTCCATAAACTACAGACTATAGATTTAGACTACGTACTTTAGAACGTTGTCTTCTCGCATACAAAAATCCATTGCATGCAACAATCTAACAGTTTAAATATCAAGTAGTCAATGAGTCATATTTACTTATATTTACTTTATTATGTAAATCTAGATGAGGACAATATAGCAAATATGTAATGAAAAAAATCTCAAATATATTATTAATCAGTTCAAAATAAATAAAATACAACTAAAATGTCTTTCTTAGGGCATTCGCAACAGTAGGTGGGAGCCCCCCGACACCGAGGACAAGCCCACTCCCCCCCTCTGATGCCGATAATGGAACCCCCTCTCCCAACCAGATATGCGCCTCCCCCCCCCCCCCCCCCCTCATGAAGTTTTCCTATCTGTTTCGGCCCCCTCCCCTAATAAGTTTTCTGATATGGTTCGCCCCTCCCCCGGACGAATTTCTGATTTGGTTCGCACCGCACCCCCCAACCACGAGTTTTCTGACCTAGTTTGCCCCCCCCCCCCCCACCAAATGAGTTTTCCGACCTAGTTCGCTCTTCCTCCTCTGAGTTTCCGATATGATTCCCCCTCTTCCACGAGTTTTCCGATCTGGTTCGACCCCCCCCACAAATCTGCGAGGCCCCCCTGGTGGCTGCCCGCCCAGAAACCAATGACGAGCCCTCCACCCCCTGACGCCGTTAACCTGTAAACTAGGTTTTTTTGTTTGTTTTTTTTTTTGTTAAATTTTTTATATTATTTTTCAATTTTTTAGTCTATACTAATATGAGGTAAGATGCGCTATAATTATCATACACAAATAATATTTCAACCATTTGATTACATCTTAATGATTTAAAAATATGCTCTAATGATAGAGTATATAAAAAAGAGCTTTATTGCAGTCTTTCCCTATTTTTTTTAATGAGTTTTAGAGTTTTAAATGTTTATTTCTTTTTTAAAAATTTCAATATTAATGACAAAAAAACTCTCGATTATATTTTAAAAACCTCTATTGAACTAACTTTTTTTTTTCTGGAAAATTACTGAAAAAATAAGTACGTTTGGATTCTTAAATAAAAAGTTTTTTTTTTTTTGGTTGTTGTTACATACATAAATTAACAATAATTTCACGTCTAGGACTTCCACTCCTCCACCCAAAATTAAAAGAAAAACGTAATTTTACTTCAATTATTTTATTAACTTTAATCAAGGTTATATTATTACTCATTATTATTATTCATCATTTTTATCCAATTAAATAAATGCAAAGGTAGATTTTTTTTTTTTTGGAAATTTGTTCGGGGATACAAATTCTTCACTTTTGATTGAATCAAGTGAGTAATTATATGTCTGCAATCACAATATAATTTCTCATCAAATACCGTTTTTATTTTACTTTTACAGTTTTGTAAGAAAAGAAATTATTCATTTCAAAACAATGATACCTTTTTTAATTTTTGTGAATTGGATTTAAAATGTCGTGTAATAGTTCACTCCCTATTTGTTGGTGTAATAGTACGAGAGAACTTGATTGGGCAACCTATGGTGTACAAAACAACGTTATCCTTTTTTTTTTTTTTTGGAGAATTCGCTATTTTTTACTGATTATTATCTGTATTTATTGCATAATAACATATGTTCTAGTTACGTACGAGAAAATTTAAGAGGGTATTTGGTGAATGAGTTGAGTTGAAATTTTTAAATTTGAATAGTATTAACTTTTTCAAAAGTAGTTATAAATTTTACTGACTTTTCTGAAAAAAATAAAAATTAAGATGAAAAAGTACAGTTTAATTTAAGTGAAATTTGGATGTCAAACACCCCCTAAGTAGAACAAATACAAGTCCCCTGATTTCAGCAAAGATTTAAAAAAAAAAAAAAAAAAAAAAGGCCTTATTGAGCAAGAGTGACACATGTCTGTCTCCACTTTGCAAGTGGAGTTGGTTTCAAAATTTTGTTAGTTAGCAAATAGCAACGTTTTCGCTCTTCAATCTCCAACACCACCCCCTGTTTTCAGCAAAGATTTTTTTTTTTTTTTTAAAAAGCCTTATTGTGCAAGTGTGACACATGTCTGTCTCCACTTTGCAAGTGGAGTTGGTTTCCAAATTTTGTTAGTTGGCAAATAGCAACTTTTTCGCTCTTCAAACCCCACACAACACCCCCCCAAAAAAAAGAAGAAACCCCCCAAAACAAACCAAAAAAAAAAAAAAAAAAGAAACCAACCCCCCCCCCCCCCCCCAAAAAACAAAACAAAAAAAAAAATAAGAAAAAAAAAAGCAAGAATTTTATTTTTGGAAGAAGGTAGAGCCTCTCTCAGAGTAACTATCGATAAAATTCTTTTTTAAACCGTTAGATTTAATCGAACGGTTGACATATTATTGATGTACCATAGTTACCATATACCTTATTTCATATAAACTTTCTCACCTTTATCTTCTCCGTCACCGACGACCCCCCGACGACGGCGACTACACCCCCGGCCGGCCCCCAACCCATCCCCGACCACCCCCTCTCTCTCTCTTCCAGGCCGGCCCCCTGCCCCCAGCCCACCCGGCACCCCCCCACCCTAAGTTTATATCACCCTAAGTTTTCATACGCGTCTCTCTTTTATCTTTTTCCCCTTCAATGGAATTTTTTGTAAGTACCCAAAAGCAAAAAATCTTGGTTTCGCTTTCACCACTTGGCAATTTACACGAAGCTTCTCGGAGAAACTTGCACCGGTGTAATCCGGTTATGCAACCTGTTGTTAGATGAGCACAATTTTTTAGGAGGGTATGAACGTCATTTTAGTTTCCTCTCATCTCTTACACGCTTTACCATCTTTTTTGCCCTAAAGAAAAAAATAATTTCACTTTAAAAAAAAACAGCCATAACACTTTTTTTTTTTTTTTTAATCAACCCGGTTGCCAGCCGGTAAAAAAAAAAGTTTGCACTCTCTCTCTCTCTCTATATATACACACACAACACACACACACATACATATATAGACAGCCAGAGAGGGAGAGAGGACCACGCCGATAGGAGGGTGAAAGATAATGATGAGTGAAAATCAACGCATGGAGAATAATAATAATACGGGTGTTGGAGGTGCGACTGGTATTCCGTCGTCGCCAAGCATCGTCGCACACGAAAGCAACAGAAGAGAGCCTCTCCTCTCGCCGTCTCCGCCGGTCGACGTGGCCGGATTCTCGCCGGAGAATAACTCGTCGTGGAGGCTCGACCTCAGCGACTTCCGTTTGTCTCACAGATCAACCCCCACCCGTAATGACGATTATCGCTGCTCTTCCTTCGGTTTCCGTCGCCTGCTTCGCACCCCCAGTACGTCTCCTTGCGTTACTTTTATCACCGCCCTCCATTTTCCTACTCTTCAAAATCGTTTTTCTCTTTCTTTTTTCTTTTGTGTGTGTGTGATGTGTGCCGTCGATCATGCCACGTGTACTCTATGCGTGCCTTTCGATTAGCTGTTTCCTCGATCAGTTAAAAAAAAAAAAGGGATTTTTTTGGCTGGGATTTTGTTTTCTGTATTTTTGTAGCCTTCGTGAGAATTTTATTCTGCAAAACCAAGTGGAGTAAAGTTTACACTCCGTTTGGTGTTTGGTAAGGAGGAAAGAAATGGAATTAAAAAAAAATTATAAAACATAGCAATTAGAAATAATTTTTCTTAACGGTATGTTTGGTTACAAAGAGAGAAAGTTTGGTGTTTGGTAAGGAGGAAAGAAATGGAATTAAAAAAAATTATAAAACATAACAATTAGAAATAATTTTTCTTTACGGTATGTTTGGTAACAAAAGAGAGAAAATATGAAGGAGTAGGTGATAATTTAAGTGAGATAAATGAAGAAGGAATGAAATGTCTTTTTTTTTAATATTATTATTATTTTTAATGTTATTATAATCTCTTTTATTTTGTAAGAGATTAAAATTATGGTGTTTTAAAGGATTTAGAATCTCTTTCTTAATCTATTCTCTCTTTTTTTTTTTTTCCTTCTTCTATTAAATAATTATAAATGTCAAAATCCTTTTACTAATTCTTCTATCTCTCTTTCTTTTCATTTCTCTCCTATCAAACACACTATTAGATTATGTTTTTTTTTTTGGGTAAAACAGAATGAAGGGAAAAAAAAAAGTTGAACAAGTACTATTCTAATCACTTATTTATTTTGTTTTAGTTTAACAATAAAGATGAAATAGTAATTTTAAGCATCATTAAGTGAATTTGTATTTTCCACCCAACATTAGAGAGCTTAAAATTGGTGGGCTTGACTTCATTTTTTTCCACCCTACTTTCATTCCTCCTTTTTTCCTTTTTACCAAACTAATTATATTATCATTTTCCATCTAATTTTCTCGCGAATTTTGCTTCACTCACTTCCTTCCATCCTCTTTTCTACCATAGCAAACATAACATTAGGGTAGTCTTGAACAAATATAGATACACATATAAATAGGAACATGAAAGATCAACCTTTAATTTGTTACTTGACATGTATAAAAAATTCTTCATTTTTAGAAATGTGAAAAATTTAAGCTGAAAAGCTTGTACTAGTCCTAGATATGAGGTCGATTTGCTGCTAGCGCTGATCACTTCCCCCACCATTTTTTTTTCGCAGATTATACTTACTTTTATTTTAAGGAAAAAACAGGAGATATTTTTTTAACCTTTTTTTAATGACTAGGTGATCCACTAATGTTCGGTACTTTTTCTGTTTGGCTGTATCTCTAGTCCTATATGTTTTTCATTTTTTGGATTTCTCTCAGTTTTAGTGGAAGAAAACTAAAATTCAAAAACGAAAATGAAAGCAAAATAGAGACAAGTCCAAATTATTGGCTTGCTTAAGGTCGCTCTAATTCCACCCTTGTTTGTTAGTTGTTGCTTTGGAAATACCAGTTGTTCTTTCGGATATTAAAGGTGGCATTCATTATGTATAATGGCTTTTAATTTATTATATATTTATGGCTAATAATTACATGACAAATATATATTCATTCAATTTTCTTTCAACTCATTACCAAAAAAGTTGAATGAAATGAAGTTACATAACATTGAATGAATTATTTGATGGAGGTTTACCAAAACAAAAACAAAAACAAAAACAATAAATATAAATAAATAATTTATATAAAATATTCTGCTTAGGTAATACCATACAAGATATGACATATAAGTGTCACTTTGTGCACCGCTTTTATTGTAAAGTACAAACCAACTTGAGTCGTCAGTAAATAAAATAGTAAAAGATAAAAAATCATGTTAAAAATTGGAAATCATATTTAATATCTAACTTGACTCGATGGCTTTAGTAACTAATTTATATTTTTCCTACCGTACTATGCTAGTATTGTTATTTAGTTTATAAAGTTTGTTGTATGACGATACAGAATAATATAAACATATATATATATATAAATTGACATTATTATCTTCATCTATAGATATCAATTTCAATGTATAATGTATATAGTGTCATGTCGCAATTTTTTTTCTTTGCTTCTTCCATTTCTATTATTTATTAGATATCACTATTGAAATGCCAATAATTTGGACTATTAACTTGTGCAAGAATTTTGTGTCAGTATTGAAATGCCAATAATTTCGTTTTTTTTTTTTTTTTTTTTTTGGTTGAGGAATGATTTTCGTTCTTGATTTTAGGGAAACAATACAAAGTTGCACAATATTACAAGAAACAAGAAAGGCTTCTTGAAGGGTTCAATGAGATGGACACCATGACCGAAAGTGGTTGTGTTCCAGGCAGTCTTACAGAGGTTGTTTCTTCTTCTTCTTCTTCTTTTTTTTTTTTTTTTTTTTTTTTAATATATATACTATGTTCTCTTTCCCTCCCTTGAATAAAACTTTGGACAATATATTTGTTTTGAAATGAGATTGAATTATTTTTAGAAAAATACTACTTAATATTTATCACCAGCGGTGACGCAACCACTGCATTAAAATTGTTGTATACTACTTTTTGCTATATGAGAGTTCTCTTTTTATTGACATACCGTGGCATGTAGATATATAAATATACATGATTAATGGCGATGAATAGGAATTCTCGTACGCTCTTATTTGAATAACGAGATGAAACTAGAGCATGAAGAGATCAATATTTTTAACCAAAATTTTTTATTTTTTTTTTAACTTCTGACAGGATGAAATGAAGCAGCTGGCAAAGAGTGAAAAAATGGCAGTTAATGCATCAAACATAGCCAACATGGTTCTGTTTGCAGCAAAGGTTTATGCTTCAGTTGAGAGCAAATCATTGGCTGTGATTGCCTCTACTCTTGATTCTCTCTTGGATCTCTTGTCTGGCTTTATTTTGTGGTTCACTGCCTCTGCAATGAAGAACCCAAATCACTATCATTATCCCATTGGAAAGAATCGTATGCAGCCAGTGGTACGACAATCTTTTAAATCCTACTTCAATTTCTACTCTGTTTGAGGATTGAATTCAAGTTGCTCTTTGTTAAGCATAGGAATTATGAGACCAAAATGTGTTTCACCGTGCTTACTTCATGATTTCCTTTTTCTCAAATATGCAGGGTATCATTGTTTTCGCGTCTGTAATGGCGACTCTGGGATTGCAAATTTTGCTCGAGTCTGGTCGGCACCTCATATCAAAGGTGTGTGTAATGTTTGTGTCACTGATTTGAGGCACGTAAACAAATTTCATATCTAGTCAATAATTTGTTTCACTTAAGTAACAACTTAATCTCATAACACTCAAAATTCACTCATATCTAGTTTACGCATTGTGTTGACTGATTTAATTGGAGGAAAAAAAAAAAAAAGTTTATTCTGTAAGCGAAGGAAATGTCTTAAAATTTTTAGTAATTGTTACAAAATCACTGACTTCATCCTCTAAATTCCTACTTTTGGTACGTGTAGTCCCGGACTGAGATGAACAGTGAGGAGGAGAAATGGATGATAGGGATCATGGTTTCAGTCACAGTAGTGAAGTTTGTGCTCATGGTTTACTGCCGAAGATTTAAAAACGAAATTGTCCGAGCCTATGCACAGGATCATTTTTTCGACGTCGTTACCAATTCAGTTGGTTTGGCAGCAGCCATCCTAGCCGTCCGGTTTTACTGGTGGATTGATCCGACTGGAGCTCTCATTGTGAGTTCATGTTACAAAGTATATTTGTCCAATTTGTCCCTCGAGATATTTACTAATGATTTTGTTGTACTTTTGAAACTGAAATGCAGATAGCATTATACACAATGAACACATGGACAAAAACAGTGATGGAGAATGTTTTATCCCTAATCGGAAGAACCGCTCCGCCTGACTTTCTAGCAAAATTGACATATCTGATATGGAACCACCATGAAGCGATCAAGCATATCGACACAGTGAGAGCGTACACATTCGGTTCTCACTACTTCGTCGAGGTTGACATAGTCCTGCCAGAAGAGATGGTTCTATTTGAGGCGCATAACATCGGTGAGGACCTCCAAGAGAAACTCGAGCAACTCCCCGAGGTGGAACGAGCTTTCGTGCATATTGATTTCGAGTTTTCTCACAGACCGGAGCACAAGAGAAGGGTGTGATGGTGATGATGACATTCAGAGATGGTAGTGGTATTAATAACTCAAAGAGGCCTGTCTTTTGCATTACAGGCCTAAAAATAAGCAGCTGATTGTGATGTGTGTGTTTATCTTTCCCCAATTAAACTGTGGCAGGGCATTGAGATGGTTATAAACCACCATGCAGGTTTGCCATTTTTTTGCTAATTTCTTAACCACCTTGTACGATCAAACCACCGTATATATTTTGTGTCAAAGAGATTAATGAATTCTATGTTTTTTTCCCTTCTTTTTTTCTTTCTATTAGTTACTAGTAATGAATGATGACGAAGTTTGTTCTTCTCAAGTTCAGCTTGCAATTATTTTTCCTTTGTTTGATTTGTTATGGAGAGTTTCTTCGGTTGTACCGATCAAAAGTCTTTCCACTCAAGACAGTTACACATTTTACCCGAGAAATAACACCATTTACTAGTATACTCTACTAGTAGATTACCAACTATTTTATACTAGAATATTCTAGTTTCACGTCGAGAATTTTTTGCAGATGAAGAGATGGCAACTGAGCTTCTTATTTTCCAAACAAACCTTCCTACATCTATATAAATGCTGGTTTATCAAGAATACGCAAGAAAAGTATTTCGAATTGTTGATTTATTGCTAGAGATAACTTAAAACCAATAATTCATTATCCGGATATGGAGATTTATGGTCATCTATATTAAAAATAAAAAATAATAAAGTAGCTAAAATATACTACTAAAATGTACCCATGAGACAAACAATATCATTGATCATTATTGGTTCGGGTGACATATAAAATGTATTTGATTTCATAGTATATTTTATTTTAAAAAACAACAAAATTAAAAAAAATTAAAAAGCATTTAAAAATAAAAATAAAAAGATAACAAAGGAAAAAAGGGTGGCAAAATCCTTTAAAACGGGAAAAATAGTGGCTGGTTGAGAAAATTAACCAAATGGTCATATTTTTTTATCAATTAATCAACATAATATAAATTCATCTCTTTGACCAATGTGATATAAATTTTGATTTTATCTTTGTTTCATAGTGAAATGTGTGAAATTTTATATCAGGTTAATGAAATGGTGTTATAATTTGTGTCATGAGTGTGGTTTACCTAATTATATCATGTTAATTAGGCTACCTGCCATAAAAATATATGTGGATTGAAAATTGCCACTACGAACAAATTTTTGCAAGAATTGCAATAATGATGACATCATATTTATACTAATTTATATAAAAAATATTCAAATATCACTTTTTTTTTTCTCTCTCTCTCTTCCTCCACCCCGTTCTCTTTCTCCACACCGGACTGGACCTCCGTCGAATGTCAAACCACTAGCGCGGTGGCGACGATTGGCGGCTCTCCTCCACGCGAGTTGGACCGGACCTACGTCGCCCGAAGCGCGGTGAAGGTGATGGCGGATCTCTTCCACGCGAGCCGGACCGGACCTCCGTCGAACCTCCCTCTCTCGATCTCCATCGCAGTGATGGCGATTGGAGGATCTCCTCCACGTGAACCGGACCGGACCTCCATCTTCCAGCCGCTGTAGTCGTTGGAGACCCTTCTCTCTTCCCGACGATCTGGACGCCGCCAACTTTGAACTTCACGATGAGCTCCGTTCTATCTCGGCAGCTCCTTGGGCTTCGCGATTCTGGCGAGATCTGGCCGGATATGGTGGATTGGGTCCGAACTCAGCTGACTCGACCTCGTTGGGAAGAAGCCTTCCGCCACGCAACGACGGATCAGCCGCGGTCGACGCTCCGAGAGGCGTCTAATGGCTGCGAAATAGAGAAGGAGCAGGAGATAGAGAGTGACAGAAAGAGGAGAAAAAAAAAAATCTGATTATGTGAAAATTTAAAATTTTTTCTTTGATTTCAGTTTTGTGATTAATTGGCTTATGAATTTTATGGAATTATGGTTATCTTCGGTAAAAATCTGATGTTTAAATATTCCGGTGATTGAAACCTAAAAATCGGGCAAAATCGGAAGTTTCCGACTAATCGGTTATCTGTAGGAGGTGGTGATAAGAACCATGCCAACAACATGACGAAATCTGATATCAAATCTGAAAACAACAACCTAAGATCTTTTAAGTTTGATGGAAACCATGATCTGTTGCTTAACAAAGCAAGAATCTTGATATGGTAAAAATGCCACAAGCGGTTATGGAAAATCTGTTTGATAAGTCGATTTGAACGGCACAATGAATCCTTGATAAGTTCGGATAAGTTTTTTCAAGAACTCAAGAAAAATAACTCACAATATAAATAAATATAAAAAACTGCTTACATAGTCTAAAAATCAACCTTATAGAGTCAAATTTCAATTTGTAAAATTCTTAATCTACCCCTAAGGATAAACATGTCTAAAAAACCTAGGTGATGCGAACCCCGCCAAGAATAACGAGACCCGATAATGAGAAGGAATCCAAGAATGTTCTACGATCAGGTTTGGATGGAAAACCTCGACCCGTTGCTTAAACAAAAACAAGAACTTTGGTATATTTGATCTCAACCCATTGTTTAATGCGAAACAATAACCTCAGTATAAGGAAGACGCCATAAACGGTGGTGGAAATCCATTTAATAAGTCGATGTGAACGCTACGGAAAATTTCAATAAGTTCGAATAATTCGTCAAAGAACAAAAGAGAAAATACTCTCACATTTTTGAATAATTACTTGTCTTTTTTCTTCTCCATATGCGTCTATTTATAGGCTGAATTATTACAAAAAAAGTTCCTAAACTATCTTAATTACGTGACATGCTAAAATCTAGTAATAATAGCTCTTACTTCCTAAAATAGAAAAGGGAAACAATCAAAAAATTAAATGGCTGTACATGCCAAAATATAAAAAAGGAAAGTTGATTAATGAGCTAACAAAATAAAAGATGAATGATAACCGAATATTCAACAATAATAAAAAAGAAAACTAAATATTTTTGAGTTTCTATTTCTTGATTCACATGCCTATTGCATGGATTTGCAAGGCAGATATTTCGAATTGACCTTGATGATGTGGACCAATCTTTGTCGTCCCTCATTAATGAGCATGCCCAAATCCTCTTGCTGAAACTTCCTAATTAAATTTTGAGTTTGATTTGCATCCTTCTGGTATCCTTGATAAGTTCGGATAAATTTCTTCAAGAACTCAAGAAGAATAACTCACAATATGAATAAACATCAAAAACTGCTTGCATAGTATGAATATCAGCCTTATATAGCCAAATTTCAATTTGTAAAATTCATAATCTACCCTTAAGGATAAACATGCCTAAAAAACCTAGGTGATGTGAACCCCGCCAAGAATAACGAGACGAAACCCAAGAACGTTCTACGATCAGGTTTGGATGGAAAACCTCGACCCGTTGCTTCAACAACAACAAGAACCTTAGTATATTTGACCTCAACCCATTGTTTAATGCGAAACAAGAACCTCGGTTTAAGGAAGACGCCACAAACGGTGGTGGAAATTCTGATAAGTTCGAATAGTTCATCAAAGAACCAAAGAGAAAATACTCTCACATTTCTGAATAATTACTTGTCTTCTTTCTTCTCCATAGGTGTCTATTTATAGGCTGAATTATTACAAAAAAAGTTCCTAAAATAACTTAATTACATGTCATGCTAAAATCTAGTAATAACAGCTCTTACTTGCCTAAAATAGGAAAAGGGAAACAATCAGAAAATTAAATAAATGTACATGTCAAAAAATAGAAAAGGAAAGTTGACTAATGAGCTAACAAAATAAAGGATGAATGATGACTGAATATTCAACAATAATAAAAAAGGGAACTGAATATTTTTGAGTTTCTCTTTCTTGATTCACACTCCTATTACATGGATTTGCAAGGCTGATATTCCGAATTGACCTTGATGATGTGGACCAATCTTTGTCATCCCTCATTAATGAGCACGCCCAAATTCTCTGGCTGAAATTTCCTAATTAAATTTTGAGTTCGATTTGCATCAGGTGGTGGTTACCAGTAGAAAGTCCATCAGAGGTCGGTTATCAATTGAAAACCAAACGATTACTCATCGATAGAGGTGATTATCTATCAGAAACTCCAATTGGTAACCAATTTGTTATAATTTGCTAATCTAGATGGATACCAATTAATACTTATAATTGATATTTAAAATAAATAAATAAATAAATAAATATTTATGATATCATTTACGTGATTAGTTGCAAGAGTTTTTTTGTTATGTGTATCAATCCATGATTTAGTAGCATTTATTAAAAGTGCCCATATATAAGGGGAGGCCCGTGGGCCGGAATCAGTGCCCAGTTGCCGTGGCTGTTTTGTCGCACTTTTCACGAGACTTTTGAGGAGGGCAGTTTCGTAATTTTAGATACTAGGGTTTCAATCGAGGGCTTCCTCTTTCAAGAATTTAAACCCAACCCGTTCACTACCTCTCCTCTCAGAACAACCGCAGTGGCCTCTCTCTCCCTCTTTCTCTCTCTCTCTCTCTCTCTCTCTCAACTGATCTTATAGATTAGCGTCTTGAGGTTTTCTGCTATCTTTCCTTTTATTTTTTTTGTATGAATATTCAATTCGATTAGATAGATATTTATATATAAATTTGAGTAAAGTGTGGCCTGTGATGTTGAAAAAAATTGTCCGTACCATCTGAGAGGTGTTTTGTCTATCTCTGATGTAAATCAATTTTTGCCGTTTGTTTCTGAGGCCTCTTCTTTTGTTTTTCTGTGTTATTTTTCTTTATTTTATTAATCTTTTTCTAATTTATTTATTTATTTTTTCACATTTGAAGATTTTGATGTTGTGAAGCGGCGGTGATGACTTTTATCCATAGTACCATCAAACTATGAAAGCTTTCTAACGAAGCTTGTTGATGCTAATATTTCTACTCTCTGAGCCCCATTTTTTTTCCTTTATATAAATCATAAAAAAGAAAAATTTTCGCGTTTTTGGATTTATTTTTATATTTTTTATATTTAAAGAAGGCAACAAATTAGAGTCTCTGATGCGCTTATTTGATCGATAGCGTTTTCAGCGCTGTACGTTGCCGATAATGATAAATTTTTTTTTTGGGAGCTGAGATTCTGGCATTCGTCTCCCTTTTCCTCTTGAGGCTTATGCATTCAGATGTTCCCACATTTTTCTTCTTTTTCTTTTTTGTGTTTTTGCACAAAGCAAAGCTATAATGCCGATAAAGTAGTTTTGTTGATGACGCTTAACATATTGTTATAATAGTCTGTTTTATTAATTTTTAAATAAAATTTGTTAGTAATTTAGTTAGAAAGTTGTGTTAATTATGAATTCTGATACAAAATTTATGAAAATAATTATTGTAATAATATTTTTAATAGTTTGTGATTATTTTTAGTTACGAAAAAAGAACAAGGAATTTTCTTAAATGATAAAATGTTGGTATTATAGTTATTTTTGTTAATTTTTAAATGAAATTTTTTAATAATTTGATTAAGAAATGATGTTAATTGATAGATTTTATATAAAAAAAATTAACATAAAAGGATTATTGTAATAATATTTTAAAAATTTAAGAATATTTTAATTATAAAATTTTTTTTAAGAATTAAAGTTGTATAAAATTAAAAATATATAGATGAATCTAACAATTTACAAAATAATAGATAAATAGAAAACAATCAAATGTGCGTTTTGGTTAAATAAATAGAATGAAAATAACTTATAAAAAGAAGTCGTTTGTTTCCTAACAGGTAAAGCTTCAATTTAACTCAAGGGAAATATATGTGTGAAAACTTTAAATAATTTGGGTAACAACTAACACGCCCTGTAAATGCTAATTACTCTAAAATTTGATATCAAAATTTGAGAAATTTGGAACGTTTATAAAAAATCTGACCATCGCATTACATGTATACATTTAGTTTAATAAAAATTAAGAACCTCAACATCAACCTACACAATAGTTTTATTTATTACAAAATGTGACAATAATCTTACTTGAGTCAAAGGCTCTTCCTCTCTTTTGACACATGTAATTCTTTCATTTTTTTTTCATTTTTCTTTTTAATTCTCTCTCTCTCTCTCTCCATTTTCCTTTTCTTTCATTCTTTTTTTAATTGCTATTTTTTTTTCCCTTCTCGACATATTTATTATTATTTTTTTCACAACTATCTCATATTTTTAACTATTATTTTTCATACTATTTGAAATATATATATATATTATTCTTTGCACTATTTGAAATTATTCTCCATGATCTCTTTTTTGAACGTTTTCTTTTATCATTTTAAATTTTTATTTTTCTATCTTTTTTGCCCGTATTAAAATAAATTTTTCTTAAATATAACCTTAAACTCTTTTTTTTTGTGACCATCTCAACTATTATTTTCTAACACTACTTAATTAGTTTTTTATGTGATTTGTTAACTTTTTTTCAATTTGTTTCTATTTAAATATTTTCTCCTCAATATTTTTTGAATAATTATTTGTTCATAATACCTCGTAATTAATTCTTTATTTAACATATATAAAAAAATCAAAGGCTTTTCCTCCCCTTTTGACACATGTTATTCTCTCATTTTTTTTCCTTTTTTTTTTAATTCTCTTTCATTCTTTCCATTTTCCTTTTCTTTCATTTTTTCAATTGTTAAAATTTTTTCTCCTTTACTTCATTCAAAAAATCTTCTCAACATATTTATTTATTTTTTCATGACCATCTTAGATATCAAACTACTATTTTTCATACCGTTTGATATATATATATATATATATATATTATTTTTTGTACTCTTTGAAATTATTCTTCACTTTTGTCTATGTGTTAATCTCTTTGCTGTATGTTTTCTTTTATTGTTTTAAATTTTTATTTTTCATTCTTTTTTGTCTGTATTGAAATAAATTTTTTTAAATGTATCTTTACTCAAAATTTTTTTTTTGTGACCATCTTAACTATTATTTTTTCATAACATCACCTAATTAACTTTTTATGTTATTTGCTAACTTCTTTCCAATTTTTTTCTGCTGAAAAATTTTTTCCTCAATGTTTTTTGAATAACTATTTTATCATAATACCTCATAATTAATTTTTTATTTTACAAATTGATTAAGCACCTTCAACTAGTTTAAATTAAAGTGAGAAAAAATAAAGAAAGATGGTAAGAAACGATATTCAAACCCAAACCCCTTTCTAGTGATTTTAAAGAAACGGACAGAACAACATAGAAAAACCATCCTCACTTTTATATGTGCGGAAGATAGGTTCTAGTAATTTGACCTCTTTGGTAATGGCACACCTCTCAACGGAATAGTGATATCTTTGTACTACTACTCAGTGTCATTACAAAAATTTATTAATGAGATTATAAGAATTTTGATAATGAGCCTTCATCAGCTGACTGACTAGAGACTCACAAAGTCCATTTAAACACATCCCCATCATTTTTTCCCCTTTAAACTTTTTCAAAATGGGGTGGTTTCTCAAATTCTCCCATAGAAAACGGTGTATCGAAATTATGTAAATACTAGCACTCCATAAAACGATCAAAGAAAAATTATTGAAACAACCTAACATATAGGCTTTCATACTTATTTAATTTGAGATAAAGAAGAGCTAAAATGATAATAATTGGGACAATGATTTAGAGATATCATTTTTTAAAAGGCAAATCCTAAAAATGACCCATATTTCCTCCAACTCATAGCATGAAATGAAACGTACTAAGCCCGGCAGCCCCACTACTAACTCTCTCATTGAATTGAGGTCCAATTAGTCTCTACATTTACTATTTTCGACAATTTTGATCTATAATCTTAAAATTGAAGACAACCTTTTCTTGAAACTCAACATAAATAATCACATACTCATTGCATATTAATTTGTGGTGATTAAAACCGTAATCAGCATTAATACCTTATTTTCTATTAAGTTTTGACTTTTCCAATCTTTATGAAATCTCGAAGGGTGTTTTGAGATTTCAACAAGAAATAAGAGAAAATAAAAATGATTCCACATGACATATTTATAAGAGTAGATGTATAATTTTTTTAAAAAATAAAATTACTATATAGTAGTCATAAAAATAATTTTGATGTTGGTTTTTTTTCTTTTTTCTTTTTCTTTTTTTTTTTTTCAACATTGTTAGTAAGATTATGTATGGCAAACTCATCATCCAAGAAAAAGTCAATTGCAACAATATGAAATGGAGTACCTGAAAAAGAATGTACATTTTGGTGCCAAAAGATTCTTGGAAAACATTATTTTAGAGGAATATCCTTTGAGAATGCCATTGAAGGTCCCATCCACCTTTGTTTTTATTGTTTGGTCTTCTGGAAAATTAGATAACCTTATCCTAATGCCTTTGGAACCCCCCCTTCATTCATCCGAATTCTCGTCAGTACAAAAAACAAGACGCAACAAGGCAAGGACCCCATCATATAGGAAAATGGCTCATTTGGAATTGTCATCATCAGCTAACTTCTTCTTCTTCTTCTTCTTTTAAAGAAGGTAAAATTTAAATATTATACTTCTTTCTTATTGATATACATTATTGTTTTAAGTATTGAATTAATTTTTTAACAATCTGATCTGTAAATGTTCATATTAAAAACTAACGATAAGACAATCTTAACTCCTTTAAATTATATATAAGACTATTGAAAAGCCGATCAAATGGTTAAAATAACAATACAAACCAGTAGAGTAAAAGTAATCCCTATCATAAAATTTTCTTTTTTAAAATTTGATTTCTAGTTAAGTAAGAATTCTTCCAAAAATAAACCTACTCATAACTAATAAACCGTAGAGTACTTGTGCTGTTTGGAAGTAGAAATTGTTGGAAAATATTTATTCTTCAATGTCTAAGGCATAAAATAATCCCATGAATGAAGTCATATAATTTTTAATCTCATCTCTAGTCTCTACCATCCCTATAAGGAGTATTAAAGCTAAAATTTAGCTTGCAGATCTATGGGGAAACAACTTCTCTGCGGATTTGTTTCTAACTTCAAAACATACCGATGAGATACGTGAACTGTCATTTTTATACTAATACATTACTTAAGAATTTATCATCTTAATTATTGTTAATATAGTGATAAACCGAGATTAACCATTACGCACATCGCACTTTAAAATTTGAACGTAAATATTTGATTAAAGCAACAAGATTTGTGGATACCATAAAAGTATAGCATAAGTTTTATCTTAACTAACAAGAGTAGTTATACAAAAGGTATGGGGGAAAATGTGGCAAGAGCCACAACCTCTAGTTTGGTCCACTTTGAAGCACTACCAATCAATTCACGACATAAGACGTAATGTTAGTCATGGCTACGTTCAAAACCACTCAAAAAAAACCAAAATCAAAATGATCTCTTTTTCGTCCAAACATGACACAACACAAACTAGTTAAAAATTAAAACAAATAAAAAAAAAAAAAGGAAAATCCCATCCTTTCTCGGCCTTTCTCTCTCTAAAAATCTTTCCACATTAAAAGCTGAATGCAGAGAGGGAGAAATAATAATGGCTTTTCTTCTGCCCAGTCTCTCTCCCTCTCTCCTCCTTCAATCCAAGTCCAAAGAAAAACCCTTTATTCATCACCAAACCCTCCCTCTCGCAAAACCCAACTCCCCTTCTCTCTCCTCTCTCTCTCTCTCCTCTTCCGTTACCAGTCTACAAACTCCTTCAGTCGAGAAGAGCGGCGCGCAGGATAACAGCCCCAAGGATGCGCAGGATAAGCAGCAGCAGCAGAACAACAGAGACGAGTTCTATGTCAACCTTGGCGTGGCTGTACGGACTATCCGTGAAGACCTCCCTCTAATATTCACTAAAGACCTCAATTATGACATTTACAGGTCATTTTCTCATCTGGGCCTCTAATTTTCTTGCTTAATTACTACTCTCTTCCATTAGTTTATGATTTTTACTACAGTTTTTAGTATTCCCTTGTATTGAATTATAACAAAGTATCTCATTTTTGTTTCAATTTTGGTTTCAAAAAGTGATAATTTGTTGGTGTAATAACAGGGATGATATAACATTTGTAGACCCTTTGAACACATTCACTGGAATAGACAAATACAAACTTATCTTCTGGGCACTGAGATTCCACGGTAGAATTCTATTCCGCGAGATTTCCCTCGAGGTCTACAGAATTTGGCAGCCTTCGGAGAATGTGATCCTAATTAGATGGAACTTAAAGGGTGTGCCTAGAGTTCCATGGGAAGCAAAGGGCCAATTCCAGGGCACTTCTAGATATAAGTTGGACAGACATGGCAAAATCTATGAACACAAAGTTGACAACTTGGCATTCAACTTCCCGCAGACCCTTAAGCCCGCGGCGTCAGTGTTGGACTTGATGGCTGCGTGTCCGGCGAGTCCTAATCCGACGTTTTTGTGGGGTCCCGTGGATATGCATTCATCTTCATGGGTTGAGTTCTATAGGGCAGTGAGGAATACCTTGGATCAAGAAGGTTACTCTCTTGCACAAGATGGTTTGATCACTTGTTCATAGCTAGTAAGTTACCTTATATATTAATGTATACAATGAAATTTTTAGCACACAAATATATATATATATATATATAGATATATGTATGTATTTTAGTGCATTCCTTTTGTGTAACATATTGGTAGCTTAGCAAATAATGGCTTTTGCTGAAAGGACGACAAAGGTTGTATATATACAAACTAAGGCAGAGAAGCTTTCGCATCTTTTATGAGCCTATACAGGTCGGATATAAATATGTACCAATCTAAATGTTTTTTAGTAAAGCTCATTTTGGTGTTAGTTTCTCTCTCTCGTCAATAAATTGGAGCTTTGGAAATGCTCTGGAAATTGTTGACTGAAAAAAAAAAAAAAAAAAACCTCATTTGGCACACCCTTTTAATCCACTTTCCAAACTTTTTCCTACGGTATTTTCTCCTATAAAATTTAAATTTACTGTTTGAGTTGTGAGTTTGAACTTATGATCCAAACTACTCTTAAATTATGATTTGTGTCTACTGTATTTTCTCTCACAACTTATGTGTTTGGTTCTTGTTATGGTTTATGTCTCTGATCCCTTGAAATGAGTTACGAGTTAATAAGATTTTGATTGTGGTCTAACCAGAATGTGGAGCCAATGACCTCTACAAGGCAGGTCTTGCTAGTTGTAGTTTAGCACCATTTTCAACTCCAGTTATTTCCATGTCGGGTCATCTTTTCATTCATATTCTAAATCTAATCGTTATTGATTCCTTTCTTGAATTTCAACAGAAGCAGCAAAATATTTTACTTATTTAACCAAATAGGGAGGACATCTAAGATTCTAATTCCAAAAATATACATGACGTATTTAGTTAAAGCAACACACCAACAATTAAGCATATATTCCAGGGGGAAAAAAAAAAAATATATATATATATATATATATATATATATAAGCCCAGCATATTATGTCGTTTACGGCGAGTACAATTTGAACAAGCACCGTGAGTAAGAGCAATGATGATAAAACATGTAGTATGCACAGAAAACAAAGTTCACAATCATCTTACTATACTAGATCAATGAGGAAGTCTATCCAAAGGCCTAATTGCTGCCACACAACTCAGATCGGGGCTCATGAACTTGTCGTAGGTGACCTTCAACTGTCCTCCTCTAGCAGCCTGTTGGAACCGTAAGATCATCTCTGCACAATCTCTGGAATGACCAAAATACAAATATGTAGTAGCATTCAATTAAAAGGATAACTTACAAAAGCAAATGAGTTGAGAAGACAAGTACCTTAACTGAGACACCTCGTAGCGTGCATGTCGATAGAGCAGTGGTGTCCAAGGAGTCATTTGTAGGGTGCTCCGTGCAACAAAGATGGCTGATGCGCATAGCATAGATGGCTTGAACAATAGAGCTTCATATTCAACCAGGCACAACTCTATAAGGTAGAAGGCCAAATGTTCAAGCTGGTAGATGACCACAAAAAAAATAAGTTAGCCAATTTTAGTCTCAATGATATTTGATTTCGAAATTCGACCTAAATTGAAATTTTAAACGACTTGGAAACACAAAATCCAATCTAGTCATTTATACAAATAATGATGAGAGGTTTGTAATGAAATAACGTATAATTTTTTATTTTTTTTAGTATTTTCTTTCGGTTTATATTACGAGAAAGTTTATCCATTTCAATTCTGATGGTATAACCTTTGGAATCAGTGCATACCTTTGTGTCTGACTGAGCAGCCTTGAGAAACCTTAACATGAAGACGTATGGAGTGGGTGTATTTAATCGAAACTTGACTGTCCTAAGAATAAGCTTCTCCTGAAAAAGCAAGCCATGTGTTTCATTAGAACCAAATATGGGAAACATATATAATTCATTCAGTCTTTTTGCATTGGCCCGTTTAATGTATGATAATTTATGGTTCGAAGATATCATTTAAAATGCTCTAATCGCATATCCTGTTCAAAATCAATATGTAGCATAATCCATTGTCTTCTTAAAGAAATCCTCATTATCTAGTATTTGTTAGTAACTAGTATGCTATAAAAATTTGACTGCATATATTATGTTTTAACTTAAGCTATTATTTGAATTATCAAACTCATCAAATTTCAAATTTGTCCAAAAGTTATGGCAAAGGCTATTAGTTATCAAAAAGTGAATATGCTTAAATTATACGTCCGACTATAACTCAAAATTCATAAAACTAAATCAACGTTCGTCTAATACACAATACTACAAGGGAAAATTATAGTTTTATTCTAAAAGAGATAGAAACAGGTGTCCAAATTGATTCCTTCTTGGTAAATTGTAACACATTATTCCGTATTACTCACTCCCGCAGAATTAGATCACTTATCATTGAAAACTGAAACAAAACTGCATGGGTAGAGATAACTAGAAGACGACAAGAAAAACTGTCGTGAGCTCAAATATTATATCCAAAAACGCATCGCCCAGTGCAGAGGTCAAAACAGATTTCCGGCAAAAAAAAAAATGGTAAGTAAAAAAAAAAAAATGTAAACTTCATACCATTTCAAGCATCTGGTCCCTTGTGTATGACTCAGCTGAGATGCCAAGTAAATCTTGGACCTTAATCAGATGGAACACAAAAAATAAGAAAATGGATACTTTTGCAAGGAGGGACACATGTAAAGAGTATATCATGAGAATTGAAATATAAAATATGTACCCTAGGATGCCAGAAGTCCTCGTACTTTGATGCCAACAGAAGTGCTGTAAGGCCAACCAACTGCATTTCACTCTTCTTAATTCTGACTTGAGAAAGATATCGGTCTAACAATGTAACCATGAGATAAAGCGTTTCTTGCATTAAATCGAACTTGAAGTGTACCTATTATCAGAGAGTTTCGCAGAGTAATTTAGCAAGATCTTAACTTAGATAACAACACCGTGGAAAGTATGAATCAAGACAGCCAGAAAAAGTTAAAGAGTAGTACTTCAATTAACCAGTTGATCAATACAGCACGCATATGACATGAAATGTCTGTCTGAATTGACATGTAATTTGCCAGAGCTGGATTCTGTGCCTGCAATAAAGTAGTCTTCTCAGTGATGGTAGAAAACATCAAGAAAATTGTTTAGGCATATGTCCTAGAAATGCAATTCAAATAAGTGATATGCAGGAAAAGAGCAATCACAGCGGTAACAGAAGAAAATTCAGACGACACATTTCTGCTATTTCGGCTCTCACTCTATCACAGAGGCATGCCTGGCCATGATTTGGTGTGATTTGTTGTTCTTTTTTCTTTTCTTATTCTTTATTTAAAGACACCAACTCCATTAAAATAAAATGCATATATAAAGATGATCAAATGGTTGGGATCGTTGGACATGCCCCATGTGCTCTATATCTGCTGCCGTAACTCATATTAGTATAACCTCTCAATTGAGTCATTGAAAAAACGATCCAACATCTCTGGTTTTCTTGTTCACCACATTTCTTCACCCATAAAACTCTTTGAATGCCACACACACGGTAATCTGGAATAATGTGGTCTTGACCAAACATGGAATTTCCTATTGGTATTCTTCACTCATATTTGTTAAAACAAATGATATTACTAAAAGAGACTGAAAAAAACAAAACAAAAACAAGTAGTGCATTGATAGAATATATGCTAAAAGTATCCGAAACTAGCACAGAAGTCATCACCTCTGTTACCCAATAATACTGATAAATCTCATCGACATAATCAGCAACCTCAAGTTGATTCCCCTCATCATCTATGCTTGGTAACTTCTCCTGCTTCCCAGTATCATGTTCTACTAACTGCAGATAGAGGCAAATGTTACATTATTGAATTTGGAAAGGAAGGAAAAAAGGACCAATAAAAAAGGACCATTAAACATGGAAATGTCAACCTTTGATCCTTCCACTAATAAAGATGTGTAGGACCTCCTCCGTCTTGAACTTTTCTTTGTAACAATATCTGATGTACTTGGTTTGGAGTCACCATCAGATGGAAGTTGCTCATGAATGGATTCTTGTGTGATATTTTCACAAAGAGAAGATGTCTCTGGCTCCTTATTCTTTGATAAAGTTGTAACCAAAGTAACCAATTTGTTTGGACCCGTTGTGGGCTTGGATTTTGTATTCAATTTGGCATCAGAAGCCTTTACTGTAGTTTTCACAATTGGCTGGAGCATGAATGAATAAAGGTAATTCATATTACTGAACAAAGATAAAACGCGGCACTTCCAAATAATATTGAAATTTTAGCTTGACAAAATAAGTGGAGAAATGTAACAGACAAAAGGTTTGCAAATACAGGCAAATCAGTCTCTTAGATGAACTTGTAATCATGCTTAAACATATATATATTTTTTTCATGATTGTAATTTTCCCTCCCCAAAAGTAGAGAGCTAGGTGAAAAACTAGAAAAGGAGCTTAGATATGTAACCGATAATTAACAACATTTGACAAAATTCTGGTAGTTTTAAGTATCGCTATGACATTGATTGGATAAAAATAAGGATTAGCTGCTGCCTGCAAGCGAGAAAACATCCAAGAAACAATTTGTTTTGAAAAGAAAGAAACAATTTAGTATGTAATGAACAAGCCGTAACGTTATTACTTAACTGGTTCTTTTAAAAGAAATATATATAAATATACGTTTACATATATATATATATATATCGCCGAGAATAATATAAACCTCCACATGTAGTCTAAGTGACAAAGAAATGGTGTCCCGATTTGCCATCCAAAATAAACAAGATCAGAACCTACAAACAGATTTGGTGAAACAAAGGATAAACTGCTAAATTGGAAATTAAGAAGTAAAGCTGCAAAACAATTGTCACATACCCTGATAGATTTTATAGACAATGTATGAGAATCCACGGTCCTTTGACTCCTGGAGAGCCAAATTATAAATGTGTTGCATTAATAGATGGAACTCATCTTTCTCAACTACTATTTATAAAATAATGTTAGTAGGAAAACATAATATCAGAATTAACTGATTGGAGCTGAGTTTTAGGTTAAGAACGAAAAGGATAAAAGCAACTCCAGTTTCCTTTCCTTCTAATTTAGAAATGGGGAAAAAGAATAAACAATCAGCTCCTATATCCTATTCCTCAATGTAAGTGTATAGTAGTGACTTACTTCACAATCCAAATGTCAGACCATATCTTGAAAAAAAGAATTGGATGAATCATTATTACTCACATTATCATGAAACCATCACTCACTCGATTCCTCGAGAGATGCGTCTTAGCATTGCTTGCTCGGGGCATAACTTTCCTTCCAACTGTAACTTTAACTGAAGCAAAGAAAGATATTAAAAATGTCAACATGGAAAGCAAGACCATGACTGATACACTTTGGAAAAATATCACCAAATCATGCATATTTCCAGGAAACTGACCTTTTCCATTTGCCTTCTCAGAGCTTCCCGAATTTTCCTATAAGTAGGAAAACATTAAACTTCAGGTGGGAAGAGAAGATGATAGTAGTATTGTAATTATCAAACGGCCAGGATTTCAACGTAAGGAACAAAAATATAGTAAGCAATTAGGACAGCAGACTACCTTCCTTCTGCCCTATATGATTTCATTTGAAATAGCATAGTATAGACTATAGACGAAAATAAACGTGATGAGGTCTACCTTTGGAATGTCTGCCTGGTTCACCCTCTTTAACATGGGAAGAGACTTCCTTCAAGGAAATAGAAACAGAACAAAGAAATTACATCAATAACTGATGCATTTATTCCTATACATAACCCAAAATGATTTGCAAAAATCAAACCTTGTTTGTATGATTGAATTCCTTGTTGTCCTGAAACATTAAATAAGATATAGTTGGTATGAGACCTTGTTTGTATGAGAATTTTATTGTTCATAGATAAACATCAAACATCAGACCTTGTTGGTATAAGTGAATTCCTTGTTGTCGCCCTGAAACAATAAATATGAAGTTCATATTAACCATTTACCAATTGTAGTAATGAGCCACACAATAAATTTAAAAAAAAAAATAGCACTCATCAACATAAAAGATACTGAATAATCCGTTGTGAGAAATGATAGCTGGTATATAAACATCAAACATCAGACCTTGTTGGTATAAGCGAATTCCTTGCTGTCACCCTGAAAAAATAAATATAAAACTTATATTAACCATTTAACAATTGTGGTTATGAGCCACACAATAAATTTAAAAAAAAAAAGCACTCATTAACATAAAGATACTGAATAATCCGTAGCAAGTACAACTGTTTTATTTTATTATTATTATTTTTTACAAAAAAGGAGCAGATGGTAAAGAAAAGTTGAGCAGACCTTCCATTTGCAACAATAGATTCACGAGTGAGTGTTGTGGCTTTCGTATTTTGAGAACTTGATGGTGCCTTCAAATCTTTAATGCCCACTGTAATAAAAAAACCAAGTTAAAACGTATACATGCTTGGTCAAACTATGTTCCTCGAATTCTGAGGAATTCAATATCACCTTTCTTTGAATTATGCAAGTCAGGAACACCTTGACTACGACCACCCTGCGTATTTCCCAGGTAAAGGAAAAGTGAAACAAGAGAACTTCACGGCAAGCTTATAACTACACGTGAATTTAATTATACATGACCACCCTGGATCACGACTTCATGATGGCTGGCAAATAATTACACATTCTTACAACGTTGAATCTTGAAGTAGTGAGCTTGTATGAATTTAATGTACCCATATCTTATATATATATATATATATATATGTATGTATGTATGTACAATAATATACATCATAATGCGACAATACAAAGAAATGGTTTGCTGAAAACATGAATATGAAATTTTCCATCGTTTTTTAGCTCACGATACAATAATTAAAATGAGACAGCTGAAGCAAAAGGTCCACACAGTATTTCTTTCTCTCAAATCATAACAAACAGACAAATCAAGGGTAAACATGCAATGTTAAAAGTAAAAATTAATACCTGAATTGATTTTCTTGAGGATACATTCATAATTTTACGGCCCTGACTTGTTGGTACCCTAAAGATACATATCAAATGAAAGGGCAGACACCAGCGAGGATGTTATTCTTATATGTTAAAAAAAAAAAAAAAAGAAAGACAATTACCTAAAGTAAATTTGTGAAGTTAGATCAGTTTGTATGAGAACCAGTGGCAAATAGATTAAATTTATTCCACCTTGTAACTCATACGGACCATGTTGAGACTTATTCATTTTAAATCAAGTGAATTTTTCTATAACTGACAAGCATGTAGAGATAGAAAGAGACAGAACAGTCTCTTGCAGCAAGAGATCAGTAAAAGGGACAAATTAAGACCATGAAATTAATAAATTGAATTTATAAGGCATATTGGCTCCAAAGTGATAGCTTCTTCCAAAATAAAGTCTAATCCTAATCCCTTCAAAAAACATTAGACATGCATACATGTTTACGGAATAATAAGTTCATTTAGCATGCCATACCTATATTGTTCACTACAGAATGTGTGTGTCTCCATTTATTGAGAAAATCATGCATCAAATGAAAATGATACTTCCACTATTCACCAAAGAGCAATAATAAAGAACAAAACTTACGGCGGTATTAAGCTTTTACGTGCCAGATTCCTCGACGAAATGCTTTGAACATTGCTGACATCAGCCAATGCTCTTCTTCGAACAATAGTTTTTCCTAGAAAAAGGAAAATGGAAGTCAAAAGAAAGTCTTAAAAAACATAGCTGAAGTTTGCAACAAATGAAACGTCTAGGCCTTACCACAACTACCATTATTGCCCTTGCTCATCTCTGTACTTTTCTGAACACCCTTAATAGTTCCAATAGAAAAACAGGCAAAAAAAAAAAAAAAAGAAAAGAACGATAAATGGCATGTTAAAAGAACATTTTCTACAAAACTCCAGAAATTAACAAATAGTGACGTGGTAAACTACCTTTTGACAACTTGTACTAGCCAGAGTGGACACCTTGTTAACTGGAATTGATTTCCTTTTACCATCATAAGTTGGGGGAAAAGAGGTACAAATTAGCACAAATAAGAAAGCTTTAAGTCCACTTTATTTTTTTTTTTGAGGTAAATGTAATTATGCCTGTGCCATAGTTTTTTTTTTTTTTTTTTTTTTTCCCGTTATGTGTTAATTTCAGTTTGACCTTCAACGAATAAGGTTTGTCTTACTTTGCTCCTACAACTCAAAATGTAACAGAAATCCCTCCTAAATTTATCATAAGTTGCAACTTTGGTGTTTTCGTCATTAAAACATTAATTTGTAAACGGATTTTATCACGTGAGTTTATTGGGTTACCAACGTGATTAAAATTGTGTTAAAAAAAAAAAAAACCTATCATCTAGTCACTTGACTTATATGTATTATAATTGTTATATATATATCTATATATATATATATGTATGTATTGTTACAATGAAGAAAGTATCAAGAAATGACCATTTTGAGTAGTAGGGGCAAGGCGAGACAACCCATATTCGTTAGGAACCAAAATTGAAATAAAGCCTTTAATCATAGAGAATATGTGATCCAACATTTGAGTTTGAACTAGGAAAAAGAATCCTAGAATAGAAGAAAAACTAGGGTACCTGGTAACAAAACCGGAGTCAGTAGCTTCATTTTCTGAATAAAAAGGAAGGAGGGTTCTACTACTGCCGGCTTGAGTTCGGCCGTTTGCTCTTCCAAGTCCAACTTTCACCTGCGATTTTCCACAATCAAAAGACGATTCCACAAAATGCTAAAGAGGCAATATGTAAAACCCTAGACAAGAATTTCAAAAAGAAAGAAAGAAAGAACAAATTAGAAAAAGAGAAAATTCGGTAATCGTTACCTTGATGGACGCCATTTCTGCGTTGCGTAGAGCTTTTTTCTTTGCTTCGCTTTTGGTCCTCTTACTCTGGAGAGAGAGAGAGAGAGAGAGAGAGAGAGAGAGAGAGTGAGAGGCTGATTTTGGGTTTGTTAGAAAATGAATCTCAGAAAGTTTGAGAGTAGAGAGAGAAGAAGATGAATAGAAAAGAGGAATGCTTGCTTTTTGAAAGAGGCGCTCTTCCCCTGTCCTTTTTGGGTTTTTGAAAACGATATGCGTTTTTACGTTATTGCCCTTCCACACAAATTACAAAAAATAAATAAATAAATAAATTAAAAAAAAAAAAAAAGAGAAAGGAGAATCTCAAGTTATGGCCCACGCAGGTTTCGAAGCTGCGACCTTCGCGTTATTAGCACGACGCTCTAACCAAATGAGCTAATATGCTATCCTGATGCTTCTTTATTTTATTTAGGGTTCGTTTGGTGGAGTAGTTTGAGTTGGGATTTTTAAGTTTAAATAGTAAATTTTTTTGAATTTTCAGAAAAGACAAAAAATTTTTTGAGAAAAAGACAAAAACTTTTGAGGAAAAAAACAAAAAAAAGTTTAAGTTGAATTGTTTGAGTGGTTCCACCAAACATCCCCTTAGTTTTTTTTTAATTTATCAAATTCTTTTCCACATATATATATATTTTTCCTAACCAACTAAGTTGTTGTTTATTTTAGTCTTTTTTTTTTTTCCCATAGCTAGAATGTATCTAAATTATTAAAATGTTATTATAATAGTTCTTTCTTTTAGTTGTTTGACAGAATCTGTTGGTAATTTGGTCAAAAAGTGATGTTAACTAATGGATTCTGTCAAAAAATTAACAGAAATAACTATTACAACAACATTTTTAATATTTTAGGGGTATGCCAGCTACGAAAAAAAGATCAGGGATCAAAATTACACAAACTTAAAAGTTTAGGAACTAAATGAGTAATTTACCCAAAACAAAATTAACTCTGACCCATATAAATTATTGAATGTAGGAGTACATTTATTTTCCATGAGATAACTTGAAAATTTGAAGTCACATTTCATTCCATATACGTCGACTATTTTAAATCGACATATGTAGGCTCCCCTAACCTAACAGGTTCCCTTTCTCTC
Source organism: Ficus hirta (assembly GCA_038430175.1). NCBI lineage: Eukaryota > Viridiplantae > Streptophyta > Magnoliopsida > Rosales > Moraceae > Ficus > Ficus hirta. Next base: position 15,638,714 of record CM076594.1, on the reverse strand, counting down.
AAAGTGGCGTTGCTAGAAGTACATTTCAACCATATTTTGAGATTCTTATTCGTAAAGAGATTGAAGGTATGTCTCCCATTGTCTTGATTCTTTTCATCCACCCTTGGATGCCGAGGCTTCTTCAATGGAATTACAGTGAAGTCGAGTATGGACAAAGAGGGTAGCTCCTTTTCATCGAAAGCTTTGAAGCGGTAACTTTGCCACTCTTTGCGCATGTTCAATAAGATAGCCGCTCGATTAAAATCTCTATCTCCAATCACTTTTTTTAAGTGAGCAGCCTTATACTCTAGGCATGTCCCTTGCTTTGTCTACGATATTTCTTTTAAGGATTTGTGACCAGCGATAAAAAAAATTCTCCATTTTATAGGGTAAAGCCCATGTTTTGATCCATCTCTCACCTTTTTGAAGGAAAACTCTCTACTCACTCAACTGTATGATAAAGATGAAAATAACGAATATTTGAAATGCAATCTAAAACTTGGACCGATAATCTTTTTCCCGCTAATATGTTTAGATAAAATTGTAAAATTACCTAATATGAGAAAGCCAGCTTTTTAAAGTTTATTGTTGTTGGAGCAAATTCGTAATAATTATGTATTTTAATGACTTAATATTATGCTGATTATTTACTTCTTTCAAAAACCAAAAAGTGAAGACAAGTGTTATCTTGAAAGAGAGTGTCCAAGAGATTTTCAATTCCCCCGCAACACATAGCATTCCAAATAATGCTATTTCAAATGTTATATCTACATTATTCCCTCATCAAAGTTTTGAAATACATAAAAGTAAGATTTTAGTATTTAAATAATTTAAAAGTGAAAAAAAAAAAAAAAGATTGTATTGATTAGATGAAAAAGTTGAAACACCACCTAGTAGAAATCAAATGAGAAATACTAATATTGACTATACTTGATGGAAAATTTGGCACCAAGTAAATTTGATATTAAAAATAGCATCACATCGAAGAACACTTTTTTTCCACCCAAATGTCAAAATTTACCATTAACATAACAGTTTAACACTCTATTGGAGATACTCTTAGATATTGATTTTCCTATCCCAAATGTTAAATTTAGCATTGACACATATATTTGACATTATATTGAAGATGCTCTCAAGTTTGTGCTTTAGCTTGAATACTTCTCATTCCAATTGCATCACGAAATGGCGATCCGAAACTTCCTCTAGTGGTAGATCATGGGCTATGTGTTTCCTCAACTTGTTATTGGACCTTAGCATAGATCTAATACAACTGATGTACAGGAAGCATAACAAAAATAAAGGATAAATTTTTTTGTCTTTTTCTAAAAAAGTTTTTGAAATACCTAACAAAAAAGTAGGTGAAATACCTAACAAAAAAGTAGATTCCGTCGGACAGCAGTTACCGTCGGAGTAGACGGAATCTTAACAAAAATTTTTTTTGTCTTTTTCTAAAAAAGTTTTTGTTATTCGTAAAGAGATTGAAGGTATTTCAACCATATTTTCATCTTAGTTTTTATGTTTTTTTGAAAATTTTTTTGTCTTTTTCTAAAAAAGTTTTTGTCTTTTCTGAAAAGTCAACAAAAATTTTCAACTTAAACTGTACTTTTTCAATTCAAACTCATTCACCAAACAAACCCTAAGATTCTGATTCATTCAAAATAACCGACAATAACACATCTATTAACCTTTTAATTCATACAAAATATTATGAAAACAGGTATTTAAGACAAAAAGGTATCAACCACTAGCTCGATAGGTTAAGATATGCAGCCACAAAACATGTTAAAAGCCAAGATATGTTTGGAAAGCAAATTTGAATAATAAACTCAAATTTTTTTATGAGAGAAAACACTGTAGAAAACTTCTTAAATAGTATGAAAAATCAGTCTCCAAAATCCATACGGTGATCTAAACGGCCATTATATAGAATCGTGTCTCTGATTTGCTACCGGATCTTAAGTGATGTATCACTTAAAATACGTACCTGAAAGAAAAAAAGGAGGTGATGAGAAGTAAAGTACTTGAGATATATTCTTACATGAAGTGATGTTTCAAAAAGTAAACAAATAAATAATAAATTTAAAAAAAAATTCTACTTCTCAGGTGGACTAAAATTAAAACTTAGCAATAAGAAAAACAAGAAGCATCCACTAAATCAAGTGAATAATCTGCACTACTTCATGGTGGCAAACGGCAGCATCATGCATGTAATAGTTTTTAAGTCGTTCGTTCATTTGAAACTTGTATGATTCGATTTGAAATGACAACATCACCGAAATACAAAGTTTATAAAGGAAATACATCTAGCTTGTGCCTACTTGTTATAGAAATCTCTCTTAAGGCCTGCATAATCATATGGTAAAGTACTAATTCAAGAATATTAGGATGCTTACCGCAAAAATTAGCTTCTTTTTCTAATCACGATATGGTGTAAGATCGATATTGAAACGCTGCTTCCCTTTGGTTACCCTCTGAAAAATCATAGATGATAAAATATCGCACTTTTAAGAGAAAAATGGATGAATCAAGACGAATAAATGAGTTTCTATTGACATATTATCAACTCTCTTATCTTCTTCCGTCTTTTTCTTATTATTTCTTTTCGGGATTGGGAGGTGAAGTTCGGTTCATATGAAGCAAATTTTCTGCAAGAATCATCTGTATGTTCTTGAACACTAACAATACTCCCGACTATTGATAAAATTGTAGAGGAGAGGATATTTTTATATTGATACTCGAGAAAATTTCCATATGCAAACTGTAACATCCAGTTGACGGCATTACGATTAGAAGTAGGTGAACTTGGCACCAAATAGCAATAAAAATAACAAATCAGATTTTGATAAAGCAATGGGCTTACAGCAATTGCCACAAGCTCTTCAAGAAGTTCCTCCAAATGGCGCAAGGGCTATATTGATTAATAAGTAGAAATCAGTATCTGCTTTAGAAGTACTTTGTAATGAGGCAAAAAAAAAAAGGTACAAATCTTAAAGCAGTATGTATACACGGACACATACATAGAAATGTGCATGAATGTGTGTGTGCGTACTGAAAAATGATATGTCTGTGTAGGAATGTGTATACTCACCCATTGAGTGGGACCATCAACAGGGGCATTCAGAGGATCATCATGTACCTAAGCAAAATTTAGCACTCAGAATACAACTAACATATTATGTATGTTACTAAAAGAAAAAACTCAGAGAAGAGGACCAATGTGAAAGACCTTTGATTCCTCAACTTCCAAGAACATGGCATTTTAGAAGATCAGAATAGATAAATTGACATGGTAGTGCACAGGTGCAGATTGCCAGATTCTACATACCTCCATGAAAATTCCGTCTACTCCGACGGCAACTGCTGTCCTTGCAATGCAGGGTATCAATTCACGAAGGCCTCCACTTGCAACACCACCACCATCCAACTATACAAGAATTAAGAAAGTTTAGCCACTTTTTAGTGGAAAATAAGATAGTTGAGAACTGCTAAACAAAACTTAGAATCAATATGTTGGAACAGCAAGCCAGCCAATCATGCAATAGCAAGAATGATTCATAAATACGTTCGATGAAAACACTATCTGTTAAGAGCATGGTATATTTTCCCTTTTTTTGGAGGGACAAGTTCCATCTAGGAAACCACTCATGTATCTGGTTTTTATTTTCATTTTTATTTTCTTTTTAATAGGCAGCAGACTTTATTAAAAAGAAAAGGAGGACCAAAACACAAGATGTCAAGAAGTCCTCAAATAGAAAAGAGGAAAAGAAATAGAAAACAAAAGAGAGTGGGCAAGCTACATCTAAAAACAACCGGAAATCATAAAATGCCAAAAACTTATGAAGAAACGAAACTCTCTAAAATTATTAGATAAAGATGCCCATAGATGAAGCTGGATTTTATCTTGCTAAATTGATATCTTTAGTGCAACTGAGCTGCTAATGGATTAGATTGAAAAGGATGAGTTGTGGTGATTATCATGAGAATTTCTAGAAATATAGCAGTTCAAGGAGAGATAGCTACATTCTAGATTCTATTTTCGAAAGTACGTGATGTAAGTACTATTTCTACCTTTTTCCCAGCGGGCTGTTGCAATGAATGTGTAATATCAGCAACCTACAGAGAAACAATTAAACAAGATGGTTAGATGATCCAGCTAAAATCAAATAGATGGACGTCAATTAGAAAAAGTTCAAAGTTAACTGATGCTTTCAGTTATCCGCTCCGCACATGAAGACAATTTTTTAAAAGAAAATCAGAAGAGCATTTTATTAAAGGTAAATAAAAGGCAACATGGGTACAACTAGCGAATCTTTACAAAGGAAAGAAAAACTACTGAAACAAGAATAATAAAGCAAAACTACACAATCCAACAATATGATTGAAAAAGGAAAATCGTTAACTAACTTTTGTAAAAGAAGAAAACCCAAACCTTTGCCTCTTTCTTTCAGCTGATTGAAAGGACTAATCTTAAATAGATATGAACTAGATTTAGAAGGGGGAAAAGAAAAAGGCATAAGCCCCTGAATGTCATACCCTACTTGGAAAACAGGCATCAAATTGAGATGAAGAGGAGAGAGATCTAATGCATCATATCAACTCTTGAGTTTTGACAGTCTAATCAAGCTTTTGACACTGAGCATATTTGTCATATCAAATGTCGCCGTATGGGAATATAATACTTTCTGCGTCGCTTTCTTTCTCTTCCTTGTTGAGATATTATGATCTAAAGCATACTCAATAGGTTGGGGATATCTTTTTGGGATTATTGTTGTAAACATGTAAAGAAGGGAAGCATAGAATTTTGGAGGCACACCAGTCCCCAAGTCGTTTAATAAATCTAGTATAATACTAACAGCATCAGTGTATTCTATTTCAACTGAGTTTATCAGCTAAGCTAAAATTCATTAAAACTGCACAAGTTTTCTTGTAGAATAATCACATTTCTAGATTAATGGGGAGAGGTAAGGGTTTATCCCATACTGCGAGTGTCCTCCACCCACAACACAATTCATTTTTCATTTATTAGGAAATTGATCAAAGTAATAAGCAAAGAGAATCAAATAACAAGATTAAAGAAAAAGGGAATAATAAAGTCTGTCAGTACTAAAAAAATGACAACAGAAACAATAACTAGAACAATAAAGTATAACACAGGAAGCAGAGTATTACTTACGACAGGACAATTTGCTTCTCTCATCCACTCGAAGTTGCGTGGATCCACAATTAAATCATCTAAAACCCAAAAAGTAAATATAGGCTCAAAAACAAGAAAAAAGAAATAGGAAAATGCGTCTATGACTGATGAGAAAATGCTTGAAAAGAAAGATCAAGTCTAAGCAACAGTTGGCTCATTAAAGGTCACGGCAAAACTGAGGTGGGAATAACTCATGATTTATTTCTCACTCAAGGTTAGGCACTGGCACATACAGGTGAGACATAACTAACTTGCCTAACAGATTCACGCTAACCCTGCATGTACACTTCCCAACGAGATCACATATCAACTCCCTACACCAGCGCACACACAACTACGGCACGTGCCTGGCACGCCTAGCATAAGTAAAACTGATGGGAGGTTAATCGTATACCTTTGTAGCTTATCTGTCAGATCCACTTACATAGAAATGAAGGGCTTTCAAGTTGAAGTCTGATAATTTAAGAAACTAGAAACAGACTTCCATCACTTATAAAACTTACTGTATCCAAACATGGTTCCCCTTTCACAGACCATCACATTTGGATTTCCAGCCCGTCTAATCTTCTCAGCAGAATTTGTCATTACCTGAATAAATCAAATTATTCAAACAATGATACTAGATAGACGCATATGAAAAGACACATACACAAACACAAAAAACGAAGGTAGAAAAATAGTGTATGACGAACAAGTTACTTACAGAAGGAGCACAAAACTGGCCTTTCTTGATATTGATAATTTTTCCAGTTTTGGCTGCTGCAACAAGAAGATCTGTCTGTCATAATATAAGATTTGAGCTCAGATAGAATGCAAATGCACCCTTCAAAAAAGTTAAAAAAATAATGAAACGCAGAAGAAAAGTTCAGGCACTAAATTTTTTTCATAACCTGACGACATAAAAATGCCGGAATCTGGATAATATCTGCAACTCTGCCTACTGCTTCACACTAGCAGAAGAAATTGCAGTGTTAGTAACAGTTCATGACATCTCAAAGTCCAGGTTTAAACTTTCCCTACAATTTTCATTTCATTTTCCAGAAAATGGTATTGTCAATAATTTAAATGAAAATTATCTGAAAGTGGAAAAAACGAAAAAGCAGAAAAGCAACTAATAAGCACATCTTATAAAGTTGTGCCTACACATCAGGAATCAAAAGAACTCACCTGGACTGTTTCATGCACATCAGTAACTACAGGTATGTCATATGCAATTTTAACCTTCTCAAGTATCTGCAAGCAAGTAAAAAAAAAGAACAAAGAACCCATGATTCTCGAGAAATATGCTGGTTTGTCTATTTAAGTTTCATAAAAGCATTGCACGAATTTTTTTAATATTTACTTTTTGTGTGATAAATCACCTAAATTCAATTTGTATTAAACAAAAAAAATGTTACTCTTAAACATATGAAACTAAGTTTGTTAGGCCGAAATATTTTTACACCAAATAGTTTAAGAAGGTCAATTAAAATAAGCAACTGTCAGCATAACCACAAAATAATTGCACAATGCAAAGAGAGACATCTATTACTACTGGACCAACAATTTTTCATCCATATTCAAGTTTGTAATGCAAACATTTTCTGACTCGAAAATATTATATCCAGAGTATTCCATATGAGCACAGCTTAAAGATGGTTTCTCATATCGCATAATATCATCATGACTAACCTAAGGAATAATAGTGCTTAGTGGTAACCTAAGGTCTGCCACTTGGTTTAATGAATCAACAAAAGAACCACAACTGAAAAGGCCAACTTGAGGGCTTAATTTGGTCTGGTCTAATGTGATCATGATCCAATGTGATTGCAGTCCTTATGATTCTACAGAGACATCTTCTTAATGTCTGTATCACGTCGTCCTAACAGCATATAACAAAGTTTTAAAAAAACCATCACATCACAGCAACCCACAATTTGATTAATTGATCTATTTTTTGAACAAAGAGAACACCTTTAGGCCTTCCTCCATGCCGGGACCCCGAAACGATTTTGAGGATGTTCGGTTGGCTTTGTCAAAGCTCGACTTGAACACCAGAGGCAACCCAACTCTACAAGAATGGAATACAGAATCTTAGGCTTTATTTAAAAAAAAAAAAGAGTTTCTCCATCTGGGTTATAATTGATGGAAAAGTTTATCTAGTTTTAACCGAAAGAGTAAATGTGAGACCAGTAATACAAACAATTAGGAGAAGGGAAGATCTTCCCACCAAAAAAAAAAAAAACCCAGATTAAACCGCATTTTCTACTTCCTTGATTTCTCAACAATCAAAAAGTAAAAAATGATGATAATAATAAAAATGGGGAAATTTTAGAAAAACAAAAGAAGGGAACAAACTTTGATGCAACAGTCTTAATGTGGCTGGCCATCCGCAGAATATGCTCTTCAGATTCAATCACATTTGGACCCGCCAATAAGAAAAACGGTTCTGGTGCCTGCATATATATACATATATAAAACGAACACATATAAAATCATATGCTTCTACATTTTCATCAGTTTAATTGAAAAAAAAAAAAAAAAAAAAAGGTGAAGTGGCTAAAAGCCTTGAGCTGGTTGTATAGATGCCGAGATGAATCCATATCCTCAACTACGCAACTGGATGAGACTCGGACTGGAGAGTGGACAAAATCAACAGCTGCGAATAGAGAAGAGGAATCAATGCTGCCCCACACTCGCTACAACAGTCGCTAGTCGCTCTCTTCTCCTACTGCCACGTTGCAACCTCGTTTTTCCTACAATAGTTTGCATTTTAATTAATTAACTAACATTAATATAAATAACAAAATTAACATAACTATATGTCTTTCCAGTAAATAACGAAATTGGCACTACTATCTTCACAGATCTAGTGTTAGCCTTCAAAGAAAATTTAGAGACAGAAAATACAGAGAGAGAGAGAGGAAATGCAAGCTACGAAAGAGTGTTCGAGATATATATATATATATATATGTTGGGTACAAAATCAAAAGAGAAAATAGTAGAAAAAATGGAAGTACCGTGAATCAGTATAATCAGTTGCGATGGCTTCTGAACAAGACAAACATTCTAATCTGTTACCTGTGCTTTTATTTTAAGAAGGGGATCTCAAAAGAGAGAGAAAATTATAATCTGAACGTTGAGAAACACGCAAATAGCCTTTTTAGTGGGGGAATAAATATAAATAACCGGATTGTTGGGGATAGAAATTAATTTTCCAATTTTACACCTAAATTTTTGAAAATTTCTGAAATGCCCCGGGTGACTCCTCTTCTCTCTGAAAATATGCCGCCGTTGCCATGGCACTCCATCGCGACAGATGTTCTCGGAGAAGCTGGCAGTTTCTCTTCGAGCTTTTCCATAACCTCCGGCTTCCTCCGTTGACCTCGGGGGTTGTGCGGCGTTCTCTTCTCCGGTGGCGGCAACTAGTAAATTAGTAATATCTAAATCCAGGGGTTTAGTTACATGAAAATTTATGGCATGTTTGGTTAACAAGTTTGAGTTAAGATTTTTAAGTTTAAATAGTAAATTATTTTGACTTTTTAGAAAAGACAAAGGGGGTATTTGGTGTGTAAGTTTGAGTTAAGATTTTTAAATTTAAATAGTAAATTATGTTGACTTTTCAGAAAAGACAAAAAACTTTTTGAGAAAAAGACAAAAAAAAGTTTGAAAATGTTAGTTTGGACTTATCAACCAAACTAACCCAAAAAACTTTTTGGGAAGAAGACAAAAACTTTTGAGGAAAAGGATAAAAAAAAGTTTGAAAATGTTGGTTTAAAATGTTGAACCAAACTCCCCCTTAAGCTCCGTTTAGATCACAGTATCCGTTTTTGAAAAAGAAAACTTTCTTGTTTTAAATGAGAAAGTTTTTCTTTTAATAATAAGATAATATTTGAATGTGTGAAATTTTTTTTTTTTTTAAAACAAAAAGTTATTTGGAATGAAAACAAAAAGGGTTGAGAATAATGCATTGTGATAATATTTTTAAAAAATTCATTTTCTCTTCCAAAAAAATATTGTACAAAGTAAGTTTGAAAATAAGATAATTTTTTTTTAAATGAGAGAATGATAAAAAAAAGTTAAAAAAATATTTTTTTTTTGTAAAAATTTTTTGAAATTGGATGTCATCCAAATATAAGGTTACTTTATTTATTTATATATATATATATATATATAATTTGGGGGTTTTTCCCTCAATTTAGGATAAATATTGGTTTTTTCCCCTTTTTAACTTTGAATTGGCAATTGGCTTTCGTTTGGGGCCTAGGTCCAAGGCTTTATTTGGATTAAGTGTCTATTTTTTTAAAATTTTTTTTATTTTAATTGAGAAATTCTTTTTATTTGAGAATAAGATGGTAATTAGATGCATAAAAAATTCTCTTATTGAAAACAAAAAGTTGTTTGGATGAGAATAAATGATATTGAGAATTGTGCATTGTGAGAACATTTTAAAAAGATTATTTTTCTTTTTTTAAAAGGGTACTGTATAAAATAAGTTTGAAAATAATATAGTTTTTCTTTTTCAAAATGAGAATGATGGAAAAAGTTTGGAAAAATACTTTTTTGCAAAAATTTTTCAATTTTCAAAATTGGATAGGTCTTCCAAACGTAGGGATTTTTCATATCAGTTTTTTTCATTTTCTAAAAAGTCAACTAATTTCAACCTAAAAATTCCAATCAAAACCTGTACATCAAATGCAAGCTGTCAATTTCCTGAATTAATAATTTTTGACACAATTAATACATTTTTTTTTTGACAATCAATCTCCTCCTGAATGAAATATTTTGCTAATTAACTCCCTTATTACTCACGAACATTAAAAAAGGGTTTTTATACATAACTTACACATGACAGTCCAAGAATAACAATACCAATTGTTTATATTTTATTTTAATACAAATTCATTTGAAAACTTAAATATAATTCAATTATAATTCAAATTTGAATATAAATGTTGAAATGAACATGTATTGAAATTAAGTAAAAACAATAAGTAATTCCCTTCTTAGGTTGTCACATGTAAGTAACGTGTAAAAAACTATCAAAATTTTAGTGAATGTCCAAAATTGTAAATTCAGGAGGTTGATTGTCTAGAAAAAAAAGTTCAGAATCTAAATTGTTAATTTTAAAAGTTTATGAAATATAAACAATAGGCATGTAACTATATCATTGGTTTATTTATTTATTAATTATTATATTTGTTTGCTGAAAAACTTTATCATCAATGCGGGCACGAAGTCGCGAAAGAACTATATCATTTGTTGACATTGAAAGTTAAGCTACCAAGAGGAGTTCAAGGAAAAAGATTTAGGTGTCGTTTGGAACATGCATTTTAATTGGAGTTTTTAAGTTTTTCTTTTAAATCTTTTTATTCAAAAGTAAACTAATTTCATCCTTCACATTACCAAGTCATTCTTAAAAACTCAAATTTTAACACTCTATTTGGTAGGAAGAAAAGAAAATAAGAGGGAGAGAAAACTTACAAAAGATGAAAAATTGGAATGATAGAAAGGAAATTAGTTTTCCTTTATGTTATTTGGTAGATAGGAATGAAAGAAAATAATATATTTGTAAAATACTATATTATTCATTTATTATTTTAGTATCTTTCAGTGAATTTATGTTTTCCACCCACTTTTAAAAGGATAAAACCACTACAATTTTTTTTCCTTATATTTTCCTTTTCATTTTCTTTTTCTTCTTACCAAACAACCAATTCCATTGTTTTCCCTTTACTTTTCCCTCATCCCATTTCATTTCCTTTCTCTTTTCCACCATACCAAGCATAATGTTGATGGTGTAATAGCTCCCGCACTGGAAACCACCTATTTATCAGGGAACGAGGCACGCGAGAACCAATAGGCTCTATTGCTCGTGCCAATATCACTCAATGAGACCCGATCAGACCAGAGAAGTCGGGTCGCGATTTTAATTGGAGTCCCTTCTCGGGTCACCAGGTTGACCCAACGACACCTCCATTTAGTTGCTGATCCCCGAACTACCTTTCCTTTAGGAACCTCAAGCAGATCACTATCGAGTTCCAATATACTGGCTCGAGTAACACTTCCTCGACCACAACTAAGTCCCTTGCGTGATGGTCGGCCCAGATCATAACTTACGTTCATGCTGTAGGTAAGCAACCTACTACCGAACAAGCTTGATGCAAGACTATGGAGAGATGGCATTGCAGACTGTAAAATTTGGGTTAGACACCGTCACGTGTTTTGTAAAATATGTTTATGTTATGATATAATAATATAATAGTACCGGTACTTAACATATTTAGTACTGGGATAGTATTTAAAGTTTATTACAGTGGTAATTAGTATGGTTGATCAAATGTGTTAAAATGATTTTATAACTCTGTACTCGATTGAGTACATATAAATAAGTATGAGAATAAGTTATGTTTTAAATTTGAGTTTAAAAAGGAAAAAAAATATTTCCGTATTTTTACGAAATACAAGAGTATGTTTAAGTAAGTTAAGTATTTAAGTTAAGTAAGCACGGTAATGGCCCTACGTGGTTGGGTTGTTACATAAACCCCCTATAGAAGGGAGTTTAGGCTAACGGAGGCGTAGAATTCGAATGGAATTTCTGACCTCTCACCAACCATGAGACGAGAAATGGTGTGAAGTTGCCACATATCAGAAACTTTTGAAGGTGATGCATCCTACCAGATTCGACCAAACGTGCGATGACCAACTTCAACTAGACCTCCCCAGATAAATTCTGAACAGTATCCCGAGAAGGCGTACAATTCACTCGGATGGCCTCAACCACATGGCAACTAACACCCCCAGCCTAAATAGACCTAGAGTGCTCAAGGGGTAATATTGATGGTATAATCGTTCATACGCTGGAAACCACTTATTCACCAAAAAACAAGGTGCACGAGAACTAGTAGGCTTTATTACTCACGCCAATGTAGAAGATCCAATCACCTAATGAGAGTCCTTTCTCAGGTCATCGGGTTGACCCACCGACACCTCTGTTGAGCTGCTGATCCCCGAACTACCTCTCCATTAGGCGCCTTGAGCAGATCACCATCGTGTTCTAATATACTGGCCCTAGCAGCACTTCCCCGAACACAGCTAAGTCCCTTGCGGGATGGTCGACCCAGACTACTCCTGTCGTGCCGTTCTGTACTGGCTGACAATCGTACCGTGGCAGGGCATGCCACACCCACTACTTTACACCACTTGACACCTAACATCCGGTACCTATCATTGTACATGTCATTGTCCCTACTCCGGCGCCACCCTCCACCACCTGACCTAACTGACACAGTACTGGTTGCCTGGGCCAGTACTAATGAATTGCACTCGTGTCCCCTCAACACCCGAATGGTAGGGAACATGGCATCCGTCTAGTGGAGGTCGATTATCCATATGCTCGGAACTTGTCTATCCGCAGGGACCACTCGGAATACGACCCACACTACAAGAATTTGTACTTTCAGTGACTAGACCTTCCGCGACCAAAAGAAAAATGGTAGAAAAAGAGACGTTTCCAAGACCAAATTTTGGTATTAGACATTTATATTCTTCAGCTACCAAATTTTGATCGCCGTAAGAGACATTCTGAGACAAAATAATATTGTGGTCGCCAATGGTAGAGCGTGAAAAAAAAAATGGTTTCTGCGGAAAACATTTGTCAACCAACAAAATATTCGGTAGCGGAAAAATGTTTTCGGCGACCAAACTTTGGTAGTAGGAAATCTCTTTTTACGACCAAATTCATTTAGTCCCAGTAAAATACGCGTGAAAAAAAATTGATTCCCACATAAAACATAAAGCGACCAACAAAATATTTGGTAGCAGAAAAATGTTTTCAACGACCAAAATTTTGTAGAAGGAAATTCCATTTTGTGACCAAATTCATTTGGTCCGAGTAAAATATGCGAGAAAAAAATTACCCCGCATCAATTATTTTCTAAGACCAAACTGCAGTTTTGGTAGCCGAACATTTTCGTTCACTACCAAATAATTGGTAGCATGAAACGTGCTTCCGTGACCAAATGGTTTTGGTCGTAATAGACAAAGAGAATTTGCTATCCAATCTGATTTTGGTAGCGAAAAATTATTTTCTACCACCAATTATTTTTTGTTAGCAAAACTTTACAAAGTTTTGTTGAAAACAAAATGTAACTGTCGGCTGCCAAAATATGGTTTTGGTAGCTGATTCCATGTTTCCACTACCAATAGTTGGTAGTGGAAAGCTTGATTTTGTGACCAAATTCTAATTTGGTAGCTGAATATTGATTTTCAGCTACCTAATATCTGATTTAGTAGTAAAATCTTGTCAAAATTTTTTTCTTTACCATAGTATTACACCTTTTTATATTAGTAATTTCATGAATAAACTCAATATAAAGTTTTTAATACGATACTAATATACATATATTAACATCAATCAATTTACAATTGATTCGATCTTAGAGTCAATATTGAAAATGCATTTCTTTCTCTCTTATTAATCTTGTATTCATAAACTACACATTGATTCGAATAAGCAAATATACAGTAGTTGTTATATATATATTTTTTGAAATATACACATATAAAGCATGTTATTCTCAAATCTATCATAAAATATTTTGTTTGGGGAAAGAAAAAAAAAACTTTTAAATTCCATATCAATAAAGAATATTTAAAAAACAAAATGTAACTTTCGGCTACTAGAACCATGTTTCTGCTACCAATATTTACTAGCAAAAAGAATATTCCAATTTCTGCTACTAACATTTGGTAGCGGAAAGCTAGATTTTACGACCAAATTCAAAATTGGTAGCTGAATGTTGCCTTTCAGCTACCAAATACATGATTTGGTAGCGAAATCTTATCAAAATTTTTTCTCTTAAGATAATATTGTACCTTTTTATATTGGTAATTTCATGAATAAATTCAATATAAAGTTTTTAATACGATACTAATACACATATATGAACATCAATCAATTTACAATTGATTCGATCTTAGAGGTAATATTGAAAATGTTTATCTTTCTCTTTTACTAATCTTATATTCATAAACTATGCATTAATTGAAATAACCAAATCTATAGTAGTCGTTATATTTATTTTTAATTATGCATATATTTGTTCTTATTTTGAATTAAACTATGAAAATATTCTCAAATCTTTCCTAATTAAATATGTTGTTTGGGGAAGAAAAAAATACTTTTAAATATTTGATTATGTCTCGATGAAAATCTGATTGTTGTGACTAACATATCAAAGTAATGTTGTCTATTCCATCATTATTATTAGTATCTTGGGAATTACTATAACCATTGGTTTTTTCAATGTCATGATTAAAAATCACTACACGTTTAGGTTTTCTTGAACGAATATGAGAATCCTTTCCCAAAGCTTCTTTAATTTTCTCCCGCCTCTTGTTCCAAATCGGCTACCAAAATATAGTTTTGGTAGCTGATTCAATGTTTCTGCTACCAATATTTGGTAGCAGAAAGTTATATTTGGTGATCAACTTCAAATTTAGTAGCTGAATATTACTTTTCAGCTACAAAAAATATGATTAAGGGGTGGATTATTGTAAAATTTCATTTATATTATAAGCTTTCTATTGCACTTTTTAATTTAGTTTTTTTTTTTTTGCGTAAATTTTTAAATTTAGTTTTTAAGATATATGTATGGAAAAAAATTAGATTATGATATAAGTAGCAAGACAATATCATCTCTCTTAATTAATAATTAAAAAACACTAATTTTATTTTTATAAATAAGTATTTCAGTAGCATCATTGGCCACCAAACTTTGGTGGCGAAAGATAATATCAAATTTTCATTGAATTTTAAAATTACCGCCTCTAATTTTGTACCAAAATAAAAAAAGTTCTCAAGTATTTTCATTCTCACTCTCCCCAATCCCATCGACCACTCCACCCCCACCCATCCCGTCGCCCCGCTCTCGGTTTCCTCCACCCTCGCCTGAAGCCGGCGCCCTATTCACTTTCCACCACCCCTGTCTGAAGCTCACCGCGTGCAACCTTGCTCAACGGGCGAGATCTAGGCCCATAGAGTCGAATCCTTTTTTTTTTTTTTTTTTTTTTTTTTTTTTTTGCCCTTTCTTTCAATTTCAGACCAGGTTTCTCTTCGTCTCAATCCCAATCATGTGTAAGATTATTTTCTTCATATCGGATTTCTTGTCTATGCATTTCCATTATTTCTTATTTTCTTTTTCCGTCTGCTCCAAAAAAAAAAAAAAAAAAAGCTTTTACACTTTCAAACTTAACACTCTATATACACACAAACACAAATGAAACCTAATTAGTGCAATTCTAATTCAATCAACGCACATATGATTTTTTCTCCAAAATAACCCAATTAGTTTTGGCCTTGGTCTGGTTCTGTTTGACGATAGGGAGTGGCCTTGGCCTAGTCTTTGTTTTTGTTTCAATTGCTTCAAATTTTTTGTCTTCAACCTTGGAAATGGGTTTCTCGCACAGGTTTTGTGCAAGCTGATTTTGAAACAAACACCGGCTCAAGTTACAGTGCCAACACCTCAACCAGTTTGTTGTCTTTCCTCTGTTCACCGCTCAAGCTCTTCTGTGTAAATCTCATAAACTTCCTTTTTGTTTGCTAATCAATGTTGAAGGAAGTTATCAATGATTTCAACACTTTTTTTTTTCTTTTCCTTTTTTGCAATCTATATTGTAGGGAGGAGAACTAAACTATACTTTGGGAGCTTTTCTCTTTGAAAAGTGTGACCCTGAATGTCATAGGAGGAGGAGGAGCAGATAGCCAGCTTGGTAATTCTCTCTTTCGAGCCTTGAGTTATAATAAACTTTAAAGATCATTTGTGTTTTTGTTTTTGTTGTTTTCTTATTTTCCTGATCTTGTTATTGTCTTGCTAGATCCAATTTATACTTTAAAAACATTTTAAAGTTATAATAAACTTATTACATAATAGGGGTAAAGATGGATAAGAGTTGGATTTACATTAAGAATCGTCTTTTGAAGGAGTATAAGGATGGAGTGAAAAAGTTTATTGAACTAGCACGTAATCACCTAGATAAGGATAGGAAGTGCTGATGTCCTTGCAAGAAATGCTTGAATTTGAATTTTCACCACATAGATTTGGTGGAGTGCCATTTACATATCAATGGTTTTCGCATGAGTTATGTGAAGTGGACACAACGTGGTGAAGACCAAGAAAGTACTAGTCACAATGCACGAGACGATAATACTAGTCATAGTGTACGAGATGGAGAATGTGTCGATGAAGAAGAGACTGATGATTTTGATTACGAAGACAAGATTGATCCCGATGATGAAATCGTGCATGAGTCCGATATTGCGGACTCCGATGAGGAAATTGATTATCATTCTGAGGAAACTGATGGTGACATTGATAGTGATAATAGTGAATGAGTATGTGATATTATTTGTCTGTATTATGTAAAATATGATTGTTTTTTTTTTGTTAGTGAAATATTGTTTATCGTAATATATATTATATATCTGCTTTTATAATTAAATGTCATCTTTTGCATATTTATTTTTGTTTCTATGATTTCAGGACACATATTATGGCTAGTAGAAAGCGTTTATCATTCAGTTCCAGTACCAAGATAAGATCACATGACCAATAAACACAAGGGCAACAATCTGAAGGCTAACAATCTCCAAGCCAATAATCTCAAGCATCAGTAGTTTCATCCTTTTCTCCGGTATCCGAGAGAGAGGATGCTATTGAATCAACTCATCAAGAACAGCCATTTATCGAGAATCAAGTGACTGAAAATCAAAGTATGTTCAGTTTAATTGAATCTTGTATACTATTTTCAATGATGTTCTTAATTAAAAACTTTCATTCTAAACAAAACAACCAAATGTTCGAGGAGCTACTCGAAGTGTGGGTGTTGAGAAGTTAGTGACAAAGGACGGAAAACTAAGCATAAATTATTATTGACAGAGCCACTTCCACCTGTTAATAAGATTTATTCGTAGTTGTTAAAAGAAGAAAGGCAGCGTGCACTCTCTGTTTCTACCACAGGAACAAATGAAGCTTCGGCATTAGCCGCATCTCAAAATGCAAACCACCAATTTTCATGTGGTGTAAGTCCTTTGGAAAAACATACCAGATTTCATTTTCCTTCTAGTTGCATAAAAACAAAATCTCCATTTGAATTGATACATTGTGAAATTTGGGGAAATTTTAGTGTTGCTAGCAATTGTGGTACTTATTATTTTTTTTTTACCGTTGTTGATGATTTTAGTCGCTGTACGCGGATTTTTCTAATGAGGCATAAGCCTGAAACACAATCACTCTTGAAATCTTTCTTTGCCTTTGTCACTACACAATATGACACCAGAGTCAAGCAGGTACAAACTAATGGTTTCCCCATTGCAACTTCTGATGAGCTTCAATCCATTTTTCCCATTAAAACTGTTCATACTGATAATGGTACTGAATTCCTCTCGCGTGATTTACAAAATTTCTTCAAATCAAATGGAGTTCTTCATCAACGTAGTTGTGTTGCCACTCCACAGCAAAATGGTGTTGTGGAGCGAAAACATCCCCATCTTCTTGATGTAGCTCGCTCTCTAAGATTTCAAAGTAATCTGCCATTATCTTTTTGGGGGGAATGTGTTCTTACCGCTGCACATTTGATTAACAAAATTCCATCCCCAGTTTTGAATGGGAAAACACCTCATGAAATGCTCCCTGGAACACAACCTTCTTATTCTCATCTTAAAGTCTTTGGATGCCTCTGTTTTGCTCATAATCTCTCCCCACATAAACACACAAATTTGATGTTCGATCCAAGCCTGGTATATTTGTAGGATATCCTTTTGGTCAAAAGGGATACAAAGTTTATGACCTTGAAACCAGGACCATTTATACTTCAAGGGATGTACTATTTTATGAGCATGTTTTTCCTTATAGGACTTCCCAAACTCAACCCACCAATGTTCCAGTTTTTCCATGACCTATTTCTGATTTTGATATTTCTGTTGATGTTTGTGGTTCCTCTGAAATTCCCATCTCCAACAACTTGAATCACCAATCCACAAATTTAGGAATTCACAGCCGACCGATCCGCTCCTGACGTCAACCATCATATTTGAGTGACTATATTTGCAACACCACCATTTCAAGCAATCACTCACATCCAACGTCTCCTTGTGGAAAATGTACAGATCACCCTTTTGTCTCAAGTTATTTCTTATAATCAACTATCTGCTAGTCATAAAGCCTTTCTTACAACTCTTGACTCCAAAGTTGAGCCTACCAGTTTTTCTCAAGCAATCCAAATTCCAGAATGGAAAGAAGCAATGACAGCAGAAATTGAGGCACTAGAAAGAAATAATACGTGATTAATTACTTATTTACCTCCGGGCAAGCAACCTATTGGATGCAAATGGGTCTATAAAATCAAATACCGATCTGACGGGATGATTGAGAGATATAAAGCTTGTTTGGTTGCCAAAGGTTGCACACAAACGGAAGGGATCGATTACTCTAAGACCCTTGCTCCGATAGCCAAGATGCTGAATGTTCGTTGTTTTTTCGCTGTAGCAGCTATTAAAGGATGGTCTTTGCATCAATTTGACGTTAATAATGCATTTCTTCATGGAGATTTAAGTGAAGTTGTCTACATACAGATACCTCAAGGCTATGATAGAAAGGGGGATAATAGAAACCATGTCTGTCGGCTCAACATATCACTCTACGGGCTCAAACAAGCGAGTCGCAATTGGTTTGCCAAACTTTCTCATTCCTTATTCTCATTGGGATATACACAATCAAAGGCTGAATACACTCTTTTCTCTAAAAAGACCTTAAAAGGGTCTATTTTTGTCTTGATATATGTTGATGACATCCTTGTAGCAGGTGACAACTCAACTAGAAATACAATTTTTGAAACAGGTCCTTCATGACAAGTTCAGTATAAAGGATATTGGCTCACCTAAGTATTTCCTTGGAATCGAGGTAGCCCACTCATCAAAAGGAATTTTTCTGTGCCAATGAAAGAATTGTTTGGATATTTTAAATGATATGGGAATGTTGGGGTGCTGATCAACAAAAACACCAATGGACCAGAACTTAAAGCTTGGTCTTAAAGATGGAGATGGAGATGCTTTATCCGATCCGGCTGTTTATCGCCGTTTAATAGGTCGATTACTTTATTTAACCATCATAAGGCCAGACATCCTATTTGCCGTTAATATACTCAGTCAATTCCTCCAAGCTCCCCGTAAAGCTCATCTTGATATGGCATTGCGAATTTTGCGGTACTTGAAGGCACATCCCGGTAAAGGAACTCTTCTATCAGCCGATTGGGCTCGTTGCATTTAAAATGCTTATACGGACTCCGATTGGGCAGGTTGTCCTATCACTCGTCGTTCGACAAGTGGATATTGTATTTTACTTGGTCAAAGCCCAATTTCTTGGAAGACAAAAAAGCAACAAGTTGTCTCTAGATCATCTGCTGAAGATGAATACAAAGCCATGGCTCAAACGGCTTGTGAACTTCAATGGCTAAGGTTTCTATTAGCAGATCTTGGAGTTAATTTTTCTGGTCCAGCAACAATGTTTTGTGATAATCAAGCTGCCATTCACATCGCTGCCAATCCCGTTTTTCATGAGCGCACCAAGCATGTTGAAATAGATTGTCACTTCATCTATGAGAAAATTCAACAATGTTTGGTTCAAACATCTTATATTCCCACGATGCAACAAGTTGCTAACATTTTTACCAAGCCACTGACCAGTGAGAACTTTGAACGTCTGATCTCGAAGTTGGGCTTGATTGACATTCACGCTCCAATTTGAGGGGGACTATTAGGGAACAAAATCAAAGGAAATCAGGAAGAAGTCAACTACAGCTGCTGCCTATTAATATCCTCCAATTATTCCTCTATTTTTCTATCAAACATGTACAGCATTAACTTTTTGTATTTTTCCTTTTTTGTCTTATCCTATGTGTGTACATATACACTTTTCTGTAATGCCTTTGTACAATACGTGAAATACAAAGGCTTTTTTCAATTCTTTCTTTTGTTACTATTCAAGGCAACTATGCAATATAAACAACAATTATAATTAGTTTGCTAGTGTGTTCTTCATGTTTTAATCATTAAAAAAAAAAGGAGAAGAAGAAGAAGAAGAAGAAGAAAAAAAAAAAAGAAGCAATAATAACTGGAAAAAAATTTTAAAAAACAATAAAACAAAACGACATGACAAAATTAAAAAAAAAAAAAAAAAAAACTGTTACTTTGTCATGAAACACCACAAGTAGTCGTTTTCTTTAACACATTGTAACTAATTCAAAAGTCCCCATATTATTACTCATCAAGTTGTTTTTTTTTTTTTTTTTCTTCCTTAACTGTAACTTTTCCACAAAAACACAATATTAATATTCTTCAACAAGTTCTATAATCCACTTCCTCTGAACACGTGGGGGTTCAATTCTCGTTTTCAAAGTGTTTTTGTCCCTTTTTCTTGTATGTCTTTCTCCTCCC
The DNA here is from genome assembly GCA_038430175.1 of Ficus hirta. Lineage (NCBI taxonomy): Eukaryota > Viridiplantae > Streptophyta > Magnoliopsida > Rosales > Moraceae > Ficus > Ficus hirta. Next base: position 15,618,066 of record CM076594.1, on the reverse strand, counting down.
CTTATCTCCCAGTTCATTTTTTTATTAAAATTAAAAACCCCTTATCTCAAACTATGTATTTCAATTGTGTTTCAATGTATATCTGCTTACTAAAATTGGTCTCTATTATATGAAATATTTTAATCATTTATAATCTATTCTATTTTTGGATGAAACCGTTTAAGGAAGCTCTTAAAAATATTTACGATTAAAATTATTTTATTGTGTTGTTCAGTTCTCACCCATTCAAGACAACTCTGAGATAATCAAGTTTTTGTTTGTAGACAACAATTATAAGTTATCTCTCTCATAATTAATTGGTACATATTAATATCTTTCTCCACATATCCTATCAATACTAAAAGAGCAAATTTTATGCATTGCACTGTTACATAAGGTAGTCCAAAACAAATACCTTGGATTGTCTTCTTGGACTTCAAAATTCTATTGAAAAAAAAACAAGAATTTCATACAAACTTACCATTTTTTTTTAACCCTTCAAAGTATAATTTATCTACCTTCATCTCTTATTTCAATACAAATTAAACTAGTTTTAAAATATTTATATAAAAAAAAATCTCCCCTTAATATCATTGCTTTACAAAGAAATACTTACTGTTTTTTTTTTTTTTCCCTTTTTCTAGAGAGTAAATTTATACTATTTGAAGATACCCTATGAATTGTATGACCATGAATTAGATGATGGAATAAACCATTAGATGCAGAAAACAAACTTAATTTTGAATATATATATTTCTACTCATGCAATCCTTAGATTATAATGTATTATCATTATGTAAATCTTAAGATATTGTATTATCATTATTACTTAAGTTATCATTTTATTTATTTTACTTTGCCACCGAAACAAATATTGTTTTAATAAAACATGAATGACTTTTTTTAAAAAACTATCAGATTAGATAAATTAAAAAAAAATTATAAAAACTACACTTTACTAACTTTAAATCAGTACATATATATTAAACTAAAGACATTTGAGAGTTTTTGTCAAAATATACAAATTAAAAAATCTACACTATTAATTACTGTAATATGTATATAACACGTGCAACATAGCTTAATTAAAAGAGCCAATGACTCTTCTGATCATGCCTTCCTTGTTTGTTATGTGGTAGTCGCGTGGTCGTCACATCATCACCACTTGATGACCATATCATTGCTACGTGGATTTTTTTTCTTTTTTTTCTTTTTTTTTTTTTTTTTTTTTTTTTTTGGCTTTGCTTAGCTTTGTTTGTATATTTTCAGGCGTGCTGTATAACTAGTATTATTAAAATAACAAACACATGCAATGCAGTATAGTATTATGTTAATGCTGCTAGAAATTAGTCAATATAGGATTTTTTTTAATAAATTAAAAAAAGAAAAAAGAAAATACTCGACTCTTAGACAAAAATAGAAAAACGAAGATCAACGACGACCCTTTCAATGAAGCCTAAAAATGCATCGTTGAAAGTGACGTTCAACAACGTCGCAGAATAAGTACTTGTCGTTAAGACTTCGTGGTTGATGAAGGTTGGTAGTACACCGATAATTGTCAAAAAAGAACTGGGAATCTTGACGCCAATCTGTCCTTTAATGTTTAAATTTTAGAAATAATTTCAATCAATTAATTACGATCATACGTCGTCATTAGAAATCCACGGTTTTGATGATTGTCAACAATGGCCAACTTTGTTGTTTAAGGAACATGCTAGTTGTTGTTAGAATTGTCGGTAAAAGTTTTGTACAGCTTTATTTGAGATCGATGGTCATATGTCGTTGTTGTAGATCCCCAAAGTCCTGGTTTTTTTTTTTTTTTTGCATACATTTAACAAAATGGTAGTCTAATTACAACGAGGAGCTTGACTTTTGTGTTGTTTTGTTTCATTTAACAAAGTTGACTTTTGTCGTTGAAAGCTACAAATTAAATGTAAATTAATACTTTATTTTTTTTTTTGGTAAATAGTAAATTAATACAATTTGCATATTGTTTAATCTCTTACAAACTCTAAAAGATTATCAAAAACATATAAATTGGGTATATTTAGCATGATTACCTCCTAAATTTATTATTTTTTGATATTTTGCCCTCTAAATTTTTAACATTATTAATTTATCTCTTGAACTTTTAAAATTTATGATATATCTCATTTTGTTAACTTTCTATCGAACTAAAATTTTGAATTTGCAAGGTTTGCTGTAGGATTTGTATTATCAGTTTCAAACACTAATTTGATGGGAAATTAAGTCAAAAGAGACATTACAACAATTCAGAGAATTTAGACAATAAATTGTCAAGATTAAAAGTTTTAGTTATGAAGGGACGGGACTGATTTTTCCATTATGAATTTGGAGTGCACATGAGTGTTTGAATTGTAAACTGATATTTTCAAGTTTTTATATACCCGATTTACTTGCTTTGTTGTTTTCAGAATACAAAAATAATTAATAGATGAATAATTGCACACGCATAAGAGTTTGAATTATAACTGATATTTTTCAATTTTTATATCTATAACTACTGAGTAGGTAGTGCAAATTTATATGTATAATATGTAAATATATTTTTCAAGGAGGTAAAGGAGTTAATGAATTGGTATTTAAGCTAGATATATTTATATACTACTTTTATGAACAAATATGAATGAAGTTATTGTTAAGGTTTTGAATTGTTTACAATATTTCTTTTATTTAGCAAAGGGTTTTGTAATGTTTACAATATTTCTTTTATTTAGCAAGAGAACGTTTTCCGAATTTCAATGAAATTTCAAAGATATTATACAAACATTAAATATAATTTAGGGAGGGGGAAAAAAAAACATAGTTATGTTTTATAGTACATTGTCAAAAATAAACCAAATTACAGCATATAGAAGTAATGTAATTTATATAATAGTAATTTAATAAACAAAATAAAAAAAATAAACGTAGTAGTAATTTAATTTACACTGACGTTGGACAAGTTTTTGATACCTCAAATATGTCAATTGCGCTATAGGTAAATTTTGCACCTCCAAAATATTATGATTGGTTGATTTTAATATGTATGAGATATTCCTTAGGACTTACAAGTTCTTTTTTTTTTTTTTCCCTACATTCTACAATTTGTACAACTATTAGTAAAACTATTGACATTTTTTTTAAAAAAAAAAATTAAGAGAATGTTATTTAAAAAAATTTTATATATTAAATTAAAAAATTTACCTATGGGTTTGTTTCTTAAGATCCTTTTCCAAAGGTTTAAAAAATTCTTCACTGTTTTTTATAAAAAAAATATTATCGCTATTGTTATTGCTATTGTTCCAGAGATGTCTTTGGAATGAAATGACATTTATCATGATGAAACTAAATATTAACCGATTAATAAGTATTAATTGTAACTTCTATTTGATAACTTAACTATTTATCACATTATAATTTTTACCGTCATATCATTGCAAATTTGAAAGATTGAACAATAGCAGCACCATTGTTTGCAAAAAATAATGAAAGAATTTTTTAATTGTTCGATAGAGGATCTTATGAAAGAAGAAAAATTTATAACTTAATTATATAAAAACTTTTATAAATAATATTCTATTAAAAAAAAATTAAAAAGTGTCCAATAGTTTTACTAATTGTAGAATATAGAAAAAAAAAATAATAATAAAATTGAGGATTTGTAAAAGACCAGTAAGCCTTAAAAAATACCTCGTACATGTGAAAATCAATAAATCAAAATAATATTCGTGAGGTGGGCAACTAACCTATAGGGCAGTTGACATGTTTGAGACAGTGGAAACTTGTCTAACGCCACTTGTCTAACTATTTATCACATTATAATTTTTACATAATTGTCAAAATTTTATAAGTTATGTAATTAAATTACTGCGATGTGATGTAATTTTGTTTATACAATGAGTGCCAAAAAGCACAAGAGGCCACAGGCCAAGGCTAAGCTACCAAAAACAAAGTTGAAAGACTAACAAAAGAGAGAACGTATCGTAAGGAACATGAAAATCTCAGCACAAATGAGCGCTTGTGGGGCAACAATGTTCTCCTCATGTTCCACTGGAACCGTACAGCTGTTACAATTGAGCTTTAGAAATCTGACACTTGTACTTTTCAGCCAAAAAGCCCCAAATTTCCCACATCTGTATTTCTAATTTGAAGACACCTCTGCACTTTTCAATCAAAGAGGGGCCAAAATTTACACCACCTGTGCTTTTAATGATATGGTTGAAGTACAAAAATTTGCAACTCAGTCTCCCTTCTATATATTCTATTCTACATTGATATATACTTTAAAAATAGGGATTTGTGGATAAAATGGCCTTTCTTCAATAAGTTTTCTGATAAATATAATTAAACCAAGCAAGTTGTTGGTTTAATTCATTTATAACTCGAATCCGATAATTTGGATAAAATTATCAACCCAAATGCTAAGGCAAATATATATATATATATATTTTTGAAATGAAGACAAATATATATTACATATATATATATATATATATATATATACATCTTTGGCTTCCAAAAGAATTCCCCAGAAGATCCAAGCATGTCTAACGAATAAAAACATGCCTGGATCTTCAGAGGAACACATAAAGAAGAGAAGAGCTTGAGAAAATAATAATAATAATAATAATAATAATAATAATAAAGAACAAGAAGCAAAACTATAATAATAAGATTATGAAATATAGTAAAGCTATCTTTTACGGTCTCTGTTAATCTTAATCCTCACATTGTCCTTCCTCCAATGAGGGGTTTGGGAGGGGACATAGATCTTTTTTCAGGAGCAGAACTCGGGAAAAGCATGTTCAACTTGTGCATTAGGATGTCGGCTTTCGACGGAATCTCATTCAGGAGAAACTGTTGCACAATGGGTTTCTTAAACCATTCCATTACTGAATCCCCCGGAGCCCTCAGCACCACTTTACTCACCTCAAATGGAGAATCCACCGAGCTAAACATCTGGGCAACTACAATCTTTAAAGTAGGTCCTGTAACCAACTTGATCCGTCTCGGGACGACTCCATAGTACAGCATTCGCTTTCTGAACCTGTGGAGAGTATGCACGACAGCTATAAGAGCAGCTCCTACCGATAAGTTCCTCACATCAAGGGACCAAGCGATTTGCTGATCGAAAACTATTGCCTTGGGGAAAAGCTTATTCTCGTAAGCGACCTTCCAAACACACCGTGCTCGGTTTATCTGCCCCATAAGAACAAGATAGTTGAGCAGAACATTAACGAAGAACCTGGCAGCCCCCTCTTCCAACTCGTAATCGATACCTTGAAAGAATTCTCTTACGAAAGATAGGACCGGTTGTTTTCTCTGTTCCGGGCCTGTGAAAAGACCACACATGAAAGCATGCGCCTTGTGTTTCGTAGCGCTCAGGATCGACATTAAATGCCTCTCATTCTGCTCTTCCTGACATCTCACAAGGTGCGCTAGAATGGATGTGTAAAGTATGAGATCAACTTTTGCAGCAGAGTTCACATAAGTTTCTAGCAGAGGCTTGGCCTGCTCATACAAACCATTCTTCATACACGACTCGAATAACTGTCTGATTATGAAATTGTTCGTTCTGATCCCCGATGAACCCATGAAACGTAACCATCTTAACGCAAGATCGACAGAACCATCCTTGATATACACCATTAAAACATCACTAGCAGTCACATCAACAGAATATCCCACGGCTTTCATCTCGAGTAAAACTTTGGCAGCCACATCCAGGAGTTTCTTATTAGCCAGCAGTGTTAAAAGACAAGTATAGGTACTTAGACCTGGTTTCAAACCTGCATCGGTCATCGAGTTATACAGCTTCATGGCAGCGTCTACTTGTCCCGAAGCAGCGTGCATTTCCAATAGACAAGAGTATGTGGATGGAGTGGGCAGAAATCCAGCTTTCTCCATTTCCGTGAAGATGGATAATGCGATATCGAGTTTGCCCGATTTCGCATGTGACTCAACAACCAACGTGTACAGACCAAAGTTAGGCCTGAACCCCGCTTTCTTCATCTCATCCCATAACCTTAAAGAAGTATCCAACTTTCCAGCCTTCACATGCGACTCGATCAGAGAAACATACATTATCACAGGTGGCCTTAGCCCGTAACCCTGCATTTCCATGTACAACTTCATAGATGTATCCAATCTCCCAGCCTTTCCCATTGAATCAACAAGCGACGAGAAAACATTAAATCCTGGCCTGACATTCTTTTGTTTCATTTCTTGGAAGAGCTTCAATGCTGCATCCAGGCGGCCAGATTTCGCCAAGCTTGGTATCATCAGCTCATAAGTCGAAGCATCCAATGAACAGTTTGCAGCTTCCATACCCTCGTAAATCTCAAAGGCCTTATAAGGCAAACCCTTGCTTAGAAACAATTTCATGAGCGAGTTATATGTCTGGGTGTCAATTTTATGACCCGAGTCCCGAATCTTCTTAAAACAATAAAACGAGACCTCTAATTTCTCGGCTTGAGCTAAATACTGAATGACTCGATCACAAGCACCAGATGGTAAACTCCCATTACTACTCGAATCCCTTATCATTTCCTCAAACAACGACTGGATCTCGTCGAAATTCTTACTCTGATTCAAACTATCAAACAATGTGGTGAAACAGTCATTGCTCGGCGAATACCACGGTTGCCTCTGGGACCATCGAAACAAGCTCAATGCTCCATCGCCATCCTTGATAACCTTCAATGCCTGCGCGACGTGGATCTTGTTCGGCACGAATTGGAGTTTGTCCAATTGGGTGTCCAATTCAGGGCCCCATTTCCACCTGTTCACAACCTCAACAATCTTGGCGACCGCCGAGGCATTCAGAATCGGTTTTCGGAGCCCGCCAACCATGACGTGGTCGTCAAGCCCCGGCTCGACCGACCTCACACCTTTCCCAGTGTAGATAACACTTCCAGATTCATCTAAATACTCAATCTCCTCCTCAGTCCACTCACTAGACTTCTTCCCATCACCACTCTCAACCACAGAACAGTAGTTTCTAACAAAATTACGGTCCAAAACACTAGGATTCTTCATATAATTGGGTTTTTCTGAAACAGAAAACAACTTGGAACCCATTACAGAGCTGAAGAAGCTGAACCCTCTTCCACAAGTGTAGAGTTGGAAGAGTTCATTGTTATAAGAAATGGGGTGGAGCTTAAAATGGTGATAGAAAGAGCAAGAGCAACTGGGGTTTTTGGTGAGTTTGTGAAAAGTGCTAGAGGACCAGAATTTCCTCCTAACAATCATTTTCATTGAGTTTTGCTCCGGAAAATTAAGAAGATATATAATTGGTTAAAGGAATTTTGGGTTTTGGGAATCGTATTCAGTACCTGAAATATATAAGTAGTTCTAATTCAGAGAAGAACTTAAACCCTAGCTAGCTTACATGTCTTGTTTCCGAACACAACGGTGAGGTTAGCCGCCGCCGAATTCGTCATTTCACCTCCAAGCGGAAATTTTTTTTGATGTTTTTTTTTTTTTTTTTTTTTTTTTAGGATCTTTAATTTATGTTTTCCTAGGCTTGTCTCGTGTATTGTTTTATAAATTAAAAACATTAAAAATTGGATAAAAAAAGCTTGTTTTGCATAGAAGGACTTTTAAAAAAGCTTGTTTTGCATAAAAACATTAAAAATTGCATACGATCTTTAATTGCATAGAAGGACAAATAAAAAGCTTGTTTTGTGGACTTTTTCCACTAAAAAAGTTTTGTAGACTTTTTTTTTTTTTTTTTTCTGAATAAGTTTTTTAGACTCGTTGTGTGTTTTGGTTTCTCAAATTTTAATGGTGTTAATTTAATTTTATTTTATCATAATTAATTAAGTAAAATATATATATGATGAGTTCAGTATTTTTTTTTATTTAGATAAAAAAGAATAATGAAAAGTTTAGGTTTTTCTTTTTTTTCTTCTTTTTTTTTTTTTTGAAAAAGGGATTGTATTCAATTAAGAAGTTTTCAAACAACAATGTATAAGCTCGTTTTGCAAAGACCTTTACAAGATAAAGCTCAGGGAGAAGGACTTATACCGAAACTTAATAACAAGAAAGTTACTTAGCACATCAATATTCGAACATGCATAAAGCTCGTTTTGCAAAGACCCTTACATTCTCCATCAGTAACCTGTAGTACTGAAGTTATTACCAACTCCGCATAAACAAAATTCCACCGGAACCAACACACTGCCAAGATATAGATTTGGTGTGCCACAAACAAACTCGAAAGGTGGGAAGACCACCATTGATATAACAAACTCAAAATAAAAACAAAATCACAAGACACAAAAACTAAGGCTATGTTTGGTAGGAGGGATGAAGAAGAGGAAGGATGGAGAAAGTTTAAGGGATTGAGAGAATTGTATAAATCATTTATATTGTTTGGTAAGATGGACGGAGAATTGAAAGGATTTTATAATAATTATTTGTTTAATTACTAAATTGTCCATTTTATAAAATTTGTTAACTGTTTTTTTTAGGGTTAAAATGGCCTTTTTCAAATAAAATTTGATAGAATGATGTAATATGGTGGTCCTGGAGGGAGAGAATCTCCCTCTACCTCTCCTCTCCCTCCACTCTTCCTTCTAACCAATGATAAAAATATCGATATCGACGAAAATATCAAGGGTCCGAATATATGGATATTATTGATATCAATGTCAATATCGGTAAAAATTAGAAAAATGACAAATATTTGCATAAAATATTGAAAATTTCAAGTGAAATTATAGGAAATGGAAACGAACTAAATAATACATAGACTGATCTAATTTTTAATATTAAATTATGCATATGAAAAAATATATGTAAAGCGCAATCTAAAAAAATGATTAATTATTAAAATATATATATCTTGATAGAATAACAACTTTATTAAGTGTAAATTTTAAAATTTCTTGACATTTTACATAATAATAAAAGCACACAAGGTTCATATCAAATACAAACATTCTTCATACATCTAAAATTCAATACGAAAAGGAACTTCTTGGAGGTTCAAAGGCACAACTTTGCAAACTATCATGAACTAAATAATATTTTTCCCAAAAAATAATACTTGAATAATTCTAAAAATAGTTATTGAGATCCCACATGTATGTTGATTGATCTTTTCCCACTTAAGCTCCATAAATTGGGTAGTTTGGATTTACCCAAGAAGGTAGATCTTGTTTGTGATCATGCAAAGATATGTCATATGGCATTTGGGGAGAATGATAGTTAAAAAATAACATAACCACCTTGATTTTCTTTTCACATGCTTAGATTCCTGATTTTTTTTTTTTTCTTTTTTAGAACAAGATTCCTGACTATTTTTTAGCTATGTAGTTTTATTCATAGCTAGAAAGCATCAATTGTCAAAAACAAATAATTCATGTGAAAGAGAAAAAATTTTCCTTTTGTTTCTTTTTAAAGTCTTTCTTCATTTTCATATATATGGAAATTAGTAGATATTTGACGGATATGTCCATTGAAATATCCGCATAATATCCGTATGTATCCAGATATTCTGGTAAAATTGTGAAGGAAGATAACGGATATTGATATGTTACGGAAATTTTCCGGAAATTATTGATATCGGACAGATACTTCAGTAAGAATTATATTTACCCCATGTATCTATATCGAGGATCCTCATTTACGAATAAGTTCAAAGAAATATCAACAAAGTTTTTGATACTTTCATCATTACTTCCAACCAAACAATAAATTAGTGCTCTCCCTCCATCCCTCTCCGAGAAAGAGAGAGAGAAAAGATCGTCAGAGAGAAGCAATTTAGAATTGCTTCATATACTATATTTGTTTAAAAATTATTAATAACACCAGTACGTATAATAAGAATACTAAATAGGTTTATTAAAATTTACTAAAGTAATAAAATTAAGATGAGAAAATCCAACTTGCTCTCAAAATAAAGCCTAAATGATGTGCTTTGTAATCAGGTTTATTGCAGAAAAGATAATTTAATTCTTTATTTCATATCCGATACTCATCTTTAATTTTATACACTAGTTAAGAGATAATTACTCCATTGTCTCTAAATTATTACGTTTATATCATTTTGTTCTCCAATTTTCGTAGTTGAAATGACCTTGAAATCATGAAATGATATAAAAAGGTCATTTTTTAATGAAATCCGTTAGCCTAATTACTCATTTGGTCACTAAACTATTACATTTATAACATTTTAGACCCTATTTTTTTGTTGTTGAAGTCTAAATTTTCATTGAATTTATTGTACCAACCTTAAGAAAACCCAAAAAAACAAAAAAGAAAAACAAAAAAAACCCTTAAAAAAGAAAAAAACAAGAAACCTTGAACTGGTGTATTGAGATAAACAAAATCTTTGTGGAAATTGCAATAAGAATATTTCAGGGGCCAAACATGGAAAAATGAATTATTAAAATTTTTTTTATGAGGGGCAAAAGTATAACGAGCTCTTGAGCTCGGGATCAGCTACTCCCGTTAGGCTTAAGGTAGCTCCGTCACTAAATTAAGGACGTAAGTAGAGTTTTGTTAGGTTATAAACTATGGTATTTTTTTCTCTGCATATGTAGATTTTTTTTAAGGACTAAATAGAAGTATTTAAGTATGTAGAAATGATACATTCATATGTATGTGTGTGTATATATAAATGACTATGAGCAAGGCACTTATGTATATACAAACATATCAATAGAGATGTATTAATCAATCAACAGAGAAAGATAAAGAAACAAAAGGGCTTTGAGTAGAAAGCAAGCAAGAGCTCCAAGGAAAAAATCACACTTTGATTTTTCCCAATACGAAGCAAGCATATATGCCCAATTTGCATGGCCAGACAAAAAATAAAAATAAAAAAGTAAATAAAAAAATAAAACTCCCAAAAAGACGAATTTAGAAGGCGTTGATCAAACAACTTCCCATAAAATACACTCTCTCCTTTGTCCTTTTTGTCCCTTTTTTGTATTCCTTCAAACGCACTTATCTAAGCAAAGTGACTGTATAGCAAAGTCTGTGACTGCTAAAGAATCAATCTTTATGGCCAACCCTAGCCACTTGTCTCTCACATTATGCACTTTCTTTCGGCTATATACATATATATATATATATATATTATATATACATATAAGAAGCTCCTCTACTTGGTACTTGCTTCTAGTCTTTGCTTTCTCTAGTGGTTTTTCAAAGAGCCAAAGTTGAGAAGCTTAGTCTTGGAGTTTTTTTTGGGGCATTGTTGGGACTTGGGAAAGTCATGAAAAGAAGCAATAATCAGAGCCTGATTAGGGCTTGCTATCTTCTTTTCCTCTATTTCTTAGTGGTAGCCATTTCCTTCCCGCATTGTGGTAAGCCCATTTTCTATATGTGTTCAACTTGTGTGTCTATACATAATTTAGGATTTATTTTTTCCTTCTTAACGTATATAAATACAACCACATTGTGTTCTTCAATTTTTTTTTTTCCTTTTTTTTTTTTTTTTTTTTTTATAGAATTGCCTTGATAATCAGTGTGCCAAAAATTGTTTGATCATGAGCAATAGTTTATAGTTTGATGGTTTTGGCTATAGGAAGTAAAAGACTAATTAAGCTGTCCCATTATTAGGAAATGTTATTATTTAAGAAGCAACAAGCACATTTTTCTAGATTAATGTACCTTATAATATTAATGTAGGTAGTTCATCAAAACAAAGAAGTCACTAACTCACTACAAGAAGAGTCTAGTGAGGAGAAGTGTTGGATGACACCACCTCCAATATGCCTCAAAATATTCAATATTCTCTATCTAGTGATTGCAATGACACTTCCTAAATAAGAAACTAGGACATTTTATAATAGTGACATTTGCTTCACTTCCAAGTAAACATAACTACGTATGTGTGTATAATAACATTTTATGTTAAACACACACACACACACACATATATATGTAGTTGTGTGTGTATAATATTTTATGCTAACACATATACATATATATATATACAAATATATATATATATATATATATATGAAAGTTGACAAGGATCTCTAATCTTCTTTTTTTATGGGAAAACAGATGCTAAAAGATCACCAAGGAGGCTACTAAACAAAGCTCTACGCACACATCAAAAAAACAGTTTGTTCCTCATGACCGCGGCGAAATTGAATTTAGTAAAGTACTTGAACTACGATTCGGCTTCGGATTCACCCAATTCGGGATCCTACAATGTAAGCTCTCCATTTACTTTGCCACCTTATGATTCACTAGCTCCGATTCCCCTTCCCGAAAATGCCCCTCCATATTGTATATACCCTCCCAATACTCCACAAACCCCCTCTACCACAATCCCTACTCCAATAGGTAACACACCCTTCTCACCACCTGCACCATTTTCCCTCCCACCTGTCCTTCCCATTCAAAACCCTCCCCCCAGTCCAACGGGTGCGATACCGAGCCCAACGGGTGGAATCCCGAGCCCAATGGGTGAATTCCCTAGCCCGACAGGATTCTCCCCTTACCCTAATCCACCAGAGATTGTTCCAAGCCCACCCCAGTTTGAACCGAGCCCAACGATCCCAAGCCCTTCCGAACCCATTCTTAGCCCACCATACTCCGAGCCCACCCCACCAAGATTTGCCCCAAACCCACCTTATACCACTCCATCTCCGATCGGGTTTGGGACAAGCCCACCAGTTTTCCTTCCTCCAATAATATACCCTCCACCTATCGGGAGACCGCCCCGAAGCACCGCACCGAGCATAGCCCTATGGTGCGTGGCCAAGCCCTCGGTGCCCGACCCAATAATTCAAGAGGCCATGAACTATGCGTGTGGGTCAGGAGCCGACTGCGATTCCATCCAGCCGAGTGGGTCGTGCTTTGAGCCCAACACATTGTTTGCTCACGCTTCCTTTGCTTTCAATAGTTACTGGCAGAGGTCTAAGGTCGCTGGTGGCACATGTGAGTTCGGAGGGACAGCAATGCTTGTCACTGTGGATCCAAGTAAGAATCTTTTCACTTTTACCCTTTTCCTTTCTTTCCTTCTCTCTAAATTATGTTTTACTCTAGGGTAAACCTTGTTTATACCTTTCATTAACCAAAAAGAAAGTGTCTAATTTATACGGCTCTAAAAATAGTGCATATTCTCACAATCCCAAAATACATCGAACCACATACATACTTTTCTCCCAAATGACTTGTCTTGGGCAAGCATAAAACTACAAAGCATTTTTCATACATAATTTGCAAAATTTCATTAATGAATTTGGTTCATATATCCCCTTATTTGTATCACAATTCTCTTAACTTCATTTTCTTTTTTTTTTTTTTTTTTAGGTTATGACGGGTGCCACTTTGTCTACTATTGATCATCATAGAGAAAGTGGCTACTATTGATCATCATAGAGAAGGGAAAAAAAAACTCATAATCTAGAAGACCGCCGCCTCTCTCTCTCTCTCTCTCTCTCCATATTTTGCTTGTTACAAAAAATCACCCAAAAAAAAAAAAATCCTTTTGTGTAGATGGAATTAAAGATCAATTTTTGTAAGTAAAACTGCATAAAATACGTAAGGAGGCTCCATAAAGAACCATAGGTCTCTTAAATGTTGGAAGCTTTTTCACCATCCATATCATGGAAAGTCCTCTTTTAACGAGGGACCTGCTTCTTTCTATGCAAATATTATTCACCTTGTATTGCATTTACAAAGACATAATACTATTAGATAATAAATTAAACTTTCTTACAATTACAAGACTAGGATAGCTTAACATTTCTTCTTCTTCTTTTTTTTTTTTTTTTTTCTCGGGTCAAAGGAAAATTTTACTAAATCACACCTTAAAAAAAATAAATAAAACAATGTTAAGGGGGCTTAATTTTGGTCACATAAAACCTAGGACAATCTGGTAGGAAGTACTATAGAAAAAAGCTATTTTGCTGTAATTAACTTAAACAAATAATATAGAATCTACTACTAATACTATGTTGCCTAGAAAAGAGCAAAATATAATATTTTATATATTTAACCAAGTAAATACCATCCACATACAAGTGTATATCAACTTATAAGGAAAAAAGAAGAAACAGACACATGATTATACCTCTCATCCATGACTGTGAGTCATTTGTCAAAAATTCGGTGTTGTTAAGTTCCATTACTCGAGACAAAGCTCCGGCAAAGAAGATGACGGATTGCACATGAATATGCTCCGGCACGATGCTAAACAATTCCATCAGCAGGGGAAAAAAAAAATAATTCAGTGTCTTCTTTGTTTTGCACGCTTCTTGGTTTGCTTGCCATTTATCTTCCATTTGTAATTCCCGGCTGGTCGATTTGTTTCTTCTATCTCTCTAACCTTGCGCTTTCTGAAAAGGATCAAAGACGAATGAGAGGAATAGAACAACAATAAAATAAGTTTGAACAGTATAAAATAAAAATCCACACTATCCATTAGATTTCATTCTGGCAGTCTCAAGCAACATTGTAGCAATTGATGCTTTTAAACCACTACGTTCAGAGAATATAAAGAAATAACAAGAGACCTTAAACCATTATAAGAATTGTGAAGTGGGAAAATTGCAATTTCTGAGTCCATGGTTTGCCATAATAAAAATTCAGGCTTTGACGCTATCCGTCCCTAAACCTTTCAAGAAGTGACAGTTTAGTCCCTAAATTTCTTCTTAGGCCAATTAGTCCCTGAACTTGATATTTTTGGCGGCTTTCCCCCCTAGCACTAAAATTGACCACAGATTTTTCAAATTTAATGTAGATAATCACGTCCATAAATCTTACAAAAATAATCTCGTGATGTGCAAACTATTCTAATTTTCAATGATTTCCAGGGGCATTGACAAAAGCATTTTTGCGCCTTATGTGACTGTTTTTGTAAAATTCTTGTGATGGCCTGTATTAACTCTACTAAATTTTAGAAGTCTACAATCAATTTTATGACCAAGGACCAAAACTGCAAAAAAATTGAAATGCAGGGACTAATCTGCCAAAAAGAAAAAGTTTAGCTGCCAAACTATGATAGCATAATAGTTTAGGAACTAATAACGCCAAAAACTCTAAAAGTTTGGAACTAATAACGCCAAAAATTCTAAAAGTTCTATTTCACTATATTTACATCTCACCTGTACTCGCCGAGGGTGCGATCCGAAAGCAGCTCATCTGCAAGTGATGCCTTCCTTTCCTTCTTTGTTAATCTACCAGAGAAGAAATCTAGAGGAGACTCTATCACTGTTCCAACCTGATTCATGGTCAAAAAATTGGAAGTTTGAATACTTCACACAAGCAGAACTACAGGAAAAATAGAAAAGGTACCCCTATATGAGTCCCTCTACTACCAATGTGACACTAACCACTTGCCTGAAAATACTTGCTTGACTTCGAATCGCCCTTCTTGTAATGCCTCTTTGGATCCATCGCATTCCTCAGCTATAACCATTTTGCAAAAGAATTGAATCCAATCAGTTAAATATCATGGTTCCTCTTACTTAAAAATTGGTTGCGTGATGAATTTTTCAAAGAGGAGAGAACAGTGAGTTCCAACAAATTTATTCACAGCTGAAAGTGATTTTTAATTTGTTGAGCCATTAAATAAAAGCATGTCAATGCATAATTAGTAATATGCTCATAAAGTTATATGGTGACAAACTTTAAAAATGTATTGACTCGAATGACACTCAAACTTGACAAAATTTAAAAACGTGTGACTCGAATGATACTCAAACTTTTGGGATACTATCAGAAGCTGAAAGTAGGGATAAAAAGTATTACTGGATTTACTACATATTCAGAAGAATTACAGTATTAAACATGTTTCGAATCAAAAGAATTACAATTTTTTTCTTTTTTTTTTTTTTTAAATAAGAAAACTTCCTATCATTGATGGAATAAGCAAATACAAAGGAAGAATTACAGTATTATACTATGTATGCGTCTACAAATAAAGCATTTAAGGGCTTTCCTTTCTCTTTAATTATCTTGAACTGGACGGATGAAACACAGGGGAGGGGAGGTAATTGTATGTGTTCCTTCCTGCTAGTTTTTTAGCTTTGTTATCGTGACTTTCTTATTTTCTGTCAGTTTCATTTCCTCTCTTTTTGAGAACCTCTTGTCCTCACTCCCTTAATGTTCGACTTTTATTAATGAAAGGTTGTTTATCAGCAAAATACATAAAAGCATTTACAGAATTTCTTAATTCCAGGACAACTCTGGTTCAAATCTAACGACCACTTCAAAGAAACTAATTTGTGCAACGAAAACATAATAATGTGGTAGAAAGGAAAGAGACCAGCTACACCTTCAGTAATTGAAGATCTTTCTGTAGTTCTGGAGTCATGGTTGGCGCCAGCACGTCAAACCTAGTTAAAAAAAAAAACAAAACAAAACAAAACAGAACAAAAGCAAACAAAGATGCATCATATATCTAACCACAATTAAGAAACACGCTAGCCAAGATCAGTCAAATTAAAAGAGAACATACCAGTTACTGCCAGCAGTATCTTTGACTTGTTTTTGCAGGAACTTTTTTAACTTTCTCGGGTTATTCGGTGGAACAAAAAGACCATCCACAAGCTCTGTACTCGCTTTCCAAAGTACATTGCTTTCAGGCTTACTTGGTTGAACCTTGGTATAAGAACTAGAACCACTCGAGGTTGCCGACGACAAGTTAGGCAGCTTTGGTTCCCATGATAGACCCACAACTGCTTTGCTTTCTGTCATTCTAAACCCATAAATATATATAAGCATAAAACCATAATTCAGAAACTGATATTCAGCGGATAAAAAATACCATCTTGATTGACTGCTAAGAAAATGGACTAATTAGAAAAGAAGTGCTATTCTATTTTTTGGCAATTTTCATAAAGCTTCCCCTTTCTATATAAGAATAAAATTTCCTTAATATTATCCTCTTAAGCAAAAGTAGTTAATTTCCCAATGTTACAAAATTGAAACATTAAAGACCGTATAAAGGGTGTTAAATTGAAACTAACGAAAACGCTTCGATTTTCCCTTGCGTTTTTCTAACCAAAACAAAATCCAACTTAAAGAAATATAATGTAATCGACGTCAAAGAGACAGGTCAAAATGGATACATATTATATATAGATATAGATATTTATATATATATATATATATATATATGAAAAGAGTCTCGTAAGAACAGTGAACCAAAAATCAAAAATAAAAAACCAATAAAGAAGAAACAAGAAAGAAGAGAAGAGAAGTTACCGGAAAGACAGGACAGAGAAGAAAGAGCGTCGCCGGAAAGTGAGATGAGGAAGCCTACGAAGACGGAGGAAGGGGAGAGTCGCCCACTGCAGCTGGGGTTTAGGGTTTCCAAGATTTCGATCCCGCTCCCAAACACAGGAATGTAGGAAAGAGCAAAAAGAGTGCTCTATTAAAATAAAATTAATTACGAAATTCTCCCCAAAATTATAACTTTATAACATTTTCCCCCTTAAAATTTCAAAATGTAACATTTATTCCCACTAACTTTGAAACTTTAATAATTTTGTCCCTTACATATAGTTTTTGAATTAAAAAAAAGATTAATTGACTTAAATAGTCCCCGAACGTTTTAAAATGTGACAGTTTGGTCCCTTTTTTACCTTAATGACCTTAAACTCCTATTTTCTTGGTCATTTTAGTCTTTTCCGTCTGATTCTGTTAAAAAACTCATGGAATGATCACATGAGAAGCACGTTTTGTACTTTTTGAAGGAAAATACCCCTAAAAAGATGAAAATACCCTTATTCATAACAATTAAAAAATTTTAAAAAATTAAAAAAAAATAGAGAAAGAGAAGTTGAATTAAAAATCAAACCCAACCCCCCTTCTCTCTCTCCTCCACTCCCTCCCATATAATACAAATTCTATTCAATATATTTTTACCACAATATATGAAAATTTCTATACTAATTTTCACAATATTGATTATTTAAAACAACACGTAATTGTTATACCTAGAAATAAAACAACTAATGAAACAAATAAATATTTGTTATCTTTAGTACCTACAAAAACAAAAATTTATTATAGTTATGATATTATTCTTTCATCATCTGAAAATCTCGATGAACTAAATATTTCGTATCCTCCTGAATTTTTACAGATGCTTAATTTTAATGGACTACCACCGCATGAATTAGAATTAAAAGTTGGAGTTCCTGTCATGTTGATGTGAAATCTTAATCAATCAATGGGTTTATACAATAGTACAAGACTTATTATTACACAATTAACAAATAGAATTATTGAATGACGTATTATTAATTTTGATGGCATGACTGAAAAAGTTTATATACCAAGAACAGAAATGACAGTAAATGAATCTAATTGACCTTTTATTTTAAAAAGACGACAATTCCCTTTAAAAATATGCTATACAATGACAATATATAAAAGTCAAGGTCAATCACTAATTAAAGTTGGACTACATTTAGAATATGAAATTTTTAGCCATAGACAACTTTTTGTTGCTTTATCTAGAGTAACATCACCAAAATATTTACATATTTTAATACACGATTCAATTAATTGATACCCAAATCATATAAAAATATAGTTTATAAAGAAATACTACATAATATTAACCAAAAATAGTAATTTGCCAGCAAAAAAAAATAACGACAAAAATAAATATTTCTACCCTTACTAATTAAATTAAAAAATAATTGTTATAATCTTCAAAATTCAAATTCTATTTATAAAGTTTTAAGCAAATGTATTTGCTTAAGCACTACAAGTGCTTAAGCAAGAGGAAACACATCAAACTATATATGCTTGAGTATGTCGTTTACAGAAAAACACGGATTATAATATTGATTGTCTAATAAGCATTGACTGCTTAATAGTAGACGAACAGATAATTGATTTTTTTTAAAATAGTGTATTTATTAAACAATACATAAATAACAATAAATTAATAAATATACTTTTTTTTTTTTTTAAGGATGAGGCAAGGGTTTGTCTATGCAAAAGATGCAGATTTCATAATAAATAAAATATAAGTAGGCAGCATATATGAAATCAATAACTTTTTTATCATGAACAATAAACAAAGAAACAAAATTGTTCCCTATAGAGTAATGTTACAATTTGTACGCCCATAATTTTCAAAGACGTCGAAGAAGATATACCTGAAATACCCCAATACAAATTTAATTTTATGGAGTACGACCAGCTAACATTAAAGGTTGACATCAACGACTTTCAGGGAAATCACATATAATATTCACATTTATTAACCAAAAATTCATAAATTTATAATATAAATATCAATAAATAAAAACTTTATATTTGTTATATCATATCAGATGTCATTGGTTGCCTCATATCGGTCAAGGGTATTGAAGAATCCAATATAGACGACAGACTAGTAAAAAGGCGAAATCTAACAATCCAAAATATCAGGTAACTATGAATGAAATATTATTATAAATATATTTGCAAAAGATTTACAATCAATTATTAATAAATTATTTATTTAAATTTATTATATTTTACAGAAAAGAAACACTTAAGATAATTCTTTGGGGAGAAATTGAAGAAAAGTTTGATGAAAATACAGTTCAAAAAATGCCCAAACCAGTTGTAATCGACTTTATAGCCATGACAGCCAAATAATACCTCAATAACTACATATATAATAAAAAAAATAATACTATTTTCTCTAAAATAATATTAATAAACATTTTCAAACATTAATTTTCATAATTACAAATATACAGGCGGACTCTATGTTACAAGCACTTCTAGAACTTCATATTATTTTGATCCAGACATCGCCGAATCAAAAAAAAAAAAAAATCAAAAAAAGGTATTACAAATCTTTACCCCGAAATAATTATAATTATTTATATTTTTTGATTTTCTGACAAAAAATATTTTACTTAATATATTATCTATTTCTAGGTTCAGTCATTCTATCCAAGGAATCGACTTTACTGCTGCATCAACAACAAAACCATTATCATTGGAAGAACAGAAGACTATGAATAGAGTTACAATAGCTAAACTCCGAACTTTAAATCCATATAAAAATTAGGTAAATACTCATTTATTGCTGTTTAATTATAAAATATAATTTATTAAACAATATTTATTCATACAACATGACACAAAATTTACTACAAAAGCAAGTATTAGTGAACTTGATGCACGTCAAGGTTGGTTCTATAATGCCTATCCAAGATGCTACAGACAGGTCAAACAATCAGGAACTTCATGGTGGTGTGATACTCACGAGTACTTAATTTCAATGCCGATCACTTGGTAATATTCATCATCTTTATTACAAAAACGAAAAAGAAAAAATAGTTCCATACAATTAAAAATTAAATAAATTTACAATATTTACAATAGGTACAAAATCAATGCACGGATCGATGACAGCACTGGAGAAATGAATATTGTCATGTTTGGAAAAACCGTTCAATCACTAATAGACAAACTTTGCTCCATATTGACAATCCAAGAAGGATACAGTGATCCAAATATCATTCCTCCTATCATTGATCAACTTAAAGGCATCTCAAAAATATTTCTGATTCAATTTCGTCATAGAGGTGTTTTTATTGATGCAACAGTTATAAAAACCTTTGACGATAATGAATTACCAATGTTATTACCTGCATAACCAACTGAATCCCCCAAAGAAATCCCATCACTGTTAGCTACTTTTCATCCAGAGACACCACAACCAGAAAGCAAAAAAAAAAAAAAACAGTAAAAAAAAAAACAACAACAACAACAACTCAATTTCAATGAACCAATCATCAAAGGAGTTGAATCCATGTACATAACTACCTATATTTTATCTTAAATTTTCATAACTACCTTACTCAACATATATATTCATAAATTATTAACTATCATCTAATTGTATTTATTATTATTTCAGCCCTTAACAACACCACCCTCCAACAGAAATCCAAACATCTCCAAGTGACTCATCTAAAAACTAAAAAGTGGCTAGGTACTATTATCTTTTTCATATAATTACGTATTACATAACCATATTTATCTCAATTTTAATTACAAAAATAAAAAAACTAATATATTTATTTTGTTTTCCATTATGACAGGTCAGAAGAAAAAATGAAGAAAATCAAACATGCGTAACAACAGTTTAAAGAATTACAAAAAGTTTCATCTACCAAGATTATATAAATATAAACTTGAATGTATAGAACAAAAAAACATCTAAATTTTCAGATCTATTGTAATTATATTATTTATGTTAATCAACTATTTTTAATGTATGTTATTTATCTTTATCACTAATCCTTACCACTTCTAAATTTTTTTCTACCGCCGTGCAACGCACGGGTATTAAACTAGTTAATACTAAAATTAAACATTTATTTGGCCTATTTTATATAAATGACCCCTAAACTTTATAAATATAATAATTTAACCATCAACCCTTGAACTTTATTGGAGAAAATGGTCAAATAGGAGTATTGGAGCCATTATTTTGGAGATTCAATGGGATATCTTTTTCCTATTCTTTGTATTGTTTATTTGTTCTCAGATCTGTTATCTTTTTCAGCTCATGAACAGGTTAAACAAGGACTTATTAAGTAGATGAGGATGTGTTTAGGAGAAAATCCTCTTTTATGTTTTACAAGGGTTATAATTGGAGGAAAATTTTGTAATTAATCGTACAATTTATCACAACACAGTCGAGTTTTAAGGGTCGTTTTGGGTAGTGTCTCCCAAACACTTTTCCAAAATTTTTTAACTTTTTTTTTTATTCAAAACTACTTTTTACTTCCTTTCAAAAATATTTAAAAAATAATAATAATAACTACTATTTTTTACTATTCATATCTTCAAATCTCTATTAAAAACTCATATTTTAAAAGTCTATAACTTTGTTATTTCTAGTCAAAATGAGATGATTTTTTTTTATTTAATTACATAGAACTACAAAAAAAACAAAATAAAAATTCATATCGATATATTTTTCTTCCTAACATATTTCAAGATTTAACTTTTTCATTCCAAACTATATATTTTTTTTAAAACCAAATGCATGTTTCTAAAACTCAACTTAATTATAGTCAAAATATCTCTGAAATTCCCTCTCCAATTGTCCCCCAAGCAGCCCCTAAATCTTTAGTAATTAACCAAATTATAGTTTTACAATTAGTTGCAACAAACAAACTTCAATTGAACTGAATACTTTTGTTGTTGATAAATGATGAATACTCTAAAGTAATTAATTTAAATTTTGTAACAAACGTCGAATTACTTCACAACTCCTAAAATAATGCTCGAGTTATATGCAAAAAATGAGAAGTAACAAACCATACAAGTGTCCAAACAAAAATATGCATAAAAGTTTACATTTTCTAGTCTTACCTGTTTTATCTGAATCGATTGAAAATATGTCTGTTAAAGTATATACATAGTTATTGTAAACAATTATCCAATATTTATATAACATTTATATACAGTTCCATTATCAAACCAAAAGCCTCTCAATCCAGTCTAATCCAACGGACTGGATTTGAACGGAGTAAGGGATTCGGCGAACCCTAGCTTTGTCCTGCGTGGGTGATTGATTGATAAGGAACTCCTTTTTATTAGATTAACAAATCCGCTTCCAATTAAGGAAACTGTTCAGTGAAACTTGAAAGCTACTCAGAAACCTGCTACCAAGTAGACAAATTTCAAAACGGATAGTAGCACAACAAGAACGGCAAATATACTCCCATTTCTTTCCAAGAACAGCTAGTATATTTCGTCTGAACAAGCCTTGTTACTACAAAAGTTTATTACTAAATAGTGAACTATAAGCCCATTTTCTTCTCAGGAAGGAGCAGCGCTACTAGTCAATCATAGAACAATCGAGATACCTTCCTTCTTGGGAGGAAACGCAACGTTCTTGTTTCCCGGGAAGGTCTTCCGAGAGATGTCCACAAGAGCCTTAAAACTGTACGGTTCGTGCATCGACAACTCCGACAGAACTTTCCTGTTTAGCTGGATGTTCTCCTTCATCAGTCCATGCATAAAGTTGCCATAGTTAACCTAACAACAACAAATAACCATGGAGAATAAGAAAAGCAGCTGAAAGTACCCATGTTAAACAAATCCGATGAGGAACAAGAATAGCTACTAAATATAGAAAATATAAACAAAAAAATGATTTCTCATTTATTTTTTACTATTTCATAGAAAGTTTTGTCAAGTACTGAAGTTCAATTCCTATTATTCGGTTAGTATCCGGTTTCCACTAATATGTGTTTTTTTTTTTTTTTCCTCCCTTGTCTAGTGATTGTTATTTCAATCAAAACATACTCAACTAATGACATTGATTATTGAGAATCCTCTCTCTATTGTTCTTCTTCTCTCTCTAAATCCTAAATTTCACCTCTCTCCCTTTCTCTGCCTCTCTTCCTTGCTCTATTTCTCTCTCTCTCTACATTCTTGCTGCGTTCCTCAGGGATTAATATCATATCAAACGTAGCCTGAAGCAAAGGCAAAGAATGCCTTAAAAAACAACACAAAAGAATCTGTCTCAATTACCTACAAGATTGCAAAGAAATAAGTGGTAGGGTAAACTGTGCTTTCCAACTAAAACTGCCCATGGTAAGTTGGTTATAAAATTTAACACATATGGAGTTGTGGAGATTTTCCCGGTTTTGGCTCGTCATAAGTTGTATTAAAATTGTGGCCTGAGCCCTGAGGTAAGAAAATTTTTTTCTGTACAATTACCATGTAGAATAAGAGAAGCTCCATAATAAAGCTCAATGAAGAGAAAATCTCCAAACTCAGACGTAGTCTGGGCTTTTCCAGCCCAAAAATGAAGTTAAAAGTAAACAATAACATTATGAATTGATGGCGATTTATTCACTATATCATCTGAAAACGATTTGTGACCCTCTATCAGTGTCTTAAATGTGAATGATTTCCTAAAATATACTTAAGAAAAAAGTTATACCTTGTCTTAGTCCGATTACAATTAAAACCTTTAAAGGGACTAGAACATATCCAGGACACATTGTTGCAAGATCACTGGGTCAAGAATCATAGATAAATATTACATCTGACTTATCGTTAAACTCGCAGTTCAAACTAATGAAAGAATGGATTAGAAATGTCAAATGCCCCGAGCATAATTATTAATTTACTAAGTGTAGTTAAACAGTAAATGCAAACAAGGAACGTACCCCATGTTGGCGACTTCCAGCATTGATGCGTTCGATCCAGAGGGAGCGCATATCTCGCTTCTTGTTTCGACGATCTCTGTAGGAATACTGCAAGGCCTTCTCCACTCTCTCTCTTGCTATTCTAATGCAATTTTTTGCCCTTCCCCGAAACCCCTTTGCTAGCTTAAATACCTTATTCTTGTTCATTGTTGAAGCTTCCTTTGCTGCAGAATCAATGCAACACCCACCACAAATAAACCAGTCAAAATTATGTGCGTATACATATAATATATGTGAATGAATATTGTTCCCTATTGTTAAAAATTAAGAAATATACAAGTAAATGAATCACCAGCGGATGTTTATATAAATCTGGAATAGAGGAACAAAGATAATTGATTATAGAAAGATTAAATAGTTAAGGAAATTCCACTTTAACATTTCATCGAGCATTTGGTGTGCATGAATTGTACAAATTTCCAGCGGAAATTAGATTAATAACAAGTATAAAAACAGCAATCAAATTCACAACAAAGGAGAAGAGTAATCGATGTCAAAGCGACAGGTTAAAATGGAAATAAAATAAATAAATAAACAAATGAAAAGAGTTTTGAAGAACAGTGAACCAAAGAACAAAAATAAAACACAAAAAGAAGAAACAAGAAATAGGAAGAGACAAGAACAGAAGAGAAGAGAAGAGAAGAGAAGAGAAATCACCGGTTGAAGCGTGAGTGAGAGAGTGAAGAAAAGGGAAAGTGAGATTGGAAAGCAGAGAGTCGCCCTCTGCAACTGGGGTTTAGGGTTTCCAAGATTTGCACTCACACCGAAATATCAAATAAATAAAAAATGAAATGTGTTTTAACTTTTAAGAATTTTTTTTTTTTTAAATTTTGCTGAAAGCGTTTTAATGAGTGTCTAGGTAGTGAGGCTGTCATGAAATTGTCTAATTGAATTTCTCTTAATAATATTATGTCATATTATCTTAACTTAAAAATTAAGTGACATACAAAATTTAAATATTAAAAATTTTTAAATAAATTAATAAGTTATTAAAATATTATTAAAAAATAATTATTAAAACAAGAAAATAAAACAACATAGGTAAAATTATCGGGACACGTATCTTAAATTAGTATATTATCTAAATGATTAAAAAAATTTAGAAAAATTTAAAATAAATAAGAAGGATAAAAAATTTAAAAAAGAAAAAAAAAACGAAGAAGAAGAAGAAGTACAAAATGACAAAATAAGAGAATTTTTTTTTTAATATAACGTCAAAACTCCCTTGTGAAAAAATTTAGACTAATAATCATGTTAAAAAATCAGGATGTAAAAGGGAGCACATAGACACTTACATTTTTTATAATGATAAAAATGTTTTCAGTTTCTATAAACTTTTTTCTTATAATTTTTATATGCATGGCTTTTTTTTTCTTTTTTTTTCCTTTTTCCTTTTGTGGAGAATGATTCTTATATATTTTTTGTTTGAAAATATTAATTTTTTTAAAGAGAGGATTAATTCTTACAAAAAAATGCAACTTAATTTGAAACAAAAATTTCCAAACTTAGCCCTTGTTTGGGGTTGTAGTTGGAACTAAAAAATTTTAGTTCAAACTGAACTCAAGGCATTAGTTATTTCATTTAAGCTTTAACCTATTATTACATATCATATAGATTATATATAGATTGTGTGTGTGCATATATATATATATAGATATATAGTTTTTTGCTAGTAGTTGTAAAAATCTCAAACAGATAAAACAAATCAAAAAAAATTTATGACTTTTTTTTTAATAATTTAATATAAATATCATTTTTTTTTAATTAATTTTGTTCAATGTTACACGTTTTAGTATTTACTGAATTTATATTGAATGAAACAAGTCAGCACTAATTCACAAGCAATAAATTTATTTCTTTTAGAGCTAAGTCATGAAATTAAAACAGGTACCAATAGGTTGAAAGTATGAAATCACAAAATCATCAACCTAAAAGCTCGGTCAAATATGCTAGACATAAAAAAGCCCTTTGCTGTAACAAAAAAAGAAATGTGTAGTTTACATGATGCAACGACAGAATGAGAAATGTTCTTTGTTTTATCACTATGCTTAACAATATCTATTTTTCATTGTATCTGCAAGTTTATAGTGAATGCCAATATGCTGCAGTTATTTTCTTCAGCTTAATATGTTGTAGTTTATGCATAAACGATAATAATTCATATTCGGTGTATTTCACTGTCATAAACGACATGTTATCGTCCAGATAGTATGACAATAAATCACGATCACCCTTTTATAGCATTTACATGTTAAAGTTGTGTTGAGCATATACCGTTTGACAAACTTTTAGCCATATGATCACGCGATTGACAAAGGAACTAGAAAAAGATGCCCGAAAAAATCTCCTAAAAAATTAACTAAGCCATTGTTTTGATCCTATGTTCGAAAAGTAAATTCAAATAGTAAATTAAATTTTTTTTATGAGAGAAAACATTTTATTTAAAACTTTTTAAAAAGTGTTAAAAAAAAAAAGTCTCTGAATGGAGTGCCAAACAAGTTATAAGGAAAAAAAATTAATTAAAAAAAAAAAAAGAAAAGAACGTTGAGTAATGATCAAGATCAACTTTGAAACTTATATTTTGTGTATGCATCTATCAAGAAGTTTCTTGGACTTAAATGCCTTGGATACCTTCACTGAAGGTGGTTGCCTATTAGTTTATTTGTTTCTATAAGTTGCATTAGTTGTTCCAGTTGCTACTACTACAATTGAAAAAAGTATTCTCTGACATGAATATTGTAAACTATCATTTGTGCAATCACTTGAGCTATCAATGGGTAAATGATGATTTAATCATGTAAATTGAGAGAGATAATTTTTAATAGCATTAATAATAAAGCATATCATGTAATAATTTCAAATCATTATAAACACCTATGGAGAACAACTGCATAATTTTATATACAATTAAACTTTTATTATTAAAAGACTTTATGTTTTAGATTATTTATTTGTTTATTTATTTATTTTGAACTTAAGGATAAGAGAATTCGAATTATTCACTTTACGGTGGAGTTAGGTATGAAATTATCGATAGATTATGCTTGCAATCATATTTTTTTTAAAATATTATTTTAGTTTATTAATTAGTGTCTTTTGTGAGCTCTCTCTAGATACAAATCTTGCACCCATTAGTGTCACTCACCCACCTACCGTAGAAGACCCTTAACCATGATATTTCATAATCTTCGGCTTAATATCAAAGAAGCTACCCTTCTAGTATTTTGCACGCAACACCCTTGGCCTACAAACCTCAGCCGTCTCCGAGAAGGAGCCATCCCCATTCGGCCATAACTATTCATAGTGCAGAGGCACTTTAACACCAAGAACCCCCCGCCGCTTTAGGCTTGCAAATCGAATTCCACGTTTTTAAAGCTTCGTTTGGTGTTTAAGTTTAACTTCAATTAAATTGTACTTTTTAATCTCAATTTTTATCTTTATCTAAAAAGTTAACCAAATTTATAACTAGTTTTTAAAAAGTCAGCCAGCTCCAACTTAAAATTTTCATCTCCAACCGGCGAACCAAACGGAAGCTAAGATTAAATAACCGAGTTTAGAGGATTTTTAGATTCTAAGGAAAAAAAAAATTTACTGATAGAAAGATTTGTTGTCTCATAGATCAAAGGAAGAGCCATAATTGACGCTCAATCCTTTTTTTTTTTTTTAATTATTCTTTCTTTCTTGTACGATATTGGACGTATGATTAATTTACGCACAATCATCGTTACAAAGTTCAAATTATTTCCTTGAACAAAGTCCCAAAGGACTATCAAGTAAAGGCAATGCGTAACTAGTCAAGATTATGTTGTGTCCTTATATGGTCATGGTCCGCAACATGACCTGTCTGATCTGAAGATTCCGTTGTCTGGTTCAAACCATGCGTCTAGCGGCTCATCCATCATTGCCGGAAAATTAAATGTCGCACCTGTTTTCTAAGGCTTTGTTTGGTAACAAAGTTTAACTCCAACTAAATTGTACTTTTTTATCTTAATTTTTATCTTTTTTTTTTAAAGTTAATAAAGTTTATAACTACTTGTTAAAAGTCAACTCAACTCAAACTTAAAAATTTCATCTCAATTCAAACTCAACTTATTCACCAAATGGATCCTAAATGTACTTCTTTAAAACGTTAATGCCATCTCATAAATGCAATTTTCTAGACGGACAAAAATGTCATACAAACTTTATTGCTGTTCAAACTTACAATCTCAAAAAAATTTTCAGTCCTCCTCTATTTCCAAGCGACTTGCAGAGCGGGTCCACAAATCTACAAGATTGGCAATCTTCTAATTGTTGCCAAGTTGTCTAGTTTTAACTCACTCTATTTTTTCCACCTTAATAAAAACAATAATTTAATTTGATTACCATGTAAGCAGAGCAGCTGGAAGCAACCATGTTAAATATAGAAAGTAGAAATTTAAACAATAATTTATAATTTTTTTAAAAAAACTATTTTATACAAAGTTTGGTCCAAAGCTCCCTAACTCTTACTCGGTTAGTTTCCGGTTTCCACTAATATGTTATTTCAATTAAAACACACTCAACTTATACATGTTGGAACTCAGATTATGATTCTATAATTAGAATTCGATCACAATGTTCTTATCTACAATCAATCTCCCTAAAATAATTACAGAGGATGGGCTGAGCTTTAAGTTAAAACTGGAAGCGAATAATTTATTGACTTTTTTGCATCCATGCACTCTAAATTTATCGCACAGTTCCAATTTGTATTCTGAATTTTTAATTTTGATAATTTACACCCTAATTTATAAATTTACAGCAATTATAGATTACCCCATTAATAATAATGTTAATCTTTTAAAAGAAATTGATATGTTACAAATGATCAATTTTATCTATTTTAGCACAACTTTATTGAGATTGAGATCTTTAATTAAATATTAGTAAAATATAAAATTTTGAATTAATTTTATTTTAAAATAAATTTTGGTTGACATTGATTAAAAAAAGATCTTTTATGCTCTTAATTAACAACTTATATGCAAGAAAAGTGAGTTTTCAATTTAAAAAAAAAAAATCAACATTGTTATTCATAAGGGTAGATTATTCCTTTTTAAAAAAATAAGGGTAGATTATTATAAATTTGTAAGTTCATGATATAAATTACGCAAATTAAAAACTTAATATGTAAATTACAATTGTGCAATAAATTTAAAGTGCAATGGTGTAAAAAAAAAAAAGCTTAATTTATTTAAGTTGATGTAATAATTTGATTGTGTATATTCTCTTAATGTCAGGGATTGCAAATTACTTTGGAAATAAATGTGAGCAGAGACTATATATGAAGAAGAGACAAATGATTTTTTTTTTTGTGGAAAAAATATAAGTAGAGATTTTAAATAGTAATAAGACGATAATCGTTTGATGACTCTATGATCAAGTTTATTATTTTTGTGAAAAATACAAGTGTTCTTAAACATAGATAATAAGCTTACAGTTGGAGATAAATCACACCAACTCAATTTAACTTAACTCAAATTATTTTTTGTCTTTTCTGAAAAATTAATCCAGTTTCACTATTTGTAGCTCCAACTATAATTTAAAAACTCAAACTTTAAATGTCTATAAATTTATTATTCCAAATTCAAATGAGATCTTTTTTTTTTGTTTTTCCTTCCTAATTTCATAAGATTTTGATATGAACATAATAAGATTTATATTGACAATTTTTTTCTAAATACATTTTAAGTTTTTACATTTTTAATTTCAAATAAGTATTTTTTTTAAACATGAATATCGTAAAAAATCGGTACGTAATGGAAGGCGAAATCAATGGATAAATGATGATTTAATTGCGAACATTGAGAAAGAGAATTTTCAGTAGTATTATGAAACCGCGTTTAGAGAATTCCTGTTAAAAAGATTTCTTGTCCCATTAAAAAAATAATAATAATAATTGAAGCTCTATCATTTTTGTGAAGTTTAAATTATTTTCGTTGAACAAAGTCACAAAGAACCTTCATGGCAATGCATAACTAGTCAAGACAAGCACTTTTTCTTGAGTCTTTTTTCTTAGTCTTTTTCTTTTTTTCCACGTTATGTTGTGTCCTTATATGGTCATGGTCTGCAACATGAGCTGTCGGATGTGAAATTTCCGCTCCAAACCATACGGCTAGCGGTCCATCCATCATTGTCAGAAACTTAGGAGTTGTTTGACTCTCTATTTTTTGATCAAAAAATTCATTTCAGTTTTTATCTTTTTTTTTATCTTTTTTTTTTCTTTCTAAAATCTAAACAAAAATTTTAGTTAGTTTTTAAAAAGTTAACAAACTCCAATAAAAAAATTTCAATTCAAACCAGTATACCAAACACAAACTTAAATGATGCACATTTATTTTTTAGCATCAATGCCGTCACATAAATGCAAAATTCATAAACAGACACAAATGTCATACAAACTTTATTATTGTTGAAATTTACTATCAGTTTGCAAGCAACTTCCAGAGTGAGTGCCCACAAAACTGTTTAGTTTTTTCTCACTTTATTGTTTCGGCAAAAACCCCTCTTTAATATCAAATTTAGTCCAGCAAGTAATTTAATTTGATCACCATATAGGATAGCAGCAATTATTCTTAACGTTTTGCATATGAGAGGCTCTCTAGTGCTGAACTATGGCAAAACTTCTCGGTGTCGGATTTGTTATGATCCTTCTGTTTGTCATGGAAGGAATGCTGTTTTGTACCTTCGCTTGCATACCGAAAGAGAGACAAGCTCTTCTAAGCTTTAAACAAAGCTTTGAAGATTTCAATGATTCGGCTAAGTTTTCCTCTTGGAAAGGTGAAGATTGTTGCCAATGGGAAGGAATAGGCTGCGACGAAAACACTGGAAGTGCCGTCAAGCTTGATCTAAGACAAACGACGAACTACTCGTACTCGGTGCCACATGATTTTTGGTTGTGTACTCGTGAAGTTAACCCTTGTTTGTTAGAGCTGCAACATTTAAACCACTTGGACCTTAGTGGAAATGACTTTCAAGGAAGCCAAATTCCCACGTTCTTTGGCTCCATGAAACATCTGCAGTATCTTAACCTCTCCGTGGAAAATTTTGGTGGGAAGATTCCACACGAGCTTGGAAATATTACTAGCTTGAGAGTTCTTGATCTTCACGACCATCATTTCGGAGCATTAGACGTCGGCACTACTTTGCAGTGGGTAGCGAGTCTCCTGTCTTTGGAATAACTTGACATGAGCTTTCTGAATGTTGGGTACGCACTGGATTTGATGCAGGTACTCGCTATGCTTCCTTCTCTATCGCACATACGCTTATCTTCATGTGGAATACAAAAAATTCAATGTCCTCGCTATTCTGTTAATTCCACATTCTTTGCAAGGGTTGAGTTCCTAGATTTTTCAAACAATTTACTTCGAACACCAAGTCTCAATGTCGTCCAAAATATGGCATCTCTTAAAGAACTCGATCTTTCGTCAAACTATGCTATTAATACCTCGATCCCGTTGTGGTTGGGTAATTTCAAAAGCCTAGTTCGTCTTAATCTTGCGTCGAATAGATTTGACGGCTTTGAAGGCGGTGGACTATTGTCAATGTTGAACAACGCTTGTTCACTAAAGTCATTAAATCTGTCATTCAACCAAATTCGTGCACAAGTGTTGGAACAACTTGACAATTCGCAAAGCTGCGTCGAATACAATTTGGAGTACCTTAATTTAGGAGGTACTAACAAAATCAGTGGTCCGTTGTCCGGTTGGTTAGAGAAACTAAAACCTTTAAAGTTTCTTGACCTTCATAGAAATTCATTTCACGGTCCGATTCCAGCATCCCTTGGAACATTATTGTCTTCCTTGAAAGTATTGGATTTGTCATATAATCAGTTAAACGGGACCATTCCCGAATCGCTGGAGCGATTGTCGTCAACCTTGGAAGAAATAGATCTTTCATATGATCAGTTGGGCGGGAAAATCCCGGAATCACTTGGCAGCTTGACCTTTTTGAGGAAGTTGCGTCTTTCTGACAACAAGTTAAACGGAACCGTGCCAGAAAGTCTTGGAAAGCTAGTACACCTAGAGAACTTGAATATTTCTTATAATTTGCTAGAGGGTATTGTCTCCGAGGTCAACTTTGCTAACCTTTCGAGTCTGAAAAAGTTAGTTATTGATTGCAATCGTTTGGTATGCAGAATAAAACTCGATTGGATCCCTCCGTTTAGTCTTCATTACATTCACTTGGCATCTTGCAAATTCGGGTCTCGTTTTCCTCAATGGCTTCAAACACAAAAGGAGGCTATCCACTTGAATCTCTGTAATGCTACTATCTACGGAAGTTTTCCAGATTGGTTCCGGGGTTTGAAACTCTCCTCTTTGGATCTCTCCATGAACCAAATCAGTGGACCCCTACCGACAAATATGGTCGATTCTATGCCTCTATTGGACACTCTAATTGTCAGAGGAAACCTGATTAATGGTACGATTCCAGACACATTGTGCCGGATGGAATCACTAGAGTTTCTTGATCTTTCGAAAAACAATCTATCCGGGAAAATGCCTCACTGTTGGGGAGACACGAACCGAAGACTGAACGTCATCAATTTGTCTTTCAACAATCTATCAGGGACCATTCCAAGCTCGATTGGGAACCTCACTGGTCTTCGATCGCTGCATCTTAACAAAAATAATCTGAGCGGGGAGCTTCCTCTAGCCACGAGAAATTGTGGAGGACTAAAACTTCTGGATCTCGGTGAGAACAAATTTTTCGGCATTATACCAACCTAGATTGGAGAGAGCCTCCATAGGCTGAAAATACTCAGGCTACGCAAAAACAATTTCGGCGGAAATATTCCTCTCACATTGTGCAGACTTTCTCAAATGCAAATTTTAGATCTCTCACGGAACAATTTGAGCGGTGGAATTCCCCGTTGCTTCAACAATCTCACTGGCATGATAATGGGGAAAAATTTACCTCCCGACTTCTATGACATCCAGTGGACAAAAGAGAAGCTTCGGGAGGTCATGAAAGGACGACAGCTCGAGTATAAAAAAATGCAGCTGCAACTTCTTGAATTTATGGACCTGTCAAGCAACAAGTTAGACGGAGTTATTCCGGATGAGTTGTGCGTGCTCTCTGGATTGCGGAGTCTGAATTTGTCACGCAATCGTTTTTCGGGCAACATTCCTAATAGGATCGGGAATCTCCAGTCATTGGAATCTCTCGACCTCTCACACAACCAACTCTGTGGTGCAATTCCTAAGAGCTTATCGGAGTTGAAGTTTCTGAGCAAACTCAGCTTGTCATACAACAACTTGTCGGGGGAAATTCCAAATGGTAATCAGCTCCAGACTCTTGAAGATCCGAATTCTATATTCACCGGAAATGATCAACTATGCGGAGCCCCATTACCAAAGAGTTGCCCGAGGGACGAGGATTCAAACCAATCCATAAAAGGCACCAGCCATGGAGATGAAGATGATGATGATGAGCCTGAAAGAGTATGGTTTTACTTTGTCACTGCACTCGGATATGTAACTGGTTTGTTGGCAGTTATAGGGTGTTTGATAGTGAAAAGAGGTTGGAGAATTGCTTATTTCGGTTTCGTGGACAATACGAAAGACCGGATACTTGTGATCCTGGCAGTGAAACTGGAAGGATTAAAGAAGAAGCAGACGGTGAAGAAAGACCAACGCCAGTGATCAGTAATTTGTCTTTCTAGAAACTTGTTACTTTTCAGCTTGTTTTGTTTTGCTTTGCTTTGCTTGTTGATGCTCAAATAAGTTGTAATGCTTTGACAAAATTACCATCTGTTTATCAATCTTTGTTGTTCTATAATCAGTTAAGACTTAAAAGTTATTTATTTATTTGTTTTTCTTGGCAACCAAGTAAACTTGACAAATAGAAAGAGGGTGGTAGAAAAGAAACAGGGGGAAACCTTTGATACCCAAAAAATTGGGGTTGACGACTAATTGAGAAAGTAACAAATTTGCTTCGAGTCGACTCTTGAGGATTTAAAAAATACACAACACCTTGATGGAATTATCACTAGACAGGGGCGTAATAATTTAATTTTCGCTTATTTACAGGGCCGGATTTGCATGGATATGAGCCCCACTAAAATTTTTTGTTCTTTCATTTTTACCTCAAAAAATTTTATAATTTTTCTATTTTGTCCACATTTAAAATATAAAAAAAATTCTCACATAATCCCTACTTTACCTCCATTAAAAATAACAAAACTCTCACATAGTCCCTACTAAAGTTAATTTTATCAAGGAATTTTGGCGTGCACCCCACTACACTAAAATATGTTTTAAGACTCCCGCCCAGCTTATATAGGTAAGAAATTATAGTAGAATGCCATAGTAACAATTTGAATGGTATCATTAACGAAAGGAAGCTCTCTCTACCAATGCAGTTTACGTGCCCATGGAACTTGTACCAGATTATAAAAGCTTAAGGATGTATTTGGTACACCGTATTAGCACTCCATACCGTATTATTTAAAATAATACAATGTTTGGCAATATCTTTGTATTGTATAATTTAATACGAAATCAAAAATTAATACAATATAGACCATGATATCTTATATGATAAAAAACATTTTGTGTTCGGCTGTATTGTATAATTTAATCTAAAGATTACATCCAGAAATAAAATATAACGGATTTCAATATAGAGGTTGAGTCGGGTTTCTGGACGAGAGTTGGGGTCGGGTTTCGAGACAGAGCTCTGGATATGGTTTCAGAGTTGGGTTTCAGAACGGGGATCCGGGTTGGATTTCGAGATGGAGGTAGGGATTGGGATTCGAGACGGGGGTCAAGGTCGGGTTACGAGGTCAAAGTCTTGTTTCAAGACGGAGGTCGGGGTCAGGTTTCGGAATGAAGCTAGGGTTTCGGGACTTGGCTCAGGTCGGGTTTCGAAACAGGGGTCGGAGTCGGATTTCGGGATGTGGGCAGGGGTCATGTATCTAGGTTAGGTTCGGAGTCAGGTTTTGGGATAGGAGTCGAGGTCGGGGTTTGATTTCAGAATGGAGGTCAGGGTTGTGATTCAGGACGGGCGTAGGGTTCAGGTTACGGGGTTGAGATCAGGTTTCAGAACGTGGGTCAGGGTTGGGTTTTGGAGTCTGGACTGGGGTTGGGGATCGGGACGGGGGTCAAGGTTGGGTTTTGGGGTCACGGTCGGGGTTAGATTTCAAGACGTGGGTCAGTGTCGGGTTTCGGGGGCGGGATCAGGGTCGAGTTTCGAAGTCGGGATCGGTTTTCGGGGTGGGGGTCGGGATCTAGTTTCGGATTCTGGGTCGGGGTCAGGGTCGGGTTTTGAACCGTGGATCGGGGTCAGTTTCGGGTTTTGAGACGGGGTCGGGTCAGGTTTCAGGACATGGGTCGGGTTGGGGTTTCAGGATCGGGTTTTGAGATGTGGATCGGGGTCGGTATCAGATTTCGAGATGGGGATCAGGTCGTTTGGGGTTTCGGGATGGGGGTTGAAGACGGGGTCGGGTCAGGTTTTGAGATATGGATCGAAGCCGACCCCGACACCCATCCCGAAACCCGACCCCGACCCGAACTCATATTATGAAATCCAACCTAACCCCTGTCCCAAAAACCCGACCCCGTTTCCAAAACCCAACCCCGACTCCCATTCCGAAACTCGACCCGACCCCGACCTCTACCCCGAAACTTGACCCAGACCCCCATCCTGAAACCTAACCCTAATCCCGAAACCCTATCCCAACCCCGACTTTGACCCTGAAACCTGACCCCGACACTCTTATCAAAACCCAACCCAAACACCCGTCTTGAAACCCGATCCCAACACTCGTTCAGAAACCCGACCACGACCTCGATCACGAAACCTAACCCTGACCCTGAAACATGACCCCAACCCCGAAACCTGACTTAGAGCCCCAACCTCAAAACCCGACCCCGACTTTAGTCCCGAAACCCGATCCCGACCCTTGTCCCGAAAGCCGACCCCCCGTCCCGAAACCCAACCATGACCCCAAAACCCGACCCGACCTTGCAACCTGACCCCGACCCAGTATCAAAACCCGACTAACCCTGAAACCCAACCCACGTCTCGAAACCCGACCCCGACCCCGACTCTAATTCCAAAACCCAACCCCAACCCTCGTTTCGAAAACCGATCTCGACCACCAATCACGAAACTCAACCCCGACATCGATCCTAAAACCTGACCCCGACCCCTGTCCTGAATCCCACCCCCGATCCCCATCCTGAATACCAACCTTGACCTTCGTTCCAAAACTCAACCTAACCCCGACCTCGACCCGTATCTCGAAACCCAACTCGACCCTCGCCCCGAAATGGGACCCCGGCCCCAGTTCCGAAACCCAACTCCTACCCTGATCGCCGTCCCAAAACCCAACCCTGACCTCGTTCTAAAACCCAACTCTGGTCCTAAATTTTATCTTTTGAAAGCTTAATTCTTAATACGATACAGTATGGTGAAAAACAAACAATGTATTGCGTTGTATAATATTATACTACAATGCTAAACTAAATATCGTATTGTATAATAACAATACAATAGAATACAATGCATATAATACAATATAATACATCGTGCCAAACTTGCCCTAAAGTACTTTTTTACTGGAAACGAAATATTGGATAGAGCACAGGGAGAGTTAGAAAGATTTACTAAACATGGTTGAGACATTCTGAAAATGCCATCATTCTGGTAAGAGCATTGTTGTTTATCATGGTGACTATAGCAATGGGGAGCGATATTGCACCACAGGAGACTCATTCAGCAATGATTTATGATATTTTGCAATAATATTTGTTTTTGTAATAAATGACATCGTTAGAATCTTTTTTTCTTAATGATACATCATTATATGTGCGGTGATAAAAGGAAAAAAAGAAAAAAAGAATAGTCAAAGGGCACGAGACAAAAAAATAAGATCCCACTCTAGTATATGCTAACAATAGTGATATATAATACTTTTCTTGAGCTCATGGAGGTATCCCCAATTTAGTTAATTTTATTATTTACATGTAATTTTCTAAGAAATTCAATATTGCCCAAAGGAATCACAATATTTTTATTGAAATTCAATAGTAAATGAGCTTTTTTTTTTTTTTTTTTTTTTTTTTTTTTGTTGTTGTTAAGAGCAAGAATGGGTAACATGTTGTTGTTATTATTATAGTTTTTTTTTTTTTTTTTTGGGAGCAAATTAGTCCCTTTAAAATTGAGGGATAAACACCATAACCGGGAAGGTGGAGTTATTAATTCAAAAAATGCGGGACACTTTTTTTGGTAAATAAAAAATGCAGAACACTTGAACCATATGAAAGACTATTAAAAATTTGTGTGTGTTTCTTAGTGCATGCCAAGTTAGCCTGCAATAGGACGTTGCCATGTGCAACAATAAGACAAAGTTACTTTCAACCCAGAAATTAAAAATAAAAAAAAATGAGGAGAGAGAGAGAGAAACAAATACTCTCTCTTTGTACGTAGAGGTCCTTATCTAGGAAGTCTATATTTTTTACTTTGTCTAATCTTATCTAAATGGATATGCTCTATTTATGAAGAGCACATCAGCTGAACAACATTATCTTACTACCAAACAACATGAAGTCTAGTTTTGATTATAATTGTATTTCAAAACCTTGACTTTATTTTTGTTTCTTTCTTTTTTTAATAGTTGTCATATGAAACCTTTTTATTATTGGTTGATACAAACTAAAAATGATAGTGACCACTATCACCGAAAATGGAGTTCTGTACTCAGCAATAGAAAACATTATCGCTAAGCAACAATAAGATAAACGGTATGATTTTGTTTTGTTTCCTTTTTTCTTTTCTGAAAAACAAACGTTCTTTTGTTAGTGCGTTATAGTGCAAAATTGGCATGCCTAAAGTGCTACTTTATATAAGAGGGTCCTAGTAGCATGTAGTTGTGAATCATTAGCTGTTTTCCAACTTTTGTTCTATTAACATAATTTTTAAGGACAGCAAAAAAAAAAAAAAAAAAAAAAAAATTTAGGTCAGAATTCCTCTTACAAACACATGTTTTAAAAACACTGATATAATTAAAATTCATATTAAACCAAAAAATTTTTTTTGCAATTACCTCCAAAAACAAGTATAATTGTTCAAGGCAGAGTTTTATTGACAGAATATTTATTCATACCTTATTGTGGTATTTTCAACAAGAGAGAGAGAGAGAGAGAGCTATTGTGTTTTGTTTAAGTTATAGAGATTTTTTCTACATTAAATTAAAAAAAAAAAAGAAGTAGTATGCTTTTTTTATCTCTAAAATATCCTTGATATTACTAAAGGTCCGTTTGATGCATGAGTTTGAGTTGAAATTTTTAAGTTTTAATAGTAAATTTTTTTGAATTTTCAGAAAAGACAAAAAACTTTTTAGGAAAAAGACAAAAACTTTTTAAAAAAAAGATAAAAAAAATTTTAAAATGATAAATTTGAACTTACCAACCAAACAAAACTTAAAAATCAAATAAAGACACAAAGAACGTCGATCAATATAAGTCCTTTATTTTAATATTATCGACTCAGGATAATAAATTCTGATCAGATATTTTTTTCCTACCCGACTTTTTATATTTTATCTTTGTTATGTTTATTTATTTATTTAACATTTGAGGTTGAGCATTTAAATTTTTGAGGAGTTTTATAACGAGACTTCTTTATTTTATTTCATTGATAGGGTAAATTACCGTCAAATTGATTTGGACGATCAAGAATAAAAAGGTTCACCAAATTCATAATAGAACATTTCTATAAGATCACAAGAAAAGAAAATCAAAAAATCAAAAAAATAAATAGAAAAAAGAACAACATGGCCATCTATAGTCCTCGGCTGCCCACCCAGTGTCGCCGTGCCACCCTCCCACCGCCCATCGCCCACCACCGCCCACAACCACCGAGCCGGAGTCGCACACTGGCCAAAGGTGGGGGAGGACGGATTCGCGACGGAGGCGTCGTAACTAGATGGTCGGCTTCCCCATGGCTGACGGATCTGGAGATGGCGGCGGGTTCTCGACGGAACGGCCTCCGATCGGTGAGGATGGTACATACCAGGAGCTGGTTTGACCGATGATCTGGTGTGGTCTGGAGGATCACCGGAGGGACAAGGTGAGAGCTCGGCTTGGAGGTCGTTGTCGCTGGCGATGTGACGAATGACTGCGGGGACGCGAGATCCGGCTTGGGGAGGAGCCCGTTGGTGAGGAAAGCACTCGGATCTTTGGCGGATCTAGAAAATCACAACACCCGGCGCGACGGCGTAGGCAATCTCCTCCGGCAACTGAATCTAACGGCGTTGAGAAGACGGTTCTCTCCGGTGACTGGCTGTACATCCTTCGCCGGCCGTTGAAGTGGAAGAAGGCCGGAAGAAGAAACGGTTTATTGTTTCTTTTTGTTCGGAAATATTTAGAAATCCAATGTATTTTGATGCACAATTAGTTTTGTGTGCACAAACCATCTAAACCATTATACGAAATCCAACTGTCCAAATTTTTTCTTTATCAACGGAGCAAAGTAGTTTTTTTTTACTTCGTAAGTAAAAAGATACGAGGGTGATCCCATCATTTTTAGATTTTCAGAATAATCTTTTTTTCTTAGGTGTAATAGGGAGACATATTATTTATATTAATTTCTCTCAATTGATCATTCAGGTCTACCTTGTCATTACAAATTAATGTTTTAATAGCCGAAGTTAAAATAAAGAATAAGAAAAGATAACGAGAGTCGAATCCGAGTAAATAAAGGAGAGAAGCTAACAAAGATATTCATTCTTACCCATCCATCCACCCTTACGGGTGTAATAAGATAAAGTAGCTTTATCCCATTATAAAATTAGTCTTAAATTTTATATATTTTAATAAAATCATGTAAGTAAATTATATTTGTAAGCATAATATTTATTTATTTTGACGGGTTACAATTATTTAAATTTATAATTATTATTTTTGCATGTGGATTATGTACAGATGGATGGAGATTGCTTAGAATGATTTGGAAGTGACGTCAGCTAGAAAAACATGTAGGAATTCCCTCCAAGATTTGATTGTCCCTCCCTCCCCCAATTGCTTTGTTTAAGAATACTTCCAAAACAAAAACCAAACCCATTGCAAAAATCAAAAACCCCAAAACCCTAGTCCACACTTCCACAGCCAGACGTCTCTCTCTCTCTCTCTCTCTCTGTTTTCATCTGTCTGCCATGGCCATGGCCGCCGCCGGCGTCTTTGACGAAGATGGATTCGCGGCCGACAGGCTGTTCAGCCAGGGCTATTCCTACACCTACGACGACGTCATCTTCCTCCCTCACTACATCGACTTCCCCACCGACTCTGTCCGACTCTCCACCCGCCTCTCCCGCAACATCCCCCTCTCCATCCCCTGCGTCTCCTCCCCCATGGACACCGTCACCGAGTCCCACATGGCCTCCGCCATGGCCTCCCTCGGCGCCATCGGCATCCTCCATTCCAACCTCCCCGCCGCCGACCAGGCCGCCCTCGTCATCTCCGCCAAGTCCCGCCGCGTCCCCCTCCTCTCTAGCCCCGTCTTCCTCTCCCCTTCCGACCGGCTCTCCTCCGCCGACGACTTCGACTCCAAGCCCTACGTCCTCGTCACCGAGTCCGGCGCCGCCGATTCCAAGCTCCTCGGTTACGTTTCCAGGTCCGATTGGGAGAGCCTGCCGGAGAAGGAGGTCAAGGTGTTCGATTACATGGTTAATTCCTCCGATTACGTGCCCTGGAACTCCGATTTGGGGAGGATCGACTCGTATTTGGAGGAGAAAAAGAGGGATTTGGCGGTGTTGGTGAAGGATGACAAGGTATTCGTTCAAATGGAACAATCTCCTTTTCTTTTCTTTCTTAGAATCAGATCGTTTATATATGTATATATATCCAGAGTCCTTTTCATTGGAACTATTTTAGGCTTTATTTTTGTTTATAATATTCTTGTGCTTGTTTTTGGGGAATTTGAAGAGGTAGGATAAAGCCTAAAGGAGTTGTGTGTGTGTGACAAGCATAATATTTATAAAGACGACGTTTTATTTTGTTATTAATCATTTCTTGAATAGATAAAACTAATTGGAGTTTTTTGTTAAAAATTATTTCTTTATTTTGGATTTCCTATATCATGGACCGTGTTAGGTTGGTGAAGTAGAGGTAGTAAAACTACTGATGATCTTATAATACTGTCCATGTTAGGTGGTTGATTATTTAACAAAGGATGATGTGGAGAGAATAAAGGGATACCCGAAGTTGGGGCTCGGGACGCTTGGGGAAGATGGGAAGTGGATGGTTGGGGCGGCGATCGGGACGAGGGAGCAGGACAAGGAGAGGCTGCAGCATCTGGTGAGGGCTGGGATTAATGTGGTGGTAATTGATAGTTCTCAGGGGAACTCCATTTACCAGAT
The DNA here is from genome assembly GCA_038430175.1 of Ficus hirta. Lineage (NCBI taxonomy): Eukaryota > Viridiplantae > Streptophyta > Magnoliopsida > Rosales > Moraceae > Ficus > Ficus hirta. The sequence continues at coordinate 15,576,531 of CM076594.1, read as the reverse complement.
TGATTTGATAAAGCATATTAAGTTGAATTACCCGAGGCTGGATGTGGTCGGAGGGAATGTAGTGACTATCAGCCAAGCACAGAATCTGATTCAGGCTGGCGTCGATGGGTTGCGAGTTGGGATGGGGTCCGGTTCCATCTGTACTACCCAGGAGGTCTGCGCCGTCGGTCGAGGGCAGGTAACTTGCTTCTTTTCCTGTTTCCTTAATAATAGTTTGAAAACAATCTCTTTCTAGTTAACTTTCATCTATTTAGGATCTGCTATCTGAGTTTACTAATAAATTTACTCTAAAGTTGCATTAACTTTCATGTGCGATGATATATAACACGTTGGAAGTATAGCTAGGCCTTTTGTTCATCTTTTGGTTGTCGGTTCCATCACATACTCAGGTTTGTTTTGTTGTTTCGAATGCTGTAGGCAACTGCTGTTTACAAGGTTGCATCTATTGCTTCACAATATGGTGTTCCTGTCATTGCTGATGGTGGTATTTCAAACTCTGGGCACATTGTCAAGGCTTTGACTCTAGGTGCCTCCACCGTGATGATGGGAAGCTTTTTAGCTGGCAGCACCGAGGCTCCAGGAGCTTATGAATATCAGGTATGATAAATTGGTAAACATGTTAGTTTTAGTTTTAAATCCTATAAGCTATTTGTTTTGCCAACAACTTTCTATATCTCATTTCCTTATTATGTTTCTATGTGTGTTAACTCGATGTTATATAGTTTTTAGGTATGAAAGTTATTTGCAGAGTCCACAATTGTTTCTTTTATGTCATACTTCTATTCCGAAATTTTATTTTCTCTTAGTTGTCATATGTTTCATGGTTTTAGTTTGCTTGATTTTTTTAAAGTTATTTTTAATATTCTTGGTTTCATGGAATATCAAACTTTATTTTCAGACCAATGGAAAAACTTGTGTGTGAATATGCTGTTTGGATTTTATATATAGAATGTGGTTTACAATTTTGGTTGTAGGAACATTTTCTCTATTAATGGATTGGGACTCTTATTTTATTCTATTTTTGCTTGAAAACATACTTGGTGTATATACTATTAGCATTGTTCAGAAATAACAGATGGATATATTTTTTGATCACCAGAATAGTTGCCGGGTCAAGATATATAGAGGCATGGGCTCCCTTGAAGCAATGACAAAAGGGAGTGACGCAAGGTACTTGGGCGATAAAGCTAAACTAAAAATTGCCCAAGGGGTTGTTGGGAAGGTTGCTGATAAAGGTTCTGTGTTGAAGTTCATACCTTACACAATGCAAGCAGTTAAGCAAGGCTTCCAAGATCTCGGTGCTTCTTCTCTGGAGTCTGCTCATGACCTCTTACGATCAAAGACTCTAAGGCTAGAGGTATGGATGCAATATAATGTCAACTTTAGCTTGTGAATTATTAATTTCCACCTGTAAAACGAGTTCACGATTTATGTCATGGTTATATCTCGGTGAGCAAAGTTGGTAATGTTTTTCCTTCCATTCTTCCCTTGATATATGTATAATTCTCCGATGCGAGTACCTAGGTCTGAAAGTTAATGTAAGATAGAGATACGTGTAGGCCTAGCCATGGAAGGACTTCTAGCTAGGCTCTAAAATGTCTTTGTCCAGTAGACGTGGATAGGCTCCAATAATACCTGGCTTTCCAGAAGTTGATGATTTGGGACTCGATAGAAATGCTCAAATCTTAGTTTTGAATTTGCATATGAGGGTAAATTAAATTTTTTGGGTGGTTTGTGTAGGTACGGACTGGAGCAGCACAAGTGGAAGGTGGAGTTCATGGGTTAGTTTCTTACGAAAAGAAGTCGTTTTGATAACTGATTGGCGATAACCAGCACATATTCCTTGGCTATCCCTGTTTGGCTGGAGAGTGGAGAGTGGCTTTGCAGTTGTTATATACTGCTGTAGAAATGCGCTTACATTGCGGGTATGCATGCTGATTGCTGACCAGAAAAGATACGTGATGAGCTCTTGGAAAATCTTTTTTTTTTTTTGAGCACAAACCATCCTTTTCAGTTTCTTTGGTCAAACGGGAGCTCTCTCTCGTGCTTCTGTATTTCATTGTTTGTCTCTGTCCAAAACAATGTCGGACCAGACTTTTAATTATTTAATTTATTTGCTAATGTGCACTCTTTTATTTCCTCAATAAAAAAGAGAGATTATTAATGTCACCTTGACCTTGATCCCCAACTTCCATTAAAGAAATCCTGTAGACTCATCAATTGAACTGAAAGTTTTACTCTCAAGGATTGACCAAACATAACCTGAGAAGATAAGAATAAAAGATATCCTTGTTGATATTATCTCATTGATTGTGCAACTCTTACCGTTTTAAAAGGAAAAAAAATGTTACTTGCTACCATCACATAAATGGCCATACATTAAAACTGCTACATGGTAAATTGGGATTCAATTATTTTATTTGTTCATTTATTATTATTATTTTCTACCAAGCCACAGTCCACAGTTCTTTTTTAAGAAATAATTACACAAAAAGTTTGTTTTTAGGACCCTATTTTAAAATATATTCATTTTTTAATAATATTACATAAATATTCATTTTTTCAAAAAACAACCATTTCTAGTATCCATTGCCATTTTACTATTTTTAACATCATCTCATCATGATTAATATTGTTTTTTCTTATATGTTCATCATTGTTTTATCTTTATGTTAATGACTAGTTCTTTATTACAGTGATTGTTTGTTAGTAAGATTTTATGTTTTTTATAAACCTATTTCATAAATATGATTTAGGTTTAGTATGATTTATATTCTTTATGATAATTGTAACATTATTATGATAATCTGTTTTATTTATTATTATTGGAATTGTTTTGATAATTAGTTTCTAAAGTTTAAATGTCATATGAAATCGCTTATTTTTTTTTATGATAATTACCATATCATTATGATATTTTTTTTAAATATTGTATTTTTTCCCCCTCTTTATGATTATTACATCAATATGATATTTTTCCGTATGATAATTACTATATCATTATTGATTCCTTTTTAGGTTTTAAAGTGTTTAATATTTATGTACAATATCTATTAAATTTCTTTATATATTCATGTGAACTTTATCTTAACGACTAATTATTTATTATAATGATTGTTTTTCATTTACAACACAACTAATATCTATTATGATAATTTTTTCTTTATAATAAATCAAGTAAAATGGTTTTTTTTTTTCCTTTTATAAAAAGATTTGCTTAGTTTGACAATTTTTTAGAGATTTTTTCTTTCATTTTTTTTCATCAATTCTTTATTTGTTATATTCAATTCTTGATAAAAAGGTAACGTGGTCTTTATAAGTATCAAATTAGATATTCCTGTAAATAAAAAGAAAAATTGGACATATTTTAAATCATAGTCTTCAATTTAGACATTCATGTAAATAACCCCTTTTTTAATGATCCATATAGTGAAGTGATGCAAAAATAGCATTGTAAAAGGTGCTGTTTTACATGGTTTTCAACTGTTATATTTGCGTAAATAACTATATATGACGATGTCAGTGCCAAAAAGAAAGAAAGAAAGAAAGAAACAAAATATTGGGATGATTTTCTTCGTTAATGATCCCGAACAATAAATTCGAAGTTTTGTCTAAAAATGAAATTCTTTGTTGTTCAATGAATCTCAAGTACAATTACTGAGTTTCTCTCTCTAAGAACTCACAGAGTTCCTCTCTCTTAAAATACTTCTCCAGAATTCTCCAAAAAAGAAAGTTCCCCAAATCTAAGAACTTGACCCCTATTTATAGGTTTTGGGCGGTCTTACTGCTGGGTCAGTTTTATAAATCTATAACATGTATCTAAACTTAACAAGACTTTGCCCTCCATTCTTCTTCAGACCTGATTCATTTATTAAAATGACGTTGTTTCATGATTTCCCTCAATGACGTGTCGTTTCGATTTATATACGACCTCGCTTTATATAACTAAATATTTACTCTCCCACACTGTCTCTAGCAGGAATTTTAACAAAGTATAAGGAAGAAATAACTATGAAACATGCTGCCTGGATTTTTGCATCCTGTAAGCCTTGAAAAGAGCATTGTCTTCTAAACATAAGATGGATATGAGGTGATTTTTCGCTTCTCACCTGAAGCCAGGTGATTTATATTATATATGTATGCTCGGGTGAGTCATTAAATTTGAAGGCGTTACCATAGGCATAATTTCAGCCTCCCGACGAACAATAAGATTCGATTCCTGGGTGCTTATCAAGAGAGCACTGGCAGGTTGTCCTCTTTGCCGCTATGTCACCACCACAGGAGATGACCACATAACAGCTTATTCTTGGTATTTCATATTCTCATTTTCAGAAGCAATTTATCATAAAGCTACAGGGCATTAAATGCGAAACCGCTAACCTACGCTATAGCATTGGATCTTTTCATTCTCCCTAACTTTTTGACTCTCCTAACATATTTATCAAATGAAAAGGATAATCAAACTAGGCTAATTTACAAATCACAGCAACCTACGGGTTCTTCAATTACACCTTTTACGACATCGATCAGCTCATTTGAGGTGAAACCATCTTCATTGGCGTAAAATAGGTGCAAAACTTGGCTCATTTTCCAGAACAAATCCTTGCAAGCTGTTGGGACTATGCTGTCCTTATCCCGCAAAACTAGTCTAAACAGCTCTCTTCTCTTACTCTTCACAAAACTCTTCATTTCATTGATGGTCTCTTCTTCTGTGGCCAAGCCAGAGCCATGAATCAAGCTTAATGATACAGCATTCAATTTACCTTGCCCGGATTCTCTCTGCAATACATCCAGGAGTGATTAGCGGGTATTAAACAATCATCAGAGGAAAAACTGGTCCTACATCTTTCTTGTTTTGCTTGGATATCTTTCGGTGGGGAAGAAACTTTACCATATATCTTTCTTGTTTTGCTTGGATATCTTTCGGTGGGGAAGAAACTTTACCATATATCTTTCTTGTTTTGCTTGGATATCATTCGGTTAAGAAGAAACTTTACATTACCTTAAAGCCTTGAATATCATTGAGAAGACGTCCGCAAGTGCTCATCAGTCTACACAGATTATGGAGCTCCGGATGTCCTACAACGTTGTCGGAAAGTTTAGGCCCCACAAGGTAAAGAGCTGGAAGGACTATAGGTCCTAGGGCAAATGAGACGCAACCATTTGTCATGTACTCGTCCATGGTTGGCACGGTCTTGTATTTCGTCCACTGAGCTTCCCTTAACATAGACTTCAGCAAATCCAACCACTGCAAATCAACACATACAAACTTCAGTCATCAGTTAAATGATTTTGAGCACTTATGCCTCCTAAACTCATGGTGTGATCACTTATTCCTCAACCGATATTACATTCTAGGGAATTAAAGGACTAAATTTCCAATAATAACCATAATTTTTCAGGGACGAAAGTGCAAAAGTTCACAGGGCACAAGCCGGTAATAATATGGAGTCTAGAAAAGAGTTTGACAGTAGAGAAAAACAATGATAGCATGAACAAGGTAAAGATTGAAACTCACAATCTCAATAACATGCTTCGTCACACTACGTCCTTGCCTGACATATGCTTTGGCTCCAATTTCAGAAATTGTGTTATGAAGAGCTAAAAAGATAATTTCAACTTGCTCGGAGCAACAATCAACACTGAGATCGACATCCCACCTGTTGTTCAAACACATGGAACACGATTTCAAAAGGTACAAAAACACGAATTCATGATCACTTCTGACTGAAAACAAACTACTTGAGAGGAGGAATAAGCAGAATGAAGAGGAATTGGTAAAAGGGAGACACACTTTTCCATCAATTGAATGAGGTTTAAAAGTTCGTCTTCTGAACCTCCAACATCAAAGAAGTCATCAACCACCGTTGTGAGGACACCATTTTTAGCCCACGAAATTCGGGCCTCTGATAATTCAGGAGCAAAAAGGGTAGCAGCACCAGAAAAGTAACAATACGCCAACTTCTGCCTGGCAAACTTTAGCTTGTCCAATCTATTCTCTGCAACCCACCTGCTTCAGCGTCTTCATGTTAGAACTTTGGTCAAAATAGTAAGACGACTAGACACTTATATGCTTGTTAACCAGAGTGGCCTTTTCTATTCCTTTTTCTTTATTTTTACTAGGAAAAATCACACCGACGCCCCTAGTTCTAGTCAACATTACAGTGATTTTCCCTTGACCAAACCTATATATAGTGACACCTCATTGACCCGAAAATCTTCACACTAACACCCCCTTAGTCAAGTGAAAGTAACAGTTTATTCTTTTTTTACCGTTGTTTTTGCTAAAATGCCCCTGTGAGACAAACTGTTCCTTTTTCATTTATGTAGTCCGAGGGTAAACAAGGCCCATATGGTAAGAAGATCTAGAATTCCAGTTTAACGCGGAAAAAAAAATACAGAAAAAGATGAGAAAAGGTTTTCTTAGTTCCATTTTCAACTTTTTTTGTCAGGCAAAGATACTTTGAGGGTCAGTACTGAGAAAATTCTGTTTTTGTCTAGCTATAAGATTCCTAAAAGGAAACAAATTCACACCTTGAAAGATTTTTGAGTTCGTCACGATGAATTGACTGGCACATATTGAAGTCTTCAATTGCTAACTTAAGAAAATGTTTGTTGCGAACAGTTGAAGAACTGAAACAAAGATTATTAAAACATAACGCTGTTATAGTAATTAAGCAGAAACAAGTGCTTAAAAAGAGGAAGGTTGATGGAAAGAACATAATCGAAGAAGTTCACCAATATGAAGTTTTCAGAATCCTCGTACAATCAGTCTCATAATGCTCTATGGCTCTCCTGCTTGACAGCCGTCCTAAGTTTGCATAGTACGGCAGCGCAAGAGCTTCATTTACCTGAAACAAAGAAAGGATGCAACTTTTTAGGTATTACCTTTGCACTAACCAAATGTTACAATTGAATCTTTAAGAAAAAATCAAGTAGGAAACTACTACCTCTTGGCCAATATATTTTTTGCGTTCATGATCTGCGTTGGTGGAAGTTCTTAGTAGTTCTTGTTTTAGAAAACTACTTGTCGTTAAATTTTGTTTCTCCAGGACCAATTCCTCCTGATGTATGATCATCTCTGATGCCCTAAATATTTCTAAGATAGCACCGATGTCCTTCATACGTCCTCCAAGGTAATTGATGATGTGATCTTCAGAGAATCGAGTCAATGGCTCTATATCACAGCATAAAATCTTTTAAGGCAGGTTTTTTCGTAAAACTTATAAACATGAAGACTCCTAAACCACAAAAAATACCTGAAGATACATCATATCCACTAACACGTAATAAACGAAACGTCATTGCACAAGTGGAACTATCTAAATGTATGCTCTCATCGCCTTGCAGCCACAACCTGTTCATTGGCTAATGTGAAGCTTCCAAACAAAAGGAAGCCCAAAGTTTACTTTCCAAAAAAAAAAAAGGTGAAAAAATCAAGAAACTAACTTGTATGCTTCATCCAGTACACTTCTGATTTCTTCTTTGAAATGCCGATCAATTCCCAACCTTTGAAGACTGTCGACCATTGAGAGACGGGCATACATATCAAAAGGATATACCGCTGGAACTGGCGAGGGCAAAAAAAAAAAAAGGATGTCAGAAAGATGTGATTTGAAACCAAGAAATCGACAAACAAGTTAAAGATGGGAGGAACCTGCACTTCCAAACTTTTCCAAGACAGAGCCGAGGTACTTAAGACAATCAGCATTTTGAAGGATTTTAAACGCAGCCGCGGTGGTGGAAGGCGAATTAAACAGCGAACCATTTTTCCTTTGGTACTTCATAACCATCTCCCAATCTATCGACTTTGCAATCCCTTCTGAAATGTATGCTAAGTAGGCTCTCTGTCCCTCTGCGTCGCTTGCATAGGCTCTAATAATGACAATGCATTTTATAAAGTTCAGTTAGGAACTTTGGATAATTTTAAGTTATTGTATATAATTATCGTTGTTACTTCGTGACCAACATTGTTTCTTCACCCCTATTGAAACCATTCTACTCTTGTTAATTCGGAATACTAGGATACTTGGAGAGGAATGATTGATATGCATGTAGTTCTAACCCGCAATCCCTATATATATATATATATATATATGATCGTCAATGTACACCTGCCCCTTGAAGGGGAAAGAAAAAAAGGAAAAACCTTTTATTTGAAAATGGGCGAATTCTATCACACTAATAATAGGAATTAATGCTTTTATCTATTAGCTCTTCACTAGCTGGTACCATGATAGTTTCTCCTTCGTTTATGACGTTTGTTTTCTGGAATTTTTACTTTCGGTTGTCGAATGAACGTGCAAGAAAAAAAAAAAAGGATACAACTAAATTCAAATCAACAAGAAAGTGGAAAAAAATACCTGATGAGGTTCAGCTCTCTTCCAAGAATCAAGGCATCAAAATTTGAGGGCGCCATAGAAATATTTAGATCCAAATTTTTGGCATATTCAATCATAGAGGGAAATAGGACATCAAACCCAATAGGAGAATACTGCTTCTCATCAGTAACTGAAGCTAGATTTGTCTCGATAAAATATAAGCCTGAAAATAAGACAAGAATATATCTGAATGTTCACTCTATGCAGTTAAAGATGTTGAAAGAATAAAAGCAATAATTTTATACCCTTGTTTATTTGTCCTTACCATTGTTTATTTGTTCTTCACCAACATTCCATTGTTTCAATGCAAGGACACTAGCCAAAGTAGATAACAAAGCATCCTTCACGAGCAAGGAATGGCGATGAGGAAGACCCCATGCGCCATCGGATAGTTGATTCTCCAGTAACCATTTTACACATTGAGGAAAAAGGGGTTCCCGTGGAGAACTCTGGGAAGGGACCATTGCCACCCAGGCAGTGTCGTAGGATGAAACCGAGAGTTCAACCTTGTTAAACATGTTTTTGATTCTGTCTTTTGTGTCCTCAAAACTCTGGTGGCATTAAAAATAAATAACATTACACTACATTTAAATGGAAAAGCAGAGTCCAAGAAATTCAAAATTTGAAGGGTTGTCATACCAAATCGGAAGCATTGCCTTTTTTCGCTTCATTCGGTCTTTGAACCGGAGAAGCTGTTAATAACAAAATTCATTGCAGGTTCACTCATTTATATACATGAACTCGTACATATATGCATAAAAACAACATTTTGGGCGGTTAATTTGAAGGGAAAAAAAAGTAGTTAAAAAAAAAAAAAACAAAACAAAGATGGAAATTAAACAGATCATGATAGAGAAACTGTTTCAAATCAAACCCTTCACTCCATGAGTTTCCAGTAATAAAGTAAATTGAGGAGCATATATTTCAGCTTCAGATGAGCTGAGGTATGAAGATAGAAATCCAAAATTTTAATAGTATTTCACAGATTTACAACTCAATTCCCATTGAACCCATTGTTCAAAATTGTAGTTCGGTTCAGCAGTACAACTCAATTCCCAAAGTTTGCAACAAGACATCATTAGTGTTGTACAGAGATTGTGTTTCATCAACATGCAGGCAAAGACCCAGCTCAAGAAGACTATGCATTGCCCAGAAAATCAATAACCACATGAGAGAGAGAGGAAAGAGAGAGAGAGAGCTGAAACCTGATGATGAAGAAGAAGAAATAGAAATGGGGGTACACCTGAGGTTGGTGAGTAGCAGGAGAGGCATCATCATTCCCTCAGAATTGTCAAAGCGATTGTGCCACTCACCCTTTTATGTATATAAGAGAGAGAGAGAGAGAGAGAGACATAAAAGGGGGTAAAGTTGGCAGGAGGTGGCTAAACGACAAAATATAATGTCACTGTCGTTCACTGACACTGTGGTGAGTTTAATAAGGTGTCGTTGTCAAACAAAGAAAGTCGTTTCATGGAATTGGAATCTCTTTTTTGCACGTGTATTGGGAGTTCAACAAGATTCTATTTCTTACCAGTACAAGGATACATGATATGCTTTCTCTGTCTCTCTCTCCGTGTTTGACTCCTTCCATGGAATTTCTTACTTCCTTCTTGCTCCGATCTAATACTCGAGTCTAGGCTTTGTTTTGATTTGCTTTCCGGCTACAAAGCCAAGACTTTAGACAAGGGACTAATAACTACAATAAATATTTTAATAAAATAAACACTAACTAAAAACTAAGCATACGTTTAGTGCTAAGATTTGTATTATAAAATTTAGGTTTAGATTGATTATGGGTTTATCGAGATATTTGAATTATTTAAGTTAAAAAATATAAAAACTTGAAATATGTTTAGAAAAAAATATATATCAATATGGAGCTTGTTTCGTTTATCTCAAAATTTTATATAATTTTTTTTAAAAAAAATCATCTCATTTGGACTTATTTATACAAAATTATGGACTTTTAAAGTTTGAATTACAAACTGTGTAAAAGTAAAGCTAAGAAAAAAATATAAAAATTGAATTGTAATTCTAATATTTGGATTATGCTTCCAAAACACATGCTATCAGAGAAAAAAAAAACTTATTTAAAAAAAACATAAGATCTTAAAGAAAAAATATCTTGTTATGTATTCAGAAATATTAATTGGACTTTGATTTAAGATTAATAAATTTTTATTTTAATTTTTTAGGGGAAAAAAGAATTTTGTAAGTTTTAGGAGGTTTCAATTGAAAAAAATATATATATAATGGGAGACTAGTTTCTAAATTTTTAAATGAATACAAGTTCGAAAACACAAATAAGAAAAAACTGAGGGGCCTTAAGCCCCTCCACCCCCCTCCCCAATCCCCTAATCCCTGTTGCTTTCCTTTTCTTTTTGTGGGCTTAAATGAGATTAAATGAGCTACTATTTAACATTTTCATCGAAAACGTACGTTTTGGACGAAACTTGCGTTTTGGAGAGGGAGGGAGGTAGAGAGAGACAGAGAACCTTTTTTTCTTTTTCTTTTTTTTTTTTTGGGGTTTTCTTTTATTTTGTTCCTAAGACACACAAAAGGGAGGGGGAGGGGGAGGGGGAGAGAGTACTTGTTTTCTTTTGCTTTCTTTCGTTCCACTGACGCGCAAAAAAGAGAGGGGGAGAGAGAGAGGGCTGGAGTTTTTAGTCCTTCAATTTTCTTTCTTTTTTTTTTGGCCCATTTTTTTTAATTTTTTAATATTAGTCCTTTTTGTATTGGTCTATTTTTTAAATTTTGGTCATTTTATTTTTTTGCTCTCTTTTTCATGCCTTCTTTTTTTAATTTTATTTTCATGTATTTTGTTGATTTCTTGTGTTTTTTTTTATATATTTTTTCCTACTTAGATAATTTTTTTCAAATATATCTAATCATGTGCATCACATATGTTTTTAAACTAATATGTATTTATTATATGGGTTGGTCTCCTATCCGTTACCGAATGGTATCTGTTAATATGAACTTCAGTTACTATGAATGTTGGTAGGTTCCAAACAGGTTATCAAATTAAAACCTTTTTATAATTGTGTCGTTATTGAGTGTAAAATGAGCAAGGGTCGTTCCCGTAGAGGATTAGTTCTAAATAATTTGTTATCGACTTTAAAACCTAAGACACAGTAAAATTAGATACTAAATAGAGAGGAGTTTTTGATATTTAAACTAAATAAACGAAAACATAAAAGAAATTAAAGAAAGACTCAAGAATTATGAAAGATTGGTTGATGAATCATTCTCCACCACTAGGCATAGAATTATAATTAAAATAAAAATTATCTCCAACTTTCTATTAAAACTATCAACTGTAGATAACAACAAGCTCTGCTACCCCAATCTTTCATTAGTTTGTCGTTAGGCAAAACAAGCTCTTCACCTAATTCCCTTCCCATTAAACAACCTAGAACAAGCTCTCTAAATTTAATCTAACAGAAGCATTAAGATGAGAAAGATAGGTTGATCTAAGAAACAAATACATAAGCTTGGTTCATTTATCCTAGGTTATGTTCCACATGTAATCATAAGAAAATATCCCATAATCAGTTATCACAATTGCTACTAATGATAAGAAAATCAAGACAATTGCGGATCAAGATTCCTAATCCAACAATAGAAAATTCGCAAATCCTATTTAGTTGAGCGCCTAAATAAAAAAAGAAAATAATCATGAACAATAGATTTGGAAGAACATAAACAATCTCAATTGGAAAGTTGGAAAATAAAATCTAATAATTCAATTAATAATTATATGTCTAGGGTTTTGAAATCCCCCTTAACCAAAGACAAACCTAACTAAACATAATTGAAAAGAACAATAAAATAAAAACTAAAGACATGGAAGAGAAGAGAATAAAGGAGGAAGAAGAATGATTTTGGTCTTCAAAATCTCTTCGCAGATAATCTTCTTGAGCCGCCAATGAATCTTCTCTTTTTCTTCTCCATGAATGGCTGCTAAGTAATGGTCAAAAGTCTCCTAAATAAACCCCAAAATGATATATTTATAAGCTCCTAAAGTTAAGCTCAAAAGGGAAGTTTGAGCTGAAATCGGTAAGAAATCCGCCCAGAAGAGAGGCGCTATACCAAAACTCGAAGTAGCGCCTAGGCGCTGTCCAAGGGCACCTAGGCGCTACACAGTTTTTCCACCTAGGGTTTTTTTGCCTTGTTCTTGCTCCAGTTTCACTCCTTTATGCATTAGGATACCTAAAAGTCACAAAATAACCTAATTAACATTTGAAAAAAAAAGGTGGAAACAAGCAAATAAACATGGAGGATCAATAATAAGAAATTAAGCATTTATCAAATGCTTATTTCAATAACTAAGAATGTGAATTCATGCAGAAGAATATAAGATAAGGGGAATTCACATTCACTTTAATTACATTTCTTTCTGCATGAATTCACTTTTTTAGTAACTGAAATTCACATTACCGAATACTATATAATATCATGTATAAGACATATATCTGCACGAATACACGTTTCTTTTTTTAAACTCGGATGGGAATTTGAGCTCTTATTTGAGCTATTCACATTATAATGAAGTAAAATATAAAATTACAATTAATAAGTTTTACATGTCACTACCAAAAAAGAGAGAGAGCGAGAATATATTTGGACAAATTTCTTTTTTTTCCCCCCTAAATTTTAGATCTTGTCACAAAATGCTCCCCAAATTTCAATTTGTAATTTTCGTTCTTCCCGAACTTTAGAACGTTTGCAAATTTCCCCCTTATATTAAGTTATAAACGGAAAAATGAATGTGAAAAGCACATGTTGAAAATTTTAAGGGCATTTGAATAAAATCGTAAGTTTAGGCAGAATTTTTTATTTTATTTTTTTAAAGAGTTATGGAGAAAGAAATCATGTTGAAAAGAAAAACTCCAGCACACCCAAACTCCCCAAATCTCTCTCGTTAGCCCTCCTCCCGGCAAGAATCCTCACCGCACACTTGGCCACCTAACAAAGCCGAGATCTCCTTTGGCCAATCATCCTTGCCAAACCCTTCCGTCCTCTTCCCTAAGCCTCCGTTTAGTGTTACGGTTGGAGTTGAAATTTTTAAGTTGGAGTTGATTGACTTTTTAAAAACTAGTTATAATTTTTATTGACTTTTCAGAAAAAGATAAAACTGAGATAAAAAATTTAAGTTTAAGTTGGTTTATTAAACGTAACCTAAGAATTTATAGATTATATGCCCATCTTTTTCTAGAGAAGAATTTTTGCTTTTGTTTTTGTTTTTTTTTTCCGCCTTAAGCTTGACTCTTGAACTTTTACAGTTTCTAACGGGATGAAGGGGCTTACAGTAAATGCATAATAAAGCAGTAAGACTAATGGTGAAATGGAAAACAACAAATGTCGCAATTCTCTTTGAAAGTTTATGCTATGATTTTTTTTTTTTTGGTTGAATGAAGTTAATGTCACAACTTGCAGATGAAAAAAAGAAAAAAGAAAAAATAGAGGACTGTTGGTCAGGAAAAAGAAGAAGGGAAAGGAGAGCTTGAAAAACGTTTATAACAGGGCCCAACAGTTTGTGCAATAATAAACAGAGTAAAATAGTCTCTTATTGTATAGTTGAGATGGCATATTTCAAGTAACGACATGTGGAACCTCGTCAGGAAAATTAACAGGAGAAGGAAATTTGCAAACGTTCTAAAATTCAGGTTAAAAATTGAAGTTCGGGAATTAAATTTGCCTAATATATTTTACCAACTGTATTTTATTTTATTTTTTTGGGGCAGTACATTGATAAAAATGTAGAATTAATGAAACGACATGTCGTTTATCTTAGCAAGTTGACGTACAAAGGCAAGGCTCTGCATAAGGGGAGAGCAGAGAGAATCAAGCTCAGAAAAACATTATCAATTCTTGAGCAGAGAGAATGCAGCGGCAGGTACAAGTGAGGCTGATGAAGTCTCTGGCAGTTTCTTCATTACGAGCGGCCTCTTCTTCACTCCAAGAACTTGCTTTTGCCCACCACCCCAAAGGTCTTCTTTCTGCCTCTCCTCTCTTTAATAATACTCATCTTTTTTTTTTTCTTTTTTTTTTTTTTAATTTTTTTCAAATTTGCATGTGGGCTTTTCGAGTTCCACCGTTTTTTGCTTCTGGGTCCGTCTTCAATTGCAGTTTTAAGTTATCTAGCTACAAAATTTTAGCTCGAATTTGTATATATGTTAATATTGTGATATAAGCATATGTGTGAAGGTATCTTATTTTATTTTTTTGTTTGGATTTCTGCGTGTAAAGTTGTCTTGGGGAGTGTTTTAACTCCCTTCGACAAGATTTTTCGTCTTAATCCAAGTTATAAAAATTGAGTTCTTGAAAAAGCTCTTTTTGAAGACTTAAAAAGTTGTAGCAGAGTTTTATTAAGATTTTATCAAACTTTATTATGATATTTTATTTCTGATTTGTTCTGTTTAAGAAATGTGTAAAACCATAAGCAAAAACAATGCCAAACGTGTCATAGATGTACTTGTCTCTTTGTTTAAGATATCCTATAACAAAGCATATCTGAATGCTACCCTGGACTGGACAAGTGATAAATTCCCATTTTGAATTGAGGTTCTAAGGCGAGTTAGGACCGGAGGAAGAAAAACATGGATAATATATGAAAATTTTAGAATGCTTTGCAACTTAAGGAAATAGCCAATGGCTTCCATAACCAGATATTTTGCTTCCTCCACTGGTGAGGAGATCTTGATACGCATAAATAAGCTGACCATGGTTTTAGTAACTGTGGAAAGAAAACATCAACACCGTGGAAATTCATATGTAACCTTTATTAAAATTTTCTAGAGTCTCTTAAACTTTGTTTATTCGGGGTAGATAGGTGTGGCAAAAGTTGTACTGAAAAAAGGGAAGACACAGCTCTTCAAGGATGGAAGCCCAATGGTTTATAGTGGAGCAGTTGATAGAATAATTGGTAGACCGCCACCGAGGACAGGCGATGTCGTGCTGGTAGCCGACGGCGAAGAAAGACCTATAGGATGGGGCATGTACAATTCTGTTTCTATGTTTTGTGTTCGGATGATGCAGCTAGAAGACGAAGCAAAAAGGTATACTTTTTTAAGGGCTTGGTAATGTAGTTTTATGCCCCTCACATTGTTAGCTTTTTTTTTTTTTTTCACGTTTTTTTATCTGTATGATGCAGAGAACCTTTTTGTGTATTAGACGTGGAGAAACTGCTTGAAACAAGAATAGATGCAGCCCTAGAATTACGTAAGAGTTTGGGGCTTCCGTCGGCGAATACAAATGCCTTTAGACTTGTTAATAGCGAAGGCGATAGGTAAGTTGACCTCACTTATCTGCTAATAATTACATTTTTTTGTTCTATGTTTTAAGCATGACATCTTTGATGTCTGAAAAATATCGCAAACAAGTTTGAGTCAGAGATTAAAGTTCTTCCTATCTTTTATAATTCGTTTAAAAATAAAAAAGTGTTTTCAACATAAGCATTCAGAGTTCCGTAGTTTGGAAGTTCATAAGCATGAGGGACTTCAGGTCTACCTGGAGTGGATTGTGTGGTTCTGTTAATACAAGTGAATATTGGAATTTGGAGGTAAACTTGTAAAATAAGCGCAAATCCATGACCAAGTAATAAAACGAGGGTATTCTGAATTTGATCAGTTTGTTTGGAGGAAAAGCGAAAGCTAAATGAAAGATGCGAAAAAGTAGGAATAGTTGTTAGAGATAATGCTTGGTTTAGAAATTTGATGTCACTTCTTTACCACAGATTGTCAGGACTAATTGTAGATGTCTTTGGGGATATAGCTGTAATAGCGTCATCTGCCGCTTGGGTTGAGAAATACAAACCAGAAATCGAGGCCTGCATCAGAAGAATTGGTGAAATTAATCACATAAACTGGAGACCATCTATGGAAATTTTGAAGGAAGAAGGATTGGACGTGTCAAATTTGAAGGATTTAGATTCATCTACTTGTCCCGCAAGAACAAAGGTAAATTACATTTTTCTCTTCTTCCCTCTCATGTAAATACCTTTATAATTGACGATCTAAAGACAACTTAGTATATAGTCAGCTACCAACCATGACGGTATAATGGGACACATAGCATCTTGTCAAAACACCCCCTTAAAATCTCACCGCCATGACTCCACTAGCAGTCTGCCAAGTTCAGGAGTATTCACTCACTGAGTGGTCATAAAACCATGCTGCTCATCCAATATATAGCTAGCTCTTCTTTTATATAGAATCTTTTATTTACAATACCTTAAAGCAGCAATTGCTCTGTACCTCCAATCTTATGCTTGTTATGTGTTGCCATGTTGCTATTTTTTTAGGTCTTTGAGAATGGAATTTGTTACACAATTTTGCTTGAAGGGCAGAAGACTGGATTTTACGCTGATCAGCGTGAGAACCGTCAATTCATATCAACAATTTCAAATGGTTATAGAGTTCTTGATATTTGCTGCTATAGCGGTGGTTTTGCTCTAAATGCAGCACGAGGGGGTGCCACTAATGTCACCGGTATTTGCTTTCTGATCTTTCCTATTTCTACCTTATTCCACGACTCGTCTCTTAATCAAAAATTAATTAGCTGAGAGCATACTAACATTGACCATAGTCTATTTTCAACTGGGATTAGATGGTTTAATTAATACTGTTAAATTGTCATGGCATTAAGTTTACGTCCCAATTTGATGCTTTTGATTTTTTTTTTTTTTTTTCCTGCGGTAGGATATCTGATATCTGAAATGTTAGAAAATGCATTTTTTGATATGGTTCTAATACATATTCTGAATTTCACTAGAGCAGGATGAAATTTAAATTTTCCATTTTAGGCTAAACAAGTGTCTGACTGTTGGTATTCTCAGGTATCGATTCATC
Organism: Ficus hirta; assembly: GCA_038430175.1. Taxonomy (NCBI): domain Eukaryota; kingdom Viridiplantae; phylum Streptophyta; class Magnoliopsida; order Rosales; family Moraceae; genus Ficus; species Ficus hirta. The sequence continues at coordinate 15,559,298 of CM076594.1, read as the reverse complement.
GTTGCCAGCTCTAGAGCTGGCAAAGGAAAATATTATTCTCAATAACATGGATCCGGGAAGAATATCATTTGTAAAAGAAGATGCAACTGTGTTCATGAAAGATGCTCTTTCTGGAAATGAATCTTGGGACATTGTCATTTTAGATCCTCCTAAACTAGCACCACGAAAAAAGGTAAAAAGTCGTCACTTTTTTGTGCTGCTTGTGATTGATTTTTACATATCTATTATGCCATGCAAGTTTTTCTCTTCACTAGCTTGGGACTTGGGTTACTGAATTACATGACTATGGACCAATTTGAAGTGAACTATGATCGAGTAAAAATAAAAAAAGTTTTAGCAGTTATGAATTTCTGTTGCCACTTAATGTATCTGTACTTAATACAGGTTTTACAAAGCGCATCAGGCATGTATCGGACGTTAAATTCATTGGCAATGCGGTTGACAAAGAAGGGAGGTTTTCTTATGACTTGTTCATGCTCTGGAGCCATGACGCAAAGCGGGATGTTCTTGCGCGTTCTTCAGGCAAGTAATCTTTTTCTATTTGAACCATCCCAATAGGATCTCCTAGACATGTTCTTTGGCATGGAAAACTCGGGTTGGCTTGTATATGAACTACACTTTATTTTTTTATTTTTAAATAACTACACTTGATTCCGACAAGTAATCTCATGAATGATACACATTCATGTTTCATTTGGTTGTGAAGAAACTTTAGGCCCCATCTGATAATACCACAACGTTTTCCAATAAAGGTGTTTTGACAATGATTCTGAAATAACATTATCTAAAATAGTAATAAAGTTGAATAAATTAACTTCTTCTTTTTTTTTTCTTCTTTTTTTTTTTTTTTTTTTTTTTTTTTTGGATCAGGGTGCTGCGGCCATGGCAGGAAGAAAAATAACGATAGTAAGAGAGAGTGGTGCGGCGAGTGACCATCCAATTGATCCATCTTACCCACAAGGCACTTATCTTTCCAACATCCTCCTCAGAGTGCTTTGATTTCTCAATTAAATTCATTTCTCATTTCTTAAAAAATAATAACAATAAAAATAAAAAAATAAAACAATTGTGTGATTCAAAATAATTATAAGTGTGTAGGAACAGACTACAATTCTTGAATTTGAATTTATACATGAGGAGCTTTTTATGTCATTTTCAATCCCAGCAAACACAACAAAATGCCCTTAAAAAAAAAAAAAAAAAAAATCCTCGATTGCACTGATCACTTTTTCAAAGTTAAAATACACATAAAATTACATCTACTAAATGAATTTATCAAGCCATACTACCACCCAATAATGGTGGTTTGGTTCCATAAACTTAGTGTCCTCCCGGATTTCTGTTCCACGACAAGTATGACGGGTCACCGAGTTGCCTGGGGAGAAAGAAGCATGAAGATTAATAAACGACGTGTCTAGAGTTCTCTAATAAACCAATCAAGGTACCAAAAATGAAAATGAACAAAGAACTTTTGGGATTAAAAGAAGGAAAATTCACTAGCCTTATGAGTTGGTACTAGAATAGATTATAAAACTGGTATACCCAGCATTAAAATAATGATTATTATCACCCTAAAAATGGTTGTTAGAGCAGAAGGAAAAGAAAATCAATGCATGGTTAGGAGAAAACCGATGTCCAAGTAAGAAAGTCAATGAGAGCTTTATTCGTTAAGATCATAAACTGTAAGGTAGGTTAAATCTTTGTAGTTGCTGAAGTACCTTGGCTTAATGAGGTATACGATTGTGAAAGCCATAGCCAAGAAGAAGCAGAGCCCGCCAACGGTGAGGTAAGCGATGCCCATAAAGTCGTTCTTGCCGCCGAGCCAGCTAGTGGTAGAAAGTACAAGCTTCTTCTTGCCGTCGAAACTGTAAGTATTATAGTAGTTCTTCAATGCCACATGTATGACATCATTTGCCTCGAGATCCACCTCTATTTTACCATACAACTTTCTAAAAGTCGGCAGCGCAGCAGTTCGCATCCAAACAATAAGGTCCTCCTGCTCGCTCAGCTGTTGAACAAAATATATTTAACAAAACCATATCAACACCCAAAAAAAAAAAAAAAAAGAGGATAAATATGCTTCCTTTCCAGGGAAGTGGTAAAAGCTTACCGATACATTCTCAACAAGACTGGCACCACCTATAAGAGTTCCATTTTGAAAGTTCTTCGGAAATACATCTTTGCCAAACTTGTGCTCTCTATCACTCTTCCACGAGATACCCTTCTTGTTCACCGCCAATGATTGGTTGTTACGCGAGAAGCTATAGGTGTCATTGAATAAACTCCAAGCAATGAGACCGCAGGGCACAATCGGATTCTGCCCAGGTGTGCGATCTTCGGGCTCACAAGTGCTTACATCATCCGCGCTCTCATTACTTCTCAATTGTTTGTCACTTCTGCTCTTCACATACCTAAATTGCCAAAAAAAGAAAAAAAATGAAATAAACAACATTAAAACTGGAACTGTAACTGAAATCAAGTAAGACTTCTGTTTTAACTTCTATATGGAATTAAATAAATTGAGCATGCCAAAAGACGTTAAATGAGACATACAAATCAACCATGGATTTATGTACTTTATGCAGAGCGAGGAAAAAAGTACTTAGTGCCCTAACATATTATGCACAGTTCATATGCGCGGAGGCTGTAGGTGACATCCTTTTTTACGGAAGAGTTAATGTGAAACATGACAAATAAGGAATGCAGGTTTTCTCGGATTCCAGTTCTTCAAATAGATTTCACAATAATGACATGTTCCTTTTATTCGGGACAAAAATAAAAAGAAGATGCAATGTGCTACCAAGTAATAACTGGTGCTCGGAAAAGAAAAAAAGCTCATAACTACAAATATCATCCTAACTTTCCATGAGAAACAAGATACAGTTATAAATAAATGAAAAAAAACAAAACAAAGAAAACAATTTCTATTTTCTAACAAACACGAAGACTTTTCAAACAATAAAAGATAAAATACACAAGTAAGTTCAAAAGAATGCAACGCAAAATCTCAGTAGAGAAAACCATCAGGCTTGACACCGTTTATTGACAAAAGCATACGGTTTTCAAGCTCCAAACAGAAGTCCAATGCAGATTTTCAGAAAGTAGAAAGCATAACCAGAGTCTTACTATAATAAAAGGCAACAAAACATTCTTCCTTCAAAGGAAAAGAAAACAGTAAAGATTTCACATGTCATTAGAATTGCAAGTAAATCGAATCTCCAAATTCAAGGAAATGTCAGTGAATTATGAATTTAGGTGTTTTGAAGAACTGAATACAAAAAAAGTTTCAAAAACTAATACCTATCCCTGCATGGCAACTTTTCAGGGATAGATTTTCACTAAACAAGGCCCTCACAATTTGCATAATCATATTAAAAATAGATGTATTGGCAATAAAGTATAAACCTGCGATGATTCTGGTAGAAATTATCGAGCTGGTAGTACACATATATAGGCCGCTTCATACGCTTTGGCACCTTCAAAGAAACACAAGAAAGATAAGTTCATACTTCTGTAGCTAATAGCTAGCAAGCTTAAATCATTATTTCTACAACAGAAAGATGATCCAATGGCACGTTTTTACAAGTGGAATTTGTCAACTAAGAATCTCCGATGACTACCAAAGGTGAAGAATGCTGTACTATCAATGATCGTCCTCGGAGGATGATAAACAAAGAGAACACTTACTGTTATTGTTCTGTTGCACGATTTATCTTCAGCGCTTTGGATATATTGGACCTTATCATCTCTAAAACGAGTAGGTACACATTCAGTTTCATATCGATCAACAATTTCAACAACCTGCACAACAAGGTATTCTTGAGTAACAACTATGCAACTAGAAATTAGAAAAATAAATGACTTGAAAAAAAGAAAAAGAGTAAGATATCAGTCGAACATACATCTCGTGAAGCGAAGAGGGAAGCAACTCCAATGGGGATGAAGACAATGCTGACAAGCATAAAAGCTGAAATTACCTGTAAAAAAACACAGATTTACACAGATGGCACAGGTACGAGGGAAAGAGATCCAATTAATTAGTTCGCAGGTTTGTAGATAATACCAGTACATTTATATCACGTATACAAGAAGATTAAAACAGAATCTTACCCATCTTGGAGTAAGAATGGGCTTGCATGCTGGAAGTTCCTGCTGAGTAAATCTGGAATCTGAAAAACAAAAAATTTCAAAATAGAATCATCTTCAGTTCTCAAGACCCAGGCCATAGTAACTCTGTAATTCCGACATTTAATTTGAATGATGCAAAACTCCTACTTGTATATTAGTCCATTTCTCTTCTTTCATACAACAACTACAAGGTTAAGAATTATAGAAACATAAAATTAAGAAAAACCTTTATTAAAACAAAAAACGAAAAAAAAAAATTATATATATATATATATATATAGCACAAGCTAGCTTGAGAAGTGGTGAACTACTTCACATGTCTGCATCACTAATGAGTCAGACAAAGCTAAATAAGGATGCAAGCAATCTTCTAGAAAAGAACAAGCGTATAAAAGGATCCAAGAACTTGTCCATTTCAACCGGTATCACAAAATACAAAGGCTGCTATTTCCAATCAATGGAACCTCAATCAACCCTCAACATGGACTTATGGACACTCAATCAACCACAGAGCACGAACCGACTTCAAATGCATCACCGAAACTTAACTCAAAGTACACAACCACATTAGTCTTTCCCTCCTAGTATATACAACGAAAAGCGCGTTGAAAATTGTTTCAGGTCACAAATCCAATCCCCACCCACTTTTGGAGGCAATTTTCCCAGTCTAATTCCAATCTACCGCATTCCAATAGTTCATAAAAATCCTTATATTTCTTAAAACGTTTAACAGATAAGCATGGGCAAGAATTTCTTATCAATTAGAACTCTTTCATGATCAGTTCAAAACTCTCCTCCTTCCGGCCTTATAAATACAAGTCAACCATGTATTTGATACAACAAAAAAGCAAACTTCAGCAAAACAAAGATTTCATATTTGATACATTGATTTACAGATGCATCGAAATTCAGGATGATGAAAAAGAAAAAAACAATCAAAATTTCAAAACTTGTGATGTGGGCAGTCTTGAAATCAACAGAAAGATGGGAAAAACAAAGGGAAACGAAGAATTAGAGGGGAAATTTACATTTGGGTCGCTTGGAATTCCGTCTGGCAGCTGAGGAATCGGCAGATCCAGCGCCTCCCGAGCTCGAAGTCGGCGTATTAGAACTCATCAGAGAAGAACCTTAACTTAATATTCGATGAAGAAGAAGAAACCGAAAGAGATTAAGGGGATTTTGATTATGAAGAATGGAGATTTGGGGATTTTTTGTTTCGCTGAGGGGGTTTTGGTTTTGGTTTTGGTTTTGGTTTTAGTTTTGGTTTGGGGGATATTTAATTTGGTACGGTTTTGACTTTGGGAGAAGAGGAAAAGGAAAGAGAAAGGAGGCTTCGGAGGTTTCTCTCTCTTCTCTTTCTCTCTCTATTCAAGGAAGACGGCCACTTTGTCTCTTTCTCTCCCTCTCTCTTCTCGTTCTTGGTATTCTAGAAGAAGGAAAATTGATTTTTATTTTTTTTTTAGAGAGAGAAAGAGAGAGAGGAAAGAACAAAAAGACCGATGACCATTCAAACGACAAATGCTGGACTCGGTTTCTTCTATTAATTTTCGGCAACTCTTTCCTTTTCTTTTCTTTGATTAATGTTGTTCGTTATTGCAACCCCTGTATTTTTTTTTTCAAACCCATTTTTGATAAATTTATTTTTGTTAAATTATTCTTTAAAGATCTCAAATCCCACATCACATTCATAATTTTACAACAACACAAAATCTTTTTTTTTTGATGACATAAAATTTTATTGACAAAGGATATATTATAATCAACTAGTTATTATAATACTGTAAAAAAAAATATAAATGTTGTTTTACAAAAATATACATATGAGATAAAATTTGAGGGAGAAACTACTACAGTGAAGCCTCATTTATATGTCTTATCGGTTCTGCTTATTTTTTAATCATTCAGGTGTAATCAAATGGTTGAGATATTATTTGTTCATGATAATTATAATATACATTACCTCATTTTATTACATATTAAGAAATTTAAAAAATAATAATAAAAAAAGAAATTACAAAAACAAACCAGGTGAAGGTGGAAGGTTGGGGGCTCCTCGTCAGGGGCTCGACGTCGGCCAGACGGGGCTTGTCGCTCGTCATCCGGGGGGGGGGGGGGGGTTTTCGTCCCCAGGGTCGGGCGGGTATTTGAGGTCGGGAGGGGCGGTTAGGGGAGGGGGCGCAGGGAATCTTCAGGGGGGGGAGTCAAGATCGTCGGCGTTGGGGGTGGTGGGGCCCCGCCTGGGCTCGAGCCTGGGTGGGGAAAGGGGGGCCTTCTGGGCTCGTCGGTGTTGTCGCGGGGGGGGGGGGGGGGGAGGGGCAGGTAGATCTGGTCAGGGGGGCGAGCGGGGGTCTGTCACCGACGTCGGGGAAAGGAAAGGTGGGTCTATTTTTTAAATTTTTTATTTATTATCTATACTAATACGATGTAAGGTGTATGATAATTATCATACACAATCAACATCTCAGTCGTTTGATTACATTTTAACGGTTTAAAAATAAGCTCTATCGATAGGGTGCATAAAATGGGTTTTACTACATCTTTACCCAAAATTTTATTCAAAGATAAATTTCTTTTTCTAAAGAAAGGGATGAGTCTGTAGTAGAACCTTTTTTATATACATTATCGATTGAGCTTGTTTTTTAAACATTTAGATGCAATCAAACAGTTGAGACGTTACTTGTGTATGATAATTATAATGCACTTTACATTATAACTATCATACACAAACAAGTTCTAAGCTGTTAAAATTTATCGAATGATCTATAAAATAAGCTCTACCGATAGGGTTTCTAAATGAGGTTTTACCGCAATCTTACAAAAAAAAAATTACTTTTACACATTTGTATTTTAAAAAAAAAAATTTTGGTTAACACAGAACACTTTTTTAAATACATTGCCTATGTCAAGCCTTTTGACATTTTTTTTTTCGTGCGTGTTTTTTTTTAAATTATAGAAGAGCTTTGTGGCATGTACAGAATTCTTTTTTCAAGAAACAAAAAAATTGAACCCTTTTAAAAAAGAAAAAATATCATAAATTCCCCCCTGAATTTTGTTATTAGTGTTAATATACCTCATAAATTATGAAATGTACTTATTATGCCCCTGAATTTTAACATGTGTACCAAGTTGCTCCATCAGTTAATTGCCATTAGTTTTTCTGTTATCTTTAATGTCAAAATATCCTATAAACTTTGCATTAATGTCAAAATACCCCTTATCTTTAATATTTTTGAAATTTTTAGTAGAAAGTGGGTCAGAAAAAGATACATTTTCTTTTAGTAGAAAAAATAACTTTTTACCTATTCAAAAAAATTTAAGTAATTATACAATAGTAGATAAATAAAATAAGATAAATGGGGCAGTTGGATACAAATATTAAAGATCAGGGGACATTTTGACACAAATAATAAAGATCAAGTGGTATTTTGATGCTAATGCAAATATCATGGGGTATTTTGACACAAAAGCAAAGTTCATGGGGACATTTTGACATTAAAGATAACGAAAAAACTAACGGCAACTAATTGAGGGGTAACTTGACACACATATTAAAATTCATGGGGTATAGTAGGTATATTTCATAGTTCATAGACATATTGACACTAATAACAAAGTTTATGGAGAATTTACGATACTAAAAAAAGGAAGCATAATAAATTGTGAAATATTTCATGAAGCTCTTCATTGTTAATTTGCTTTTTGTTTTTTTTGTTCTTTTTTTCCTTATGTTTTTTGGTAAAAAAGCATCAAATCAAAAACAATACAAACAAGATCAAGAGGGCTACCAAAACACAGCAGACCCTGAAGAAGGAGACATCAATTCGCATAATTTGCTAGCCTTTATCTTTCCAATTTCCATAAGAATTCAATTAACAAACAAGACTTTCTTTTATTTATTTATTTATTCATTTACTGAAGATGAACAGAGACTTGTAGTTTATCTAGTACACTTTTTGACACGTTTTTTTAAGTCTTTCTTTAAAAAAAAAATTATAGAGAAGGTTTGTACGAAATCCTTTTCTTATAAGCGATAGGGAAAAAAAAAAAAAAAAAAAGCCATTGTAACGGTAACGACATACCAAATGAGTGGCGTCTTTATGGCTTCCATGGTGTTTATGAGTTCAATAGCAAATAACATGTATATATATAAAGAGAACGTGGAAAAAAAATTTGCAAAAGAAGAGTTGTTTGAAAATAGGAATGTTATTTTAAAAAATAAAAAACTGTTACCTATTAGTTGGAGTGAAAAAAGGATAAAATAATTAGTTTACTTATAAAGATTTTTTTTTTTAGGAATAATAAAAAGGGTGTAACAATATTGGCAAAAAGAAAATGTAACAAAAGATTTTATGGGTGCACGCTCTATAGAATGGGATTTCTAATTAAATAGTCTTTTTTTTATAAGTTTTTTAACAAATGATCCAAGTTTTTAGTGAAAACTTAAAAGGCTTTTTTTTTCTTTTTTTGGTTATTTACGTTTTTATATCTTATATTTTGTTTTTATTCGGAAAGTATACATTATATTTTAAAATTTTATATTTTTATAGCTTTAGATTTTAATTATTTTACAAATCTATACATTTTCTAGGTCAACACTTAACTTTGACCTGAATATACCCAAAATACCCTTCATAAAAATTTAAATTGTTCACCTTTTGCATCATGTGTTTTGCTTTTACTCAAAAAGTATACCTTATATTTTAAAATAGTGTATTTTTATAACATTCTATTATTTTTTATGTATTAAATCTATATATTTTGTTAGTGAAATCCTTTTTTTTTTACCTGAAAATGTCCAAAATATCATCATTTTAAATTTTGACTAAAGTTTAATTTTGAGGGTATTTATGTTATTTTTTATATCAAAATAAGTGTTGATTGAGAAAAAAAATATAAATATATGTAATAAATATATTATATTAGTTTAAAAACAAAGAACTTCAAAATGCACAATGTACTTTCTAAATAAAAACAAAATACAAAGTATGAAAAGGCAAATACTACTTAATTTTAGTTTTTCTATTTAAGGGTATTTTGGGTATTTTCAGTCAAAATTACGTGTTGACAAAGAAATAGTAAAAATTTATATGTTAAATGTTATCCGCTGGAATGAAAATGTAAAATTTCAAAGCGCAAGGTGTGTGTATATATATATATATATATATTTTTTTTTTTTCTTGTATAATTTTTGAGTAAGAGTAAAATATGAAAGATAAAAAAGTAAATAACCCTTTTTTTTTCCTTAAAATGATCTATTAATTTTGTGAATGGTCAATTAATTTTGTGAATGGTCAATCAGATCATAGAGTATAGTTAATTTGATCAATCATTTATTGATTACGATAAATCACTGATTAAACACAGTCAATCACTAACCATCGTAAGCATTGATTGACCATAATATAAATAATCAATTTTTGTAGTCAATCACTGATTGTACATAAATAAAACCATCAATTTTTTAGTCAATCAGTGATTAACTATGATAAATCAATGATTTATCATTTTAAAAAATTAAAAAAAACCATTGTGGAGCTTTTAAAAACCCATTCAACTCCTCCCTCTCTCTCTCCCTGCCATCACAGCCGCAGTAGCTGCGGCCACCTGTTACAACCACCCCACCAAAGAAGCTCTGCCCATCGGAGAACGTCAAACATCGCCAATCACTGGAGAAAAGCAAGACCACGAAAACTGAATAACCGTGAATGCTGCCATTTTAGCTCATGGGGACCGTTCTCTAATGCGATGAAGAAGCCATTGCATGAGCTCGTGAAGAAGGAGAGAGAGAGAGAGAGATCCAACGCCGTCGTGTTGCCATCATCGTCGCGATCCAATTCTTGTTGATGTTGTCTTCTGAGCGCAGTCTCATCGAAGCTCCAGTCATGGCAGCTCCAACTACGACTACATCACATTGGCAGAGTAAGAGCAAATTGTACGTTAGAGGTCCCTAGATTTTAGAGAGAGAGAGAAATGGAATCTGAGGAATTATAATGAAAATTGATTTATCAAAACATGATCATTAGGCCATTTAACTAAATTAAAAAAAAAAGTTGAACTATCTAGTAAATTATGTGTTGAAAAAGTGACTCGCAGCCTAATTTCTCTAAATAGGCATGAGAGCATAGACATAAAAGTGCATGCCTCTATTATACATATAACTACCTTAAGGGAAAAAAAAAAAAAAAAAAAAGGCACCCACCACAAAGAGCAAATAGGATTCTATAAAAATGAAAAAGTAAACATAAATGGGTTTTAATTTTTTAAAAAAAAAAACTATTGGAACATACATTTGTAACTTTTGAACTTTTTTGGACTCTTTAAAGAAATGGCATAGATTCAAGGGAGAAAGAAGTATAAGAAAATAATTAAAGTAAATAAATTATATTCAATGCTTTGGATTGAATTTTGCTACATTAAAAAAAAACTAATGCAAAGAATGTAATAACATGTCTTTACTTTATATTTGTTTATTTTAGAGTACTAATTATATCATTAAATTATTAGTCAGTGATACCGGCTAGTATCCATGATGACACTAACCAGTAGATGGTCTCATCATGATACTGACTGGTAACCACCTCCGCCAGTTAGTTACTAACTAGTTATTAACCGGTTATTTACTATTTTAATGTTGGATATTTCTACTTGACTCCCAGGAGGAACTTGTAGATAGGTTAGAGGTTTTCCGACTATCGGTTAATTAGACAACCGAATTAAGTTGAGATTGAAGTTATCAATTGATTCCCGACTAATAACCACCTCGTCTAGTTACTGACTTGTAACCACCTTTGACGGCTGGTTACAGTCGGTAACTGTCGTCATATTGGCTAGAAACCATAGAATCCATATATTCAACCGAGTTTTTGTTGGTATAACACGAAAAAATTCTACCAAAATTCCAGAAAACATCATAAAAATTTAGAGAATTTTTCTACTAAATACACCAGAATGGTAAAATCAGGAAAAAAAAAAATCACTGTCAGTGGATCTTGTTGTCCCAAGCATCTGCACTTGCAAAAGGCAGGACACTCGAAAAGGGGAAAAGTCCTAATTAGTTTTTGAAAATTTTGATCTAATTATTATCATTACATATTTGATTATAACTTCTTAGTTATGAAAAAATTCAATCCACATTCTATTCATAAAACATGTCTCCTAATTACCTCAACTTTTCTTTTTGAATAAATTTAATTATATAACTAAAATTTATCATGATTGTTTTTATTATTTTATTATTTTTTATGTTTTGTAATTTTAAGTGAGGGTGTTATTGTAATAATAATAGAGTAAATTGCTATATTAGTCATTGAACTTTTTTTAAGTGTGTTATTTTGTTCCCAACTTTTTTTTTTTGATTGATCGGTCTTTAAATTTTTAAAAACGATGCAAATTAATCCTTTTAACCGATAGATGTTAAATGTTGGATGGAGCACGTCATGTGCCATGCACATGGATAGGATATCAAGGGGTATTTTGGTAAATATGATATGATAAAGTTAAAATTAAAAAAACAAAAGAAAGAAAGAAACCAGGCTCTATAAATTGTATTCATCTTCCTAGTAATTTATCATCCATATTTTCTCTTAACCCCATTTAAACAAGGGTTGTAAGCAATAATGTTATAAATTTAACACATCCTTATATTTATGTACATCATAATATTAAAGTTGATAATTTTTTCATTTCATAACGTTAAAATTATCAAATTTTTATATTAAAGTGGGTAAAATTATAAGGAAGCACTCAAAACATAGATCTCCACCTAATTTTATCTTTAAACAATTTAAATAAATAGGGTCTCAAATCCGGTACCGGATGGTATATGGCAATATGAACTTCAATTACTGTGAATGTGAACTTCAGTTACTTGAAATATGAATTAATGTAGAATGAAATATAAAATTAGGAAAATTCACATTCATGTCAGCCACATTTTCTTATATATGAATTAACATTTCTAGTAACTGAAGCTTATATTCATAGTAACTAAAGTTAACATTATCAGATACCATGCGGTACTGGATATGAGACTTTATGTAAATGAAAAAATAAAATAAAATATAACACAACAAAATTCTTGAATCCTCTATTCCATATGGTATGTCGGCTCCTTTTTGCCTTGGTGTATGCTCTTTAAGGAAAAAAAAAGGCATCTAGATCGAGTCCAAGCCATAAAACCACCCCCATCGAAGTGAAGGTCGCTGCGAGATTGAGCTCGACATAAGCTCAACACTCCCATTGTGAGTCCAGGGCACCATTAGATTGAGCTCGTCGTCATGGCCTATGTGCTGTTGTGAGATCCAACCTCCACCGACAAGCAGTTCACATCTTCTACCAAAGAGAATATAAAGATGAAGGAAAAGAGGGCAAGTAGATTAGGGCTAGGAGAAGGAGTGATTGAGTGTGAAAAAGGCTGAGAGGCCAAGAGGAAGAAGAATACCTGCGTTGCTTTCTTGGGTTTTGTTTGGGGTATGCAAATGTGATAGGTTTGAAGAAGGTTAAGATGTTGAAGAATGAGTCAATTAAGATAAAGTTTTTTTTTGTTTTGTTTATTTTTTGTTTTAAAATTAAACTTATGTTTGGATCGCCAGTTGAAGTTGATTGACTTTTCAAAAATTAATTATAACTTTTGTTGATTTTTTAGAAAAAGACAAAAATATAATCGAAAAAGTACAGTTTAGTTAAAGTTGAACCCGTAAACTAAATAAAGCATAAATATTCTTTATATATTAAGGGTATTTAAGTCTTTTCAAAGTAAATTAAGGTCACAAGACTAGCATGTGACAAAAATCTGTTTAATTTTAAATGTCCATTAGTGATTTATCCTTTTTGTACTTTTTTTTAAGAGTTTAGGTACTGAGTGATCAATATTTACAAAAAAAAAAAAAAAAAAAAAATTTGATCAAGAAAAAAAATTTGACAAAATGACATCTTTATAAAGAGTTCGGGGACTATTATAGCAATTTATTCTAAATTTTAGGAATTAAGATATGCTGTTTTGAATTTCCTATCTTATTGGTTGTTCCCTAATAGTGTTATATCATATCATCTTAATTTAAAATTTTAGTTATATAACAAATATTAAATACTAAAAATTCTTAAATAAATTGATGAGTTGTCAAAATACTATTGAAAGAAAAACAATTGACACATGAAAATGTGATAGATCTGGACTCAAATTTTAGCATACGTTTTGGAACATAGGTTTGAGATGAAATTTTTAAGTTGAAATTGGTTGACTTTTTAAAAACTAGTTATAATTTTTATTTATTTTTTAGAAAAAGACAAAATAAGGATTATTTACATCAATATCTAAATTTCGGCTATGTTTGACATTAAGGTTTAACTCCAACTAAACTGTAATTTTTTATCTCAATTTTTGTCTTTTATGAAAATTCAACATAATTTATAACTAATTTTTAAAAAGTCAACAAACTCAAACTTAAAAATTTCATCTCCAACTAACTTACCAAACGGAAGAAAGAAAAAATCTATAAAAAAAAAAAATGCAAAACTAAACAAATTTTTTATAAATGGAAAAAAGACCATTTTACTTGCTTTATTACAAAGAAAAAAGGACCATAATTGATATTAGTTGTATGATACGTGAAAAACAATCATTATATTAAATAATTAGTCATTAAAATAAAATTCACAATAAACATATTAAAAAAATTAAATAGATATTGTAAAGAAATATGAAATATTTTAAAATCTTAAAAAAAACATCATAATGATATATTAATTATCATAAATTAAAAGACATCATAACGATATAGTAATATAACACATTTAAAAAAAACATCATAATAATATCGTAATTATCATAAAGAAATAAATAATTTTATCACACATTTAAACTTTAAAAACTAATTATTAAAACAATACCAATAATAGTAAAAAATAAATAAATTATCACAATAACATTATAATTATCATAAAGAATTTAAATCATACAAAAAAAATAAGTTTCTAAAAGATCTAATCATACTTAAGAAATATGTTTATAAAAAACCTTAATTATACTAATAAACTATCATTATAACAAAAAACTAGTAACTAAGATAAATATACAATAATGATAAATAAATAAAGGAAAAAATATGAATCATAATAAAAAAAATGATATTAAATATAAAAAAGAGTAAAAAAAGTATTATAAATAATTATTTTTTTTAAAAATAAACATTTATGTAATATTACATAAAAATAAATATATTATAAAATAAGATTCTAAAAATAAATTTTTTATATAATAATTTTTAAAAGTAATTTATGTTTTGTTTGATGATTCAATTCAAACTTAAATTTTTCATATCAGTTTTTATTTTTTTCTGAAAAATCAATAAAAATTATAATTAATTTTAAAAGAATTAACCAATTTTAACTTAAAAATTTAAACACGAGGTTTAAAAACTTAGCCTATATTTGGTGAATGAGTTTAACTCAAACTCAACTCAAATTTTTTATCTTTTTTTGAAAAGTCAATAAAATCTATAACTACTTTTTAAAAAGTTAATTCAATTCAAACTTAAAAATTTTATCTCATATCAAACTCAATTCAAACATCAAATGAACCCATCTACACTTATGAACGAAACGGCTGTGTGCGCGAGTTAAAACGCCCATTTTAAAAATGAGACTGGAGTGAGTGAGTGCACAAAAAATTTCTCGACTCAGAGAAGAAGAAGAAGATTAGGGCAAAATAATATACTGGAATTGAATTGGGGAAACTCAGAAATGAATATAGCAGCAGCACTACGCGTGTCTCTTCGATCCTTCAACTCCGCCTCCTCTCGCTTCCCTCCTTTTACCCACTCCTCTCCTCTCTTCTCTCGCCAGGTTTCTCTCTCTGCCTCCCCTCTCTCTCTCTATACGCACACACACACATACACACACATATATATACAAACACATATATATCCCTCTTTTTCTCTCATCTCCACAGCAACCTCGCTCTGTTGCAAACTCTACCACGTAATCCTCTCTTTTATATGTAAATTGGAATCTCGCTCAATTTTGCGTCGGAGATTTTCCTTCAATTTTTGAATTTTTTTGATTATCAATCTGTGCTATTATTTTCTATCTGATTTTGTTCTTGTTGTTGAATTTGATTTCATGGTATTCGAAGTAGATATTTTTGGGCAGTTTTTTCTTCTTCTTTTTTTATTTTTTTTTATTTTTTATTTTTTATTTTTTTATTTTTAAAATCGAAAAATTGAGATTTGATATTCTAACATTGTATAATCATGAGTTATAAAAGTTTATTTTTGGCTTTTGCCTTAGCAATCTTTTATCAAATTTTGTCCAAGGTCCTGAAATACGATCATCCCTTTTGGGTACCTTGTCTGAAAGGTTCTCGTTATGATCTTATCGTTTGTTGTCTTGAAACCACCTTTAGCTTCAAAAACCTGATGTTAAGCTCCCATTTAGCCACCCGTTTTAAATCCACTTTTTAAACTTTTTTCTATAGCGTTTTCTCTCACAAAAAATTTAACTTTTCTTTTGAATTGTGGGCTTGAACTTATGATCCAACCGGAGCCTAAATAGTTTTTTTTTTTTTTTTTTTTTTAAATTACTTTTTGTTTTGTTTTTCTAAGAAGCGTATGTTCTTGAGCTATCTTTGGGCGGTGGGGTGGGTGGCTCTAGTACCATGTGCAACGACCAACTGTTGATATTAGATACACACACACACGTACATGTATATTACAGGTTATAGATGCATTAACAAGTGAATATGGGATTTGTATGCCAGATGACCGTGGACGCCAAGAGTGTTGCTTCTCAGCTTAAAAATTCCGGTCTATTACGGACCCAGGGCCTTATTGGTGGGAAATGGACTGATGCATATGATGGGAAAACTATTCAGGTCCGGCAGATAAGTTTTTGACTTTCTTTTGAGGACTATGATATATACTTTACAGATTTTCATTGCCTGAGCAGTACATGGTTTTAGAATCTGGAATTGTTAATATGAGAGATTTTGGTCATTATTGTTTGTTATTATTGATTTATTGTTGTAGTTTGTTTACATCTGTTTTAGCTTTATCGTATCATGATGAGGTTACGAGATGCAGTTTTCATAATGCTGTATGCTTGTTTGTATTCTTGTTTAGGATTTTGATTGGTGTTTGTCCTGTTCTCATTTACAATTTTGATTATGGGGGATTGTGCTACGTACTGTGCGAGTTGTAGCTGAACATAAATGGCTTTTTTCTTTTCTCTGAATTGAGAAAATGACCATATATCCATTATTTACTGCATAAGTTGATTTCATTCAGTAGATTTATTCTTATCGAGTAAATTAACAGTAAATTAATTAGTTATTAAATCCATTAGTTATTATGTGGTCAATAAAATGAATTCCTGAAAACAACCATTTTTTAAACCCCAAAAATACGGACATTTTTTAAATGCGCCTTCCAAAACTGACTTCCCTCACCCACTATAGATTTACAAATGCTTGGTCATTTCCTTTTCATTTTCTTCATCATTCCTGTATGCCACTTCTGGTGTTAATTGTTTCAAACATGGTTCCTATGTCTTTTCATGGGCAATGGCAGGTTCTTAATCCAGCAACCGGTGAAGTTATAGCAGATGTTTCATGCATGGGTCAGAAGGAAACAAATGATGCGATATCTTCAGCATATGTCGCGTATAATTGTAAGGGACTTTTAAATTGATTTACTCTGTCATTACACTATTGTCCTGCTTTAGTGTATCATGTCTACAGAAAATTGGTGGTCATCTTTATTTATGGATAGGCAATATTAACTCTATAAGGAAATTAATTCCCATGTAGAATAAGGGCCCGTTTGGGCACTAACTGTAGATAGCAAAACACCATCTGGATTTCAAAATTTCAACTTTACATCAAACTTTCCCTTTTTTCCATTTTCAAAAAGCTCAAACTTTAAAAGTTCATAACTTTTTCATTTCAACTCGAAATGAGATGATTTTATGTCAAAATGCTCAGAACAACGAGACGAACAGGACGAGATCTATTTTGCATATTTTTTCCCGAACACATCCCAAATTTTTGCATTATTTTCTATATCACAGAACTTTTCCAATAGTTTTCCCTCTAAATACACATTTCCAACCCAACTTCCAAAACACCATCTCCAAATATTCCCCCAAACGGGCCCTCAAACTATATCCCTATCTGATAATCCTAATTTATTGGATAATCTAAATTGCTAAGTATCATAATCATCGTTATACTTTATACTCCAAAGCACTCAAATACAAAGTATGTTCTTCCTCCGAGTAAATGATGATTAATTTGTACGACAATGTCACAATTTCTTACTAAAAAAATGAAATGGTATCTGCAGGGATTTTTTTTATTAGAACAAAGTCAATTATAATATACTTTGAATTTTCTATTTAAATAATTTATTAACTTATAAATATGTTACTTACTTCAGCAATTTTGTAAAGGAATAAAGAGGGAAATATCAAATTTTAGGGTGGTTATGACAAATTATAGCATAAAGTTTAGGGATTAGTAAATTATAGCACATATTAAATGGAAATGTAGCAAAATTCCAAAAATACATATCCACCAGCAGTACTCAAGGTCGCCGTCGTTCTCGAAGATTGTTGCCGTCCATGCCACCGACGCCATCTACCGCAGTAATTGATGAAGGTGGAGACGGTCGCACCTTCTCCGGCACTGTGAAATCGTGATGGAAGGGATCACCGAGACACGAAAATCGCTATCAAACCGGACCTCTGTTGTCATTGTTTATTCCTTTAATTGTTCCTGATTATCTCAATATGATTAGTTTTTGTTTGTATCTAAGACATTTACATTATAGTATTTATTCTATAGTGGAATTAGCTTATGCCTTGTATCAGTAAATAGTAAATATGATCCACAAGTGCCACAACAGACTTTTTTCAAGAAAATTTAAATCTTATGCTTATCATCTGTGGAAGGAGAATGTACATCTTTTATACCCATGAGTCTTGCTCAGTAGAATGGAGTACCGTTCGTAATTGAGTCAAATTAAGGGCGTCTTCATTTTCCATCACTAGAAAGGGGATATGAGTGCTTCCCTTTGCCACCCAGTCATGTATTATTTTAATTCCAATTCCTGATAAGCGAGTAAACACACGGACCAAATGCTTGATTCCCTTACTCAACAATCATTCGTCTTCTCATTAATAGTAGTATAAAATTGAATCAGATCTTTGCTTTACTTTATCAATATTTCTTCTCATAAAATCCGACTTGAATTTAATTTAGCATGATATTGGTTAATTTGTTTACTAATTTCAATATCTATTTCCTGTAGCTTGGAGCAAACTTACTGCTACTGAAAGGAGCAAATATCTGAGGAATTGGTATAGTTGCAGTTTCACGGTTCTTTATCCAATTTTACTAATTTTATTCATTTCTTCATTGAAATTGTAAATGCTATGATAATGCAGCTTTAAAGATTGATCAGTACTTGAATTTTTGAAGGAAATAGTAATATTTTCAGGATCAACACATATCAATATAAAATTAAAATGGCTTATGTTGAATGCAATGTAAGTGATGTAACATGGTTTCCTTTTTGGATCCTTTATTTATCTACTATTATTTGTTTAAATAAGTCTGTTAATTTATCGTAATTTTATTTTTATTATTATTATTTTTACACAACATGAAAGCCGAAAGGTGGCATCTAACTTTGTCCTGCACAAAATTACTATGACACCTCTTTTCTGGTTCATTTAAACGTTTGGTAGGAGATGGTTAGAGAAGCATAGTTTTCTACTTCAAGACTAATCTGTTCTATCTGGCTTAAAATGTAAACTATTCTTTTCCCCGAGAATCTGAAGGTGAATCATTTTATTGGTTTGTTTTCTCTGAGGAATTGCAAGAAAAAGTCAGAATTGTCTATTTACTTCATTTTTTTTCTTTTAAGAAAAGAATTAATTAGACCATGTAACTTTTTCGTGTCATGGCTAAGATAATCTCAGCGATGCTGCATTCAGATGTTGAGAAATTTCACAATCTTACGACTCAACTTACTCTTATCCTGTCCCATGTTTCAAGGTACGACCTACTAATTGCCCACAAGGAAGAACTCGGACAACTCATAACCTTGGAGCAAGGAAAGCCTCTAAAAGAGGCCTTGGGTGAGGTATCCGTCTAAAGTTATGAATTAAGATTTGTAAGCAATCATTTTTGTCCCTACTTTTGCTGTCATAGAAAATTGAGTATCTTCAAAATATCACGTGATAGTTATGTACTCTATGTTACAGATCAGCTACGGAGCTGGTTTTATTGAGTTCTTTTCTGAGGAGGCAAAACGTGTATATGGTGATATAATCCCATCAACCCTTGCTGATAGGCGGCTATTTGTTTTGAAGCAGGTATATTTATATTTTATACTCTTGACGTTGCAACTCTCTAATATTAATAATCAACCAGTGCAAGTTAATTGACTCATTCAATAGTTATTTGTTAAGCAAAAGAAAAATATAACAAAAAATTGCTAATGGATGTATGACCTTTATGTTTGCATAGTCAGGTTGTTATAGGAAGACTTATTTTACCATATGTTGGATACGGTTTATGAAGACCTCTTTTACTTGTTAAAGACAACTGGATGTGTTTTAGGAGTTATCATGGTGCCTATGAATAGATACACACGCACACACACTATATATCAACAGCCACAATATCTTGTAACTGACTACATAACACACAGACACACACACACACAGAAATTGTGCCTGTGTTTTACTTTTGTCTTGTTTTACCTGTTTTTAGAGGATACCTTAACCTCGAACCTTTGTAATTAATCACATTATGAATTGAAGAAGCTTATAAATAATATATATATATATATATGCGTGTGCTTGTGTATTTTATTTTTGTTGTGTGTGTGTGTGTTTTTGTTTGTGTTTGTGTTTTTTTGCTTTGTTTTGTTTTGTTTTTTGTTTTTTGTTTTTGTTTTTTCATTTTTGTTTTTGTTTTTTGTTTTTTGTTTTTTTGTTTTTTGTTTTTTTTTTCCAATTGTTCAATATAAGGACTATTTTTTCGTTTGCAGCCTGTAGGTGTCGTTGGTGCAATTACACCATGGAACTTTCCGCTTGCAATGATTACTCGAAAGGTTTGAACATGAGATATAAATGCAGATTTTTCTGGCATGTAAAGCATGAGTTTTCGATGCATGATCTTTGTTTCAAATTGATGTTCTCTTTCTCACTTAGAAAGGTTGGTCCTGCTCTTGCTTGTGGCTGTACGGTCGTCGTAAAACCATCTGAACTAACACCCCTCACAGCTTTAGCAGCAGCTGAGCTCTCTCGTCAAGCTGGAATACCTCCGGTAATTTCAATTACACAAATACACTAATCGCTTTTTGGCTGTAGATTATTTGATGACCCATACCAGATGTGTAACATTACTGGACATGTCATTGGTCCTCGAGGACCTCTAATTCTAGCTTCTCTACTTGATGGTAGCGTTTCTTTTAAGAAAGAGAGAGCCTCTTTCTGAAGAACATTGTTGTATGATTTGTTTCTGACATTATGTTCGGTGAAGTTTGTGTCCTCATCTCTTTTTCTCAATGGCTTTCTGTTTTATGGTTTAGGGTGTTGTCAATGTTGTTATGGGAAATGCACCTGAAATTGGAGATGCTTTGCTTGCAAGTCCACAGGTTTGGCACCCTTTGTGTATCGCCCATCCTTTTCTCATGCTCTGGTTATGTTACTCATGGTATGCTACTCGTGTTCTTGTTTATTCTTCCTATCAGGTAAGGAAGATCACCTTCACAGGCTCAACTGCAGTTGGAAAAAAATTAATGGCAGGTGCTGCTGGGACTGTAAAAAAGGTAAAGCCAACGATGTACAATGGCTAAAAATTGGAAAAAAAAATGACGCTTTAGATATCACCAAGTAATTGATTTGGCTTTATTAGCAAAATGGCTAATTCCCCTTGGAGCAAGATTACCCTTTTTGGCATGAAAGAGAAGGCCCCAGATGTGTTTCTCCTTTTGTTCCATATCATGTAGATCAAAGGTGGAAGATGTTACTTATTGATGAAGTAGGTTTCAAATGGTTTTTCTTCAAAGACGTTTCTCTGTTTGTATTGAGAAACTTAACGGTTATGATTTTAGTATAAGAGCTACTATTGTGTGGATGTGTGCATCTTTTACTATATCATCTTGTTATTTGATTGGAGTAAAACAGTTGTTCTTCTTGAAGATACCTTATTCTCCTTTCAAGTAGTTGATAGCTTTTGTTTCTTTTTATCTTTTAGGTGTCTCTAGAACTTGGTGGCAATGCACCTTGCGTAGTTTTTGATGACGCAGATGTGGATGTGGCGGTAAAAGGAGCAGTAAGTTACAAGTCTTTGTAAAGATAGCCGCATTTTGTTATCTACATCTTTTACTTTCGGCTTATGATCTGCAGTTTCTTTTTCCTCTTATTTTTGGTTGATCATTTGAGTAGTGTTAATTGTTATGTGGAAGGTTGAATTTTGATCCACGTTAATAATGCGTTGATAGTGCTACCTGGGTTATCATTTTAGTGTTGTTAACTTGTTTATTTTAGACAATGTTAGTCCACTGAAACAAAAACAAAACTAAGACAAACAAAGATGATAATCTAACTTCTTTTATAGTATACTCATATTCTACGGTAAATTATCTTCTTTATCAAGCTCTCAAATCCCGTTGTTCCAAATAATCATTTGTTCTAAGACATGTTTGGTTTTCTTTTTCATTCTTTCTATCTATTTCTAGTTCAGGAGTATTGTTCATTTGGTACTATTAGTTCAGGGGTATTTTTGTAAATCACATTTGTTTTGCAGCTTGCAGCCAAATTTCGCAATACTGGACAGACATGTGTTTGTGCAAACAGGATCCTGGTGCAAGAAGGTATTGGTGGATGACCTTTATGCTTATATGCTTCAAAAACTTCTCTAATCAGTTCATACGTGCAGAAAGTCCATAATCAATATTGTCATCCTTCCAAGTTCTTAATTTTTTTTTTGTTTTTTCTTTTTTTTTACCCTTCATTCTTTTTCCTTTTTGGCTAAATAATAGTTTAAGTAATTAAGAGAAGTTCCCCAAAGCAGATATAAACACACCTCTTGGTCAAACGGGCTCCAAATGAAACAGAATTAAGAATCTGGACGGGACACAAATTTGTCTTATCAATTCATTTTTGTAGATTTATTTCACGAGTACTTGGATTTATCTTTCCGAACTGCTGTCTGTCCTTTTCCTTTCAATTTAACGTAGCTTTTGTACAGGTATCTATGAAAAATTTGCTATTGCATTTTCAAAAGCTGTACAAGATCTGCAAGTTGGAGATGGTTTTGGTGATGGTGTTTCCCAAGTAAGCATGTGTATATTGTGTTAGATTTTTTGCCTGTCCTTTCAGTTATCCAAATTGTATACATTGTACAAAATTGCTTCTAGGATGTGAAAAACAATGTTAACCCACCTCTTTAACGACTTAAGCTTTTGGGAAAGTGGCAGTCTAACTTAGTATTAAAGTAGGACAATCTCAAGTTCAAGTTCCCTACTAGTGCATATCCTAGACCTTTTCACAATCGTTGAGGACTCCTTAAGTGAAATATGATTATGTATTTTGATTGTCGTCCAGTGTTTGAGCATGTGCCTTTCCAATTTACCACTCTCCAAGTCCATGTCAGACCACAATTGATGACTTAGTTTGGAACAGGAAATCAATGTTGGCCAACCGCCCAACTCCTAATAGCCTAGTTATATGTGCTTATGATACTTTTGTGCTTCGTCGATAACTTGTTCTTGCCTTGGCCTTTTAATAAATTTCCTTTTCTTATTTTATAAAAATGAACTGTACCATGCAGTCAGAAGATATGTAGTGATGAATCTGATGATATTATATCACTGATTGATGAAGGAATAAGTATTATGATTCTCATGTGGTTGGTAGTCCTTCAAGCCTTTTCTTCTTAATGAAAATGACATTCAATAGGAAGTAGTTTGACAACAAAGGCCACATTCTTAACCTCAATGATTAATTTTCTTTCAGGGTCCTCTCATAAATGAAGCTGCAGTACAGAAGGTTTGTTTTACTTTCCAATTTTTTTCCTCTGTGATCTACCAGTCGCTTTATGGCGAACTGACGTTACTTTGGGATTTTGACTGTAGGTAGAATCTTTTATTAAAGATGCTACCTCCAAGGTTAGTTTTCTGGCATTTTGTGTGATTTGGTTGTTATTGTGAGACTATTCATTTTTCTGTTCTTGTGGCGGTTCATATATTTATTCGGTTTCCCAGTACCCAGTATTCTTTCTAATAGGCTCTTTGTTTGCACCAAACCATAAATAGAATGCCTTTCTGTTCTATATTTACTGGCATTTAGTAGAAGGTGGCATTTGTTTAATAAGTTATTTTAACTCTCTTCACATTACTAATTTTGTTGTTTGTAGGGAGCAAAAGTTATCCTTGGAGGGAGAAGGCATAGTCTTGGAATGACCTTTTACGAGCCTACAGTTATCGGTGATGTCAATAATGACATGCTCATATCAAGGTAGTTTATTCTAGTTTTTGCTCTGCCAATTACCATATGCAGTTGTTGTTTGTAACTTCACTCACTCAGGTTGTTGTATGTTGATGTGATGATTGAAAGTGTTATGTCAACCAACGGGTTGCCCTCAAATTAGAGAAATTCAAGGATAATCAAAGAAAATTTTGTGTTGATTCGAAATTACCTCAGTACACTTTGCATTAACAATTTTGTAGGAGGTATGATACCCAGTAAAATTGTTCACCTTCCTTTTCCTTTTCTCGTCCATCAAATATAATAAAAGAGGAAGTTAACTCCTTTGCATTAATGATTTTAACCCTTTTTTTCCCCCTTCTGTCCATATTTTCTTTCGATGACATCAAATGTTAGCTAGTTTTGGGATGGATGATGGACTTCACCAGTAGTACGGGTCTTTATTTGTATTAGTTATTTTCACCAGTATCATGGGTCTTCGTTTCTCTTTTATAAGTGAATCAACATGTTACCCAAACCATGCCCACGTTCCTTCAGTTCCAGTGATTAGGTTCTTTGCCCATTTACACACTCTTGGTATTTTGCTAATTTCATTCAGAGAGGAGGTATTCGGACCTGTAGCGCCCCTTTTGCGGTTCAAAACTGAGGATGACGCTATCCGCATTGCTAATGACACCACGGCAGGTATATTTACTTATTTCTTAGCTCCATCAACTATTTTCTGTCACACATCACAACAGAAACCTTAAAGAAAATTGGGCTCATTTCCTTTGTAAAACCATTTTATTGCTAACGTTGTGAATGATTTGCATATGCAGGGTTAGCTGCTTACATATTTACAAACAATATTCAACGGTCATGGCGTGTATCTGAAGCCCTTGAATATGGACTTGTTGGTGTCAACGAAGGCATAATTTCAACCGAGGTGAGTTTCATGTAACTGCATCCTGTAATGAAATATCTTTTAATCCGTTCTTTTAATGTAAATCACTAAAGTTTACTCGTCTTATCACCGTATGCAGGTGGCTCCGTTTGGAGGTGTCAAACAGTCAGGCCTTGGACGGGAAGGTTCTAAATATGGAATGGACGAGTATTTGGAAGTAAGTCTATTTAATCTGTTTCTTTAAAAAGTAGTAGTTTTGGAAATAACAAGGTAGGAAAATTGGATTATGAAAATGTTGAAAGGAAGATTTCATATATAATATAATAATACCATTTTCAAAACACGAACCAAACAAGCACAAATGTTTCTTTGATACCTCGTATCGATTTCTTTTTTTTTCAACATCAAATAGAGATTTTTGGACAGAAATGTTTTGTTTCCCTCAATGTTTGACCGCACAGGAGAGAGTTTTACGAGGATAAATCTGAAAAATCATGTAATTTTTTGCCAAACAGACCAACTAAGGGGAGAGAGTTGAAATAGTTTTCAGATTTAAGTATCTTTTCCCTAATTTACATATATAGGAATGTATGTCAAAGAAAAAAAGAAAAATCACGGAGATTTGTCGATGACTTGCCTACTTTCGAAAGTTGCACCAAGGATTTTCTCTTTTCTCCTGGATATGTAAAATGTGTTCCTTTTCATTGCCAGATTAAATACGTATGCTTGGGGAACATGAACAGTAAGTGATGTGCAAGGTTTTCCCTCCACTGCACCTTATTGAAGCTTTTGAATCGAAGTTGGAGCATACGAGAAAACTCAACTTTCAGTTCTCTCCCTAAAAAGAGGTAGCGGTGTGACATGCATGACAGCCAGGTTCGGGTAATGTGTCTCATCTTTTTTTTTTTGGCTAAAGAATGTGTCTGTCTGAATAAGCACGGTCTTGGACAAGACACTCGTCCTTGGACTTCTTTCCCGGTTGTGTTTATTTTTGTTAATTTGCTTAATAAAAAGCGCATGTTGTTTTGATCGAAAACTTGAACATGCTGGTATGGATGTTTTATGTATACGTGGGATGAAGGGCCTTCAGCTCCTGCTCCCTCTCACAAAAGAAAATGAGCATGGAAACTGAGCCTTTTACGTTTAGCTGCTGTCACTTTATATAATATTAATAAATCTGCAATCACATATATCTATGCCCGCTTTTGCTTGCTTTAAAAACCTCTTAAATGGGGTTCGGAAGTTATTTAAAAAAATGTTGCAAGATTCAAATAGCATAAAAGAAATAAATAGCATATAAATAACTTGTATAATCCATTTACTGTAAAGATATTACTTTAATAATTTCGTAAATATATCATTTATTTATTTTGTTTTCTGTAAATATGTTATTTACTATATATTCTCTAAAAGAATCAAAGACTTCCACGAAAATTTTCGGGGACTAACCAATGGCCTCTCAGCTTGTCTGCTAGATTTCCCATGACATTTGCCTTAGAGGTCCAAGTGTTTTAGGGACACAACTCTAATATTTATTTTTGAATTACAGCTCTAGTATTTTGTATCCAATTTTGAAACATATTTTTCAGCTTCCTCATTCGGGACATCATCTTCTGAAGCATCATACTCACGTTCATCCTTTGAAGAGCCGTCCTCAAGATTTTAAACATTTTTCAGCACTAAATCTATATTCTATTAATATGATATAATTTTGAATTTTTCAACTTTCATCGAGTTTTATAAACGTGTCTTATTTTATCTAATTTGATATGATTTTGACGTGTTTTGATAATTTAAAACTGTATCTTACCCGTAGGATGTTTTTTTTATTTATTATTTATTTCTCGAACACTTACCAGAAAATTCATTAAAACCTATCCTATCACCTTTATTTTCATATTGGTAGATGTTTATTAAATTTCATAAATTTGAAAACTTTTTTTTTTTTCCATCCCCTTTAAATTTGATGTAACTCTGAGATGCATGCTAGTTTTAAAATTATCCCAAAAACTTAAAAGTATATGAGGCTGATTAACAATGGCTCTGTATTTCATGTTGGCTGGGCTTAGAGATCAGAATAGAAAAATGCAGCATATAGATTTTAAATTTTTTTTTTTAAAACACAGAATACGACTCATGATGGTATTAAAAAGTTAATCAATCAAGTATAATTGTAGATACCTTTTGACAATAGTATCAATCTACTATTGTCAAAACGTATAGCTCAGAATGGCTCCTTCATAGCGTCCTTGCTACGATTGATCTGCTCTATTTTTTGATCTTCCGAGCTATTCTTCTATCTTACGCTCCGTTTGATAAGTTAGTTTATCTCCAACTAAATTGTACTTTTCATCTTAATTTTTATCTTTTTTTGATTAGTCAACAAAATTTATAATTAATTTTTGAGAAGTCAATCAACTGTAACTTAAAAATTTAATCTACGGAGGCTTAGAATCAACTGGTTTGTGGGAACCGTTATGACTTATCAGAGATCAGTTATTTCTTAACTGTAAAGATGAGAGTCTAGAGAGCTCTATTGCAAGCCATAAAATAACTCTTAATTTTCTTAGCCCTAGCAGATACCACTAAGGGTCTATTTAAAACACTAGGATTCAGTGTAGCAGCATGGAAAAATTTCCTTCCTACCGCTTAGTTGGTCTTCTCCCACTATAGAGGAGCGCCATGTGTTAAGTCTTTTTATTACTCCAAGCAGTTTTCTGCAATTACATTCCAACAGTTGGACAACTAAGATATTTATTTAAATTTAGAACTGATATTTATTTATTTTAACATTTAAAAAATATTTTTTTGAAGAAAACATAATTAATTATTTTGACAAGTCAAATAAATAAGTACATCATAGTATTCATCTTAATAAATAAAATAAATATTCACAAATATATAAGTGTTCTATGAAAATATGCTTTCTAGTACAGTCTCAGACACTAGTAATTACTGCGGCAATCGGTATTAGATGAGTAAAAACATACAGAATAATTCTGTTGACTCATCCAGAGGTTTGTGAAGCTAGCCAGATGACCAAATGAACTCACATACTCGAACCTCAAATAATTAATATTTACTTTGATTCATCTCGTAATAAAACAAATATAATTATTTGATTTGGGTTGACCCATGATCATAGACCAAAGGTACTCTTAAGATTGTATAAAGATATTTACGAGAAGCTTTTTGTTTGAAAAGCCCACGTCTATTGATAAAACCAATTGCTGTGTAAAGTGATCATCTACCATATGACTATTCATAACAAGAGGTAGGTGTAGTTGCCATTGCACTACTGGTCTAATTACTTCTTTATTCGTGAGTGCATGCAGCTAATACTCTTATAAGACCTATTTATGAACAAATCATAAATGATGATTCAAATTTTAATTTAATGTAAAAATACTAAATAAAAATTGAGCTCTCAAGTTACTCGAATTAACAACTCATGAGAATACAATTAATCTTAATTAAATGAAGTTGGATATTTCATATGTATGAAATAACTTTCCCCTCAATTCATTTAGCATGTCTTCAAAATACCGAGTTTTTTTAACTAACGAACTAATCTCACCCATTAGCAGATAAATTAGACACGTATACATGAATGTGAGTCCATTAATCATTTAGGATTAAATTTCATCCATAAATCGCCATCAAGTGATTGATCATTACTTCTTAAACTGAACAGCAAATAATTAGTTTTAAGTTGATCAACGGCCTGTACATTAAAGAACTAATATCTATAGGTCCAGTTTAATATTTCCATTCACTTTTCCTGATTTGCTGTTTTGTAATTCATTATCATTCCTATGATCCAAGACCAGATCATCCACTAGTTATAAAATAGACTCGCATCACAATATTATAAAAAATAAAGCACCCAACTTTGTTTGCTGACTGTGAACTATTATTGTTTCACATTGTGCCCTTAGCCATGTCTTCCATGTTTGCGAAAGTACACTTCGCCCACATATAGTTGAGACAGTTGTTTAGTATTGGAACCTAATAATGTATTACTTATAATTAGAAGTGAACAAATATAATTTATTAACAAAAACTGAATTAATAAAAATTATGTTGGAAGAGTGTTGTAATACAAGAAATGGTAAAATATATCAAATGTACAAACGCTTTAGAGGTACTCAATCCTAATATTTTAGCACTCTCCCAATGTATAGGCCGGACAATGTACAAATATGTGGGTAACTATAATAATTAGAAAGTCATGTAAATTAAAAAAAAAAAAAAAAAGCCCGAAACATATTAAAATCCCAATACATGATTTGTTTTAAGGAGATAAAGAGTGTAATTATATGAGTTTGAACTCACCTTCTCTTCTCTTCTGAATCCACATTAGATTATTAATTTATCAAAATTTGAGATATTAAGAGGTGTGAAACAATAGTTTTATATTCAAACAATGTAAGTAGAAAAATTCTTTCGTAGAGTAAAACAAATACCTACAAAAAAATATATACATATATATATATATATAAATATATATCTTATTTCAAAGTTTTTTTCTACATAATTTCGCGTAGTATAATGATAAAAAACGATGGAATTGAATCAAATATATATGACCTATATAGATTGGAGTTGATACTTAGAATTTTTAGATACTAATGTCTTTATTCTTGAGTCTTGACATTATTAAAATATAATTCCTGCCTTCTGATTCCATCAAGCATTAGCAATATTTGTTGCTCGTTTCACATTCCCTGGAATTACTGTGTTTTTTATTTTTATTTTTATTTTTTTTGCTCGAACAGGGTAAAATTCTCCATTTTTTTTTTTTTTTTGGTGGGGCTGAAGTCAAAAAATTCCTTATTGAACAACAAGTGTACCCCCCCAAAAAAAAAAAACAAAAAACTTGCACAAAGTGATGCGTTCTGGAAGGGGATAAATACATAAAAATTCGTGAAAAACCCAAAAACAAAAGTGCGAAAAACAAAAGAGCATGCAAGAAAAGATCAGGCTGGGATTGTCCACTATGAGCAAACACACCGACTTTAATAATAGAGACAAATAGATTTATATATAGATCAAAATAGAGAAAAAGAACATGCTAATAATTAACTCTATCAATACCTACCAAAAAAAAAAAAAAAAAAAAAACAAAACAAAACAAAACAAAATTCTATCAAATTTAGGAGGATTTTGTGCTTGGGGTTAAGAAAAATACAAACTGATTATCCCATCGAATAATATAAACACGAAAAAAAATTTCCCATTTAATAAAATCCTTTTTGATAAAATCTTAAAAGGTTATAAGAGTTATTAGATAATTCTGAAGTCTCGGTGGTTTCACGTGATATATGTTACCTTTTTTTTTATCAGATATTTTGATTGATACAATGAGAAAATTGACTCAAACTTAAATTGTATGTGAGGAGGACGAGCCCTCTACCTGTTAGCACGTTCGCGTATTCAATAAATTTTGATAAAGAACACTAATGGTTTGAAATAAGAGTACATGTTGGTAGAATATAATTTTAGTACCCTATAAAAATGAATTTGCTATAACCCACAAGTAGGGAATTTGATAGTGGAATTCCCATATATTCCCAATTTTGTTTTTATGCACTTTTAAGATCATACATACCCATCTATGGTCACTATCACATCATCGTCAAAGAAAAAAGGAAAACCCATATGGTCATCTTCTATACTCTTATCTAAGTTTCATTTCTACATATATATATAAATATATTTATACATACATATATATAAATATATATATATATATATATATATAAATGAGTGTGTATATGCATTGACTATCATATTCTATCTGGAAATGAAAAATAGTTATGGGATGACATGCATGCTATCATGTTGCATGTAGACATATAGAAAAAAGGGTGAAGCTCTATGTATGTAAAGAGTTCAAATTGCATAAAGTTGGGTCCCACAAGTTCACCTCCAAAGGGAATATATTCATTTTGGAGAATAATTCCCTAGAACAAAAAGATGCTTGAAATTCAAGCAAACATGGCCTTAACACTAAGCCACCCCTACTTTTCAATTGATTTATGGTTATGAAAACATTATTATGAACTAAAAGTTAAGCCTCACCTTTAACTGAATATTTTATAGAGGAATCTTCAATTGTAAATGAGATACTTATTTATTTTATTTTATTTTATTTGTTTTCATGCCCATTAAGAGCAACTAAACATTTTGCATGCAAAGGTGGTGGGGGACAGGCAATGCCCACGCTCCTAATCGTTATGGATTTCAATTTTTTTTTTTTTTGAATTTGAATGTATGGTGATTCGAACTACATAATAGAATCAAGTGTAAATTTATTGCTAAACTATACCTGCAATAACTTTATAGATATCCATTTTAAATCAGCTAAACATCTTAACATGTCCATGTGGCATGCCTACATAGGTTTGATTTAAACAGTTAGGTGGGACCCGGTCAAACATATCTTTTGTAGTAAGTGGGACAAAAACATGCATAGATGGTTTTAAACTATTTTATTTGGCTAATTAAAAAGGAATTTTAAATATGGAACTGTAACCTTATTAAAATGAGCTTTAATTGTATGACTCGTAGAGTTCAAGATCTCTGGGAGAAGAATCTTCTCTTGATTGTCAAAGAAGGAAGCATTTATTCCCATGTTATTAGATTTGGCTGTATAGCTAGCTAGCATGTATTTCTTTTACTTCTTCGCACCATTTTTTTTAATTAAAGAAAAATATACATGTGACACATCTTGCTTAAGCTTTATGAAAGAGCATTTTATTTTAGTTTAAACTTTTTTTTTTTTTCAAGTGGAGAATGTTACTGATATCAAGTTGTTTTCTAAGAGCCCGTTTGGAACAATTATTAGAGTTAGAGTTTTATAAGTTAGAATTAAAATGTATGTATTAGTTGATGTGTGAATTCGAAATGAACTGTAATATATGAAATAGTGTAAAAATTTAAAATGTGTTCAAAAAATATAACACAAAAAAGTTCTTATTTTGTTCCTCTCATCGTTGTGAGCATTTAGACATAACAATTTTCTCATTTCATCTTGAAATAAGAAAGTTATGGACTTTTGGAGTTCGAGTTTTATGGTAGTTCAAGAGAGAGAAAGTGAGTTACAGATTTGAAAATTTTAAAGTCTAATAGACAAAATTCTTATTGCAACCGGTGGTTAAATGGGCCTTAGTTTAGATACCAACCCCAAGCGTGTGACAATATGTAGTATAAGAGAAAATTACCTAAATAACCACATTTTTTTCATTTATTGACCAACATGACATAAATTTCCCATTCTTAATCAACATGACCCAAATTTTAGTTACTTTTAGCTTAATTTTGTATCATATTAGTCTATTGTTAACTTTTTATGTTATGTCGACGAATTTATCTTTAAATTTATGTCATTCAGGTGATTTTTCATATGTATAATAACTAATTATAATTGATCAAACAAGATCATAATTTTTTTTTTCATTTTATTTTTTAAGAACTGAAAGAGATCAACTAGTATCAAGATCTACTATCATGACATGCTAACTTATAAGTTGATACCTAAACTCTCCATTTTTAGTAAAATGCAAAATGCATCAATTACAACTCAAATCAGAGGATTAAAAAAAAAATGAAAACTTGAAAACCTGAAAGAAAAAAAAGTCCTAAAAAACATAGGAGTTTAGGAACCTAAAAGACAAAGAAGCAATCAGTAGACAAAAATAACAACAACATGGCGGCAAAGGATCTAGTAAATACCAATGATATAAATTACCAAAAGGATGTCACATTAAAACCTTATCTAATATTAAAACTTAAAGGCAAAATTTTTGTTAAAAAAAAAAAATCATGATCATTGCTATAAATAACTTGCAGACAGATGATCAGTGTGCAACCATCAATAAGGAAGACTAATTTCCATGTCTCGGAAACTAATCCAATATATAAATATGTATTTTTATGTAACTGAAGAGCAACTAACTTCCCCACTGAATTTTCAAAGAAAGAAAAACAAAGAAGTTCAGAATCCAGCCACAACGGCTAACCGAACAAAAGTAAAAACAATAGAAAAAAACACCTTATAGGAAGGCAAATGAATCCAACCAATAAGTGGTTTCATTTGTATAACTTGAAATCTTTTCCATTTCGAACACGAAGTTTATAGATATTTTTCTTTTTAGAATTAGTAATCTTATCTCTTTGTAAATTACTGAGTTCCGTCAATTTCTCTTAAGATCTTAAAATCACGATCTCTATTTTTTTCTAAGCAAGCGCATAATTAATCATTTTCTCTGTGAACATGACCATTTTAAGAGTCGGAATCTTTTCATCTTTTCTGACCCTCTTTGAAGATGGTATAATTTTATGGTTTCCTATTTTCTTGACTGTCTCTTTCACTACGTGTAGAGTTACAATGATTACCCAGTGGAGATGATTATCATATGCATATGCATTATCAGATACATACTTAAATATAGATGTACATGTATATGTATATTTAGTTTGTCGGTGGTAATATTATAAGTAGATGTCTTTTATCTCTTTCTTGTTCTCTTCTTTTCTTTTTAATATTGTTAATTAGTGTTTATTTTAAAAATCAGAGTACCTTGTAATGTACTTAGATGGCCTCATTAGCATTTATATCAATATTCTATAGTAATATCATAGGGCCATCTTTTGTTTTTTTTGTTTTTGAAAGAAAAGAAAAGTTGACCCATTAATATTGAGTTATTTGTTTGTAATGTGGGTTGGAGGGAGTAGAATTTTTGCATGGAGGACAGTCTTCAATTCCACAAAAGTGACAAGGCAATTAGGTCCCCTACTCCTTTCATCAAAAGCCTCATCACATTGTAATATCCTTCTTTATTGCTTTAAAATTTGATGTTCACTTCCTCATATATTACCAACCACAGACCCCGGCCCTAAAGCTATTTTGGTACCATTTTTTGTTGTCTTTCGGTGCTTTGCTTTCACAACATCCTTATTTGTTTTGAAAATAACATATATTGACTATTTACTCTACTAATTGTCTCATGAGATGTGATGCTTGCTAGTTTGTTCTCATCCTTTTTGTATTTTACCAATTTTCTAATTATTCAAAATGGTTAATAAAAGTATGAGTCTTCGTGATCAAATGCCAACATCATCATTTCAATCTCTGAATATTCAAGGAGATATATATATATATATATATATATATAAATAGGGGTCGAGTATTTTGCCATCACAAGAATTGGTTTTTAAAAGGGAAATTACAAGAACAGTTTTAGGTCTCTACATTAAATTTTTTTTTTCCCCCTTTTGTATTGTTCCTCGCATATTGAATCTAAGTTATGTGGTTGCAAACATAATCTAATTGTAATACCACACTGACACTATCATAATCATAATATATTAAAAAAAAAGCTAATTTAATTAAAATATATACCCAAGAATGCCGATTAACTTAATACAATTTGCATGTGTATACCTCATGGTCAATAATTATAAGTTATTGTACTACTCTCACATCAAAATAAATATTACCTAAAATAATAAAACAAACCCATATTTATGCACTATTAATCTCATTCCATATAGCCGAAAAAAAGAAAAAAAAATGCATGCAGAAACTAGCATTATATTAATTGGTACGATTAGTATTGGATTCTTGTACACTATTATAAAGACGTGATCATTGCATCGAAATGACTCCTATATCAAGACACAGAATATATATAATCCGTTCATTAAAAAAAAAAAAATTTGTATATATATACGCATATATGATTGGAACCTTTTCGTTGGTAATGACATAAAGGGGTGTCTTTGTGTTTTAAAACATGATGGCTGTTTGGTTAGGGTTCATAATAATTATATTAAAAAGGGAGTCGTACTACGAAATGCATAGAGACCAAAAAATATTAATATATATCTATATTTGTAAGTCATGCATGTATATTAGTGGTGACTATATACTGTGAAATAATAGTCTGTGTTGTAATGATCAATGTATGAGGGCTGTCATATATATATATATATATATATTTATGTATGTATATATATGTGGTTCAGAAAAATAAAAGAAGGATAAAGTATAGCCCATCATCATTGCTTGAGAGGTCTCACTCATATCTTGTAATACCAAAAGCTTCACATGCTAGAAGAATAAAAACTGCTTCTATAAAAGATGTACTCTTCTTTTGGTCACGGCAAAACATGCATACATGAATAATATTCTCTCTCATACGTACATACAATATCACTACTGTCAGTATACTTATACCGTTATTTTTTTGTTTCAATATTTTTTTTTTGGAGATCGTTAGCACATGATATACCCTCTTTACATAACCTTTTGAGATTCCATATATGTATATGTATAAGTAGAGTATTCACAAACAGAAAAAAAAAAAAAAGAAAAAGAGAAAGTAGTTTGAGGCCGGATTAGGAAATATGGTTAGAGGGTATCAATTTAATTGAGATATTCTAAATTTTTTGAGATCAGTCAATATTTTTTTTTTTTTTCACTACGTTCACTTAAAAAAAAGGAATATAGGTATAAAATTAGGGCAATATATATTTGAGGATTTATCATAAGATATAATGAAATAAATGCACATTTTTTGATTTTGTTAAATTGGTATAATGTTGAGTATTATGATAGAGATACATATACATTTCATATCACCCAAATCAGAAAAATCTATCTTTCACTCTAATTAATCAACTAATTAAAGAAGCTAAATATATTTATGTAATCTTGGTAAGTGTATAATAATGTAGAGAGAGAGAAAGAGAGTATCTTTATGCAAAAGAAGGCCTGCATATTAGAATAGGTGTTCTTTAAATCTCTCTCTCTCTCTCTCTCTCTCTCTTTAGTTTTATTATATTAATATCTTAAAGAAATTTTCTTTTATGTAAGGCTAGCTTGTCCCCCAATTCTTTTCTTTCTAGTACTACATGAGAAACCAAAGCCCACCCGGCTCTCTATCTCTTCTTCAAAAACGCACCCTATTCTTCCCTATTTGCATCGCATTTGTTCTTGAATCTCTTCGTATTCTCTCCCCAGAGAGAAAGAGAGAGAGAGAGAGAGAGAGAGAGAGAGAGAGAGAAAGAGAGAGAATAATGTTCCAACACAAGAAGCCCTCAACTATGAATTCCCATGACCGTCCCATGTGTGTTCAAGGAGACTCTGGCCTTGTCCTCACAACCGACCCCAAGCCTCGCCTCCGATGGACTGTCGAACTTCACGAACGCTTTGTCGATGCCGTCACTCAACTTGGAGGGCCTGATAGTACTGATACTTAAAATCATCTTCCTTTTTTTTTTTTCTTTTTTTTTTTTTTGAAGATGTTCTTTTTGTTATTATTATTTTTTTCTTCAAGTAATTCTCACGTTATCTTTCTTTCTTTATTTGTTTTTCGGCGATTTGCAGAGGCCACGCCGAAGACGATCATGAGGGTTATGGGTGTGAAAGGGCTCACACTTTACCACCTCAAGAGCCATCTGCAGGTTTGAATAATAGATCATATCATAACAATTTAAATACAAACAGTTTTGTTTTTCGTTTTTTGTTTTTGTTTTTTTGTTTTCTTTTTCTATTGTTGCACTTTTTTTGACATGCAAACTTTCTTGGTCGATTCTTTGAATCCTATTTTCTCTCCTTTGTTTCTTTGTTTCTTAATTTCCCTTTCCTTAATATAATTAACATGTTATATATATCTTCTTCAACCTGAATAGAAATTCAGGCTAGGAAAGCAGCCTCACAAGGAATTCAATGATCACTCGATTAAGGATGGTATGAGAGGTGACTCATCTTTCTAGGGTTCCTTGTGTTAATTCGGTTCTTTGTGCCATTTCTTTACTTTTCTATTATTAAAATTTGTTCTTTGAAAGATGATACCTTACTTTTTTTTTTTTTTTTTTTTTAATCTTTGCTTACAGCATCAGCTCTAGAACTTCAACGAAATACCGCATCTTCTTCCGGGATGATCAGCCGCAGTATGAACGAGTACGTGTTTTTATTTTTATATTTATTTTAATTTCTTTGTCTTGATTTTTCTCATAAAACATATGAGATTTTCCATGCATGGAATGGTAATTTTATCATGATATTTCCATTTAACACATAATTAAACTCTTTTGAATCAAAGAAACAATCGCCTGAGTTTTTTTTTTCTTTTTTTCAATTTATATGGGGGTAATTAATTTGGGGGGTTTCGGATTTTCTTGTGGAATGTGTATGTGTGAAACTGTTATGTGTAGCAGTAACTCACACATGGTTGATGCGATTAGGATGCAAATGGAGGTGCAGAGAAGACTGCATGAACAATTAGAGGTAAATCAATTGTAACATATAATAAACAAGTTTACCCCACACACACACACACACACATATATAATGATCATGCAAAACTATACTATATGTATATATGAGGAAAAGAAAAGTGCAATTTCATAGTCTTTATGGAATTTACTTTTTTGTTTCCCAAACTTTTTTAACATATTTTTGCAGGTTCAGAAACACCTCCAGTTGAGAATTGAGGCTCAGGGAAAGTACATGCAAAGCATATTGGAGAAAGCTTGTCAAACACTTGCAGGTGAAAACAACATGGCCTCGTCAGCTGGAAGCTACAAGGGTAGTATTGTAAATCACCATGGTGTTAATCCACATGACATGGGACCTTTGAAAGATTTCACCTCTCCTCTTGGCTTTCTATCTTTTCAAGATCTTAACATCTATGGAGGTGACCAGCTTGATCTTCAACCGAACATCGATAGGCCATCCCTTGATCATGGTTTTTTGCCAAATAATGGCGATAACCTTTGCCTTGGAAAGAAGAGGACTAGCCCTTACACTGGGAGTACTACTGGAAAGAGCCCTTTGATTTGGTCGGATGACCTCCGGCTCCAAGACTTGGGAACGGCTGCATCTTGTCTCGGACCGCCTGATCATGATCCATTCAAAGGCGATCAGATTCAGATGGCACCGCCATCGATTGAGAGAGGATCCGAGATTGATTCATTGTCTGACATTTATGAGACGAAACCGGTGATTTCTAGTGATCCTATGGGGGAGAAAAAGTATGACGCGGGAGGAGCAAAACTCGAAAGGCCATCACCAAGAAGGGTTCCTCTCGCCGGAGAGAGGATGAGCCCTATGATTCAAGGAAGAAATTCACCTTTTGGGTGAAGCCTTAATAATTGCTGTTTAGATGTAAGTTATATTAAACTCCGAAATATGAGATCTAGGGTTTTGGTCATGAAAGTTGATTTAGTTATATATCCACATTTGAGTTTCTACTCATGAGTGTATGATAAATGCCATCCATGGCAAACCCATTAAAGTTACATAATTATCAAGTTAACAAGAGCATTTGTGCTAATTTTATTGTAATCTTTGTTTCATTCCTAGCTAATTGATACTACAAATTACTCTTATGCATATGAAATAGATAGCTAATAATTATTAATCTAAAGGTTTCCTTTACTAATTATTAATCTTTGTCTGATTTAGTTTGTCTCCATTTTTTTTTCTAGATAATATTGATATTTTTGGAGTCTGTTTTAAGGGGAAAAATGAATCTTTTTTCTCTGTGTGTGTGTGTGTGTGTGTGTTTGTTTTTTACGACAGTTGATGTTATGTTTTTTTGTTTTGTTTTTTTTTTTTCCCGTTACTTTTTGTGCTCGGTAAATACAATAATGGTAAGAAAACAAAATGATAAATTATAAAACCGAGCGTATAGTCCTATAAATTAAAATATGACGATGTTAATTCATGACATGAGAATTTGAAAGAATGAAAAAAAAAAGAAAAAGAAACAAACAAATACGAGAATAGATTTGAATATTTCTTTGTAGTTGTTTTTAAACTTTTAAGTTGTCAAATTGTCAAGCCTACATAACAGCAGGCATGGAAAATTTGTCTCCCCTAGGCTTGTTAAAATAGTAAAAAAAAAAAAAAAAAGATTCTTAAATTGAATTTTATTCTCCATATGATGGGAGAAAAACATAAGAATACTGCCAGTGTTGTATGAGTATACAATATACTTTGGTGTACATGTAGGTCATGTTTCAGTTGAGGGTCTCGTTACTCTTCCAAAGCTTCAACGTCATATATTAAGATATATATGCCCAAAAGATAGCTTGGGGCCAAAAAAAAAAGAAAGGAGGCAACATGCATATTTTGAGTTTACCATGACATATCTCTCTCTCTCTCTCTCTCTCTCTCTCTCTATATATATCTATATCTTGTGTGTGTGTGTGTTCCCCCCCACCCCCTTACTATGGTCAATGTGAGTTGTCTTCTTTAGGAGGTTATTCTTGCCAACTCTTTAAGCTTTTTGACACTTATCTGCTTTCCTTCTGGTAGTTACCTTAAGTTAGTTATATGCTCTTATCATCGAAAACATAACCATTACGATTAATTTAAAAAAAAGTAATGATAACAATACTAATACTAATCTTATCATCGTTTTATTAGTAGATGCAATTAACTGATGTGATTTATTAATAAAAAGATATCAGCTTACACACACATAGGGTAAGTTAAGATTAGAATCGAATCTTCTACATTTTAGAAAAAAAAAAAAAAATTGCAAACCAAAATCCTCAATAAAGAAAGCAACAATAAAACAATAAAGAAAGCAACAACATTTCTTTAACTATGAATTCAGATCTTGATTTAGTTTTGAGTTAAGGTTGTATATATACCTCCTTTTCCATGAATTATATAAAAACAAATAATTTCTAAGGCTAAAAAGAGAAACGGACCAAAAGTATCTCTCTCTTGGCTCTTTTTTCTTTTCTCCTTTAGTACTTTCACATATACATTCTCTAACTCCAATTTAAGGAGGACGACAACATTACCATTCACGTCTTTCTTTTCTTCCTTTTTTTATCTTTTATTTTTGTTGGAATGGTAGTGTTGGTGTACTCGGATAGTCAGAAAAAAATTTTAACCTTTTCATACTAAGCCCAGGAGTAGTACTAGTTTGACACGGTAAAATTTTAGTTTATGTATAGGATGATTCGTAGGATTGTCCAGTCTTAGTTATAATAATTTTAATATTTTTGACATTCAATTAGATAAGTGTAAAGAGTTAAAAATCTAAATAAGAATCTAAAAAATAAAAACATGTTTATTTGAGACTGTTTTCATGATTTTCTCCTATGTGTACATATATATGGTTGGTTGGGAACGTTGGCGATTCTACCTCTTTTAGCTCTGCGGTAGTTTTTTCTGTTACAGTACATGTGTATATATATACACACACATATAATTTCCTTTTAGCCGATACCAATCCTTGTTGGAATGTTAATAATTTTCCTTTTTTTTTTTTTTCTTGTGCTTAAAAAAAGTCCATTTGGTAATGACTAATATTTAATATAGGTTTTTAAAAATAAATGGAGAGCTGAAAAATGGCACACTCAAATTTATGAAAATGAAAAAAAAAAAAAAAAATCAGAATTCCACTTCAACTGCAAACGAAATGAAAAATAAAAATAATATGAAACAATGATCTATAAAGAGATGTATGAATCCAACCAAATATTAATTTCATTAATATGTCTTCTTTATAATACGAAGTTTATAATAGATATTCTTCTTTTCAGATTCAATGATCATGTCTTTTCGTATATTATTAAGTTTTACTAGTTTATTTGAAGATCTTGAAACCCTAAACTTACTTCTTTCTTAAGAAGTGCATGGTAATGACTAGATCCCTCTCGCAAAACCAATATTTTATCAATCCTATTAAAATGAGGCGCATATATATATATATATATATCGCACTATATCTCGCAGAAATTAATTAATATAGTAGTTTTTAACTTCACATTTGTGCAGAGGTTCCTCTTTGGTGTTGAAAAAAGATGGTTGTGCCACTTACCTTTATTGGTAACAGAGAAAAATTTAGTCACTGCAAGTTGGCAAGAAAGCTCCTTCTCTCCAACCTCAAAGAGAGAGAGAGAGAGAGAGAGAGAGAGAGAGAGAGAGAGAGATACACAGAGAGAAGAAGAAGGAAAAAAAGAAGAAAGAAAAAAAAAAAAAAAAAGGTAATAAAGCCTAAAGGGAAGGAAGAATACAACGCACTCCCACGCGTGCAAATATCGAGGAAGCTTCTATCTTTATGTGCGAAAAGTTAAAGGAGTTGGTTCTCTTCTCACCTTGAAAGAAAGCTGATAATTATGATGATAATTCATTTACATATATTTATATTTATACAAATATGCATGGGATTGGATTTCCCTTTTCTTTTTTGTTCTACTCACTTTACATGCAATTGTGACTACATTTCCACCAAATCATCCATATGATGATCATATGGTCTCGGTTCTATATATATCTAGGAAGTTGTATATATACATATACATATACATAAATATATATTCAAAGGCATGCACATCCCCCCATGCATATACGCAAATCATTTGCAGTACACTCCTATTTTAATCAATTCAACCATGCACTTTGGATTCTGTTTCCTTACATATTATATTTTTATTTTTATTTTCAGATGAACTTTATTTGGGTCTTGCAAAGAATTTAACAACCCTTACAAAGTATACTCGAGAAGCTTCTTCTGTCCCCTACTCCCCTACTCTCTCTCTCTCTCTCTCTCCCAAGTAAAACTTAGGAGTACCCAACTATAACTACAATCTCATCACATGGTTACAAGCTCAAAGATAAAAAGGAAGATCACAAATAGCTTACTTCTTACATATATATATATATATATATATATGTCAATATATCCACACACACATATATTGATTTCAATTATTTATATTTTTGCTTGTTTTATTTTAATAATATGTATTCTTCCTGTAAGTAAGGTGCTGCTTTCGTGGTTGTTTGAGATCGCTTTTCGAATTCCATCATTTATTGGTCTTTGCTAGCTACTATGTCTCGTTTGGATGAGTTAGTGTAATAACTATTACTGCATTCAAATGCAATAGGCATTTGCAATTGGTAGGCCAATTATTGAAGTGAATTCATTTGAATGTTTAACTATTTCATAATCACTTAACTCAAATCCAAATCTAAATTTTCACTTTTTAGAAATCTATATCAATACTAATTTTTTTGCATCTACACTATTTAAATATTATCTTTAACAAAAACTATCCAAATAGTCCCTTAAAAAAATCTTGAATGTTTGCATTTAAATGCAATTGATAATCCAAACGGGCCCGCTATGAGTATTCCATTCTATTAAGAAACCCAGAATAAGATTTTCAAGAATTATGTGTGTTCCAAATTTTTCGTAATAGTACTATGCAATACTATAATAAAAATTTGACCTTTTATTGAAAAAAAAAAAAAAAAATCTTGAATGTTTATATTTAAAACGGTCTATGAGTATTCCGCATTCTATTAAGAAACCTATAATAAGATTTTCAAGAATAATGTGTGTTCCAAATCTTTTGTAGTACTATGCAATGTGATAATAATAATTAGACCTTTTATCTTAAAATCAATAATTTCAAGAATTCCAAAGATATTCGAATCCACCAACACACCGTCGGAGTCCAGCAAAAGCTAGAAAGTCATAAATCTTTGAAAGCTTTATCAGCCAGATTTATAATGGTTTAAATCATAATTTTGGTTCAGTATATTAAAGACTACTTCTTCATGGATTATGGCTTTGGATTATAAAGTTAAAATTTCCGTAATGTTTTTATAAGATTGTAGTTGTGGACTATGAAGTTTTGATCATGTTTAAATAGTTTACAACAATGTCCAACTTTAAAATTCAAATTCTGAAAAACTATCCAAAATATAGTAGGCCATTTTGTTAGAAGATATTTATTGAACTGCAATATATATTAGTAATAAATGAAAAGAAATAGTTTTAAAACGCCAAAATCGAATTATATGCACTCCTACGTGAGGGGTGCCGCTGGGAAGAGAGAGGAGGATTACCTTTGCGCGCGCGCGCCAAAAAAAAAAAAAATAAATAAAAAAATCCTAGATATATAGCCAAAACAATTGGGGAAGAAGTGTTACTGCTCACTTGGTGAAAAAGATAGTTTTAGGTGGTGTTTGGTATTGATTTGGAAATGAAATCTCACGATTTTTAGTAAATGTGTTTTTGTAAAGGGACTGATGCAGGTCATCAAGTATAGGGAGGTAATTTTCCCCCTGTCACACACTCATATCTAGTGTTATAAATAAACATTAGGGTTATTTACATAAATGTTTCAATTGGAGATCATGATTTAAAAATATCTATTTTTTCTTTAATTTATATGAATATCTAAATTGATATTTTTAAAGGCAATATTACCATTTCATCAAGAATAGAAAAAAAAAAAACAAATAATTAAAAAATGAAAAAAAAAATATCTAAAAGCAAATCTTTCATTCAAGGAAAAAATAAAGATCATTTTACTTAATTTATTATTAAACAAAAAAGAA
This sequence comes from Ficus hirta, assembly GCA_038430175.1. Classification (NCBI taxonomy): domain Eukaryota; kingdom Viridiplantae; phylum Streptophyta; class Magnoliopsida; order Rosales; family Moraceae; genus Ficus; species Ficus hirta. The sequence continues at coordinate 15,516,405 of CM076594.1, read as the reverse complement.
ATATTATTTATATAACATATAAAAAGCATTCATTATGATAAATAATTAGTCATTAAGATAAATTCACAGCAAGCATATTAAAAATAATATTATTAAGAAATATTAAATACTTTATTAAAACCTAAGAAAAACATCATAATGATATATTAATTATCATAAAGAAAGAACATCATAATGATATAATAATATTATAAAGAAAAAACATAGCACATTTTAAAAAAAATATATAATGATCTAGTAATTACCATAAAGAAATAAACAATTTCATATCACATTTAAACTTTAAAAACTTCATATCACATTTAAACTTTAAAAACTATCTCTTTATAAAAATTAAAAAAAAAACTTTAGAAACTATCTATTAAAACAATATCAATAATAATATAAATAATAAATTATCAAAAATTCAAAATAATGTATTAATTATCATAAAGAACTCAAATCATAGAAAAAATTGTTTCTAAGAAATCTAAATCATACTTAAGAAATATGACTGTAAAAAAACAAAAAATATAAATCATACTAATAAGCAATCACCATAATAAAGAACTAGTAATAAGATAAAGATAAAAAAAAAATGATGAACAAATAAGGAAAAAAAATAATGAATCTAACGAGGGAAAATTATGTTAAATATGGTAAAAGGCTAAAATAGATAATACAAGCAGTTGTTCTTTTAAAATAGACGTTTACGAGGTATTATCAAAAAATTGATATATTTTAAAATAAAATTCTAAAAATAAACTTTTTGTGTAATTTTTTCTAAATACTATGAAGTGTAGAGGTCAAATCTTTTTGAGCCTCATGATCTAAGGGTTTATCTTCTGTCCCTTTTAGAGAAATCAATTCCTAGCCATTAAGGACTTGTACGAGAGAAAACTTATAAAGTTCTAAAATTAATCGGTGCCCACATACTGATTATTTTAAAAAGAAGAGAATAACCTGGAAGATCAAAGGTTGAGAAGCCTTGATGAAACTACCGTGCTACGAGGATTGTTCATTGTGAAGAAGAAAAAAGGACATAGCATATTATTGATACTAGCGATATGACTTCAACAAATCTTATCCATATTTTATGTGAGTAATTGGTCTAAACGGTTCCTAAACTCTTTATGAGGTGACGGTTTTATTACTGTTTCATTTTTTTACCGAGAAGACCCTGAACTTTTAAAATATTGGTCATTATAGCCCTTTCCATTCAAAACTGTTAAACTTTTAACGGAACGAGTCACGTATAATGCATGTGATTTAATTTAAGAGAATATTTTAGTAATCTAACAATAAATAATTTAAAAAATAAAAAAATCATAAAAAAAACAATATTTCATTATTTTTTTTTCTCTCTCTCTCTCTCTCTCTCTCTTCATTACTCATATCCCAGGGTGGGGCGAGAGCCCAGATTGGTAGGGGAGGGGGGCTCGCCGGTACCCAAATCGCGGCAGGGAAGGGGGGGTGGGGGGGCTCGCTGACGCTCAAATCACCTTGGGGGGGGGGGGGGGGGGGGGAACCACAACCAGATCGGGAGGGGCGCGACCACATCGCGCACGGGGGCCGTCTTGAGGACGGCACCGGTTGTTTGCAAAGGTAGGGGTTGGGGGAGGAAGGGAGAGAAAGGGGAGAGATATAGGAATTTTTGGGAGATTGGAGTGTATTTTAGTCTATTTACTAAAAAAATGATTATTTGAGCAAGATTCTCTTAGAAATTTAACGGAATTTGGCGAAAAAGACTGTAATGGCCAAGAAAATAGGATTTTGGGGTTATCTCAGGAAAAAAAAAAAAAGAAGAAAGAACAGAAATAAAACCGTCATCTTTTAAAGAGTTCAAGGACTATTTAGGCCAATTATTCTATTTTATGTAATAAATATGTGAAATCCTACGTAATGGTTAACTTTTTTTAAATTTTCTCCCATTGTGTTGTCTACTATAACCATAACCATCACGATCTCCTCTACGCCCCTAACTCCGATGCAAAGGCCAGATCTCCTACTTGCCGATCTCTGTGGTGTGGTGGAGATGGCACCCGCCTATATATATATATATATATATATATATATATATATATATATATTTTATTTTCGGATTCCATTACTAAATCTATTATGTAAATAAACTACTTGTATTGTGTGATTCAATGATACTTCGTTTTTTTTTTTTTTGGAGCATTTATTGCTGGATTTTTGTGATTTTGAAAGTATTCATGTAACAACGACAGTCGTGATTACCATTGTTACCGAGATTTCAGGTAAATATTAACGGATACTGGCCAATAACCACCGCTGGTATATGATTAAGCACCGTTGATACCTGATTATTGTCTAGTACCGTAATAGATATGTACCGATAGATAACCACTGTCAATATTTAGGGGGTGTTTGGTAACACATCTCAACTCCAACTAAACTGTATTTTTCTATCTTAATTTTTGTTTTTTTCTGAAAAGTCAACAAAATTTATAACTACTTTTTAAAAAGTTAATACTATTCAAACTTAAAAATTTCAACTCAACTCAAACTCAACTCATTCACCAAACACCCTCTTAGTCAATTATCGTCTGGTATCATGGTGGTTTATGGATTTTTGCTAATGATTTTTACTTTTTTGTAATGTAGCAAACTTGTTAAGTGCCCATTTATAGATAGTAAGGTAGCAGCTCATGAATATGATGACCCATGTTTAAGGCTAATAAGTAATAACCTAGGGGCCTATGATCATAGTTTGGCCCATATTTTTTTGTCCTGACTATTTGAGTAAAAGCTATCTCAAGCACAGACAGAGAGGCCCAGGGAACAACATATCTTCGGTGTCCCAAACATATAATTATATAAGTAGTGGCATCAGATATCAAAGTCACTTGTAACAAATGTCAGTCTTCTCTTTTTTTTTTTTTTTTTTTTAAGCTGGTCAGGTGCGGGTCCCTTGGTATACATAAATTTAGCTTTTGGGCACATGAATTTGAATGTGATGCCAAAATAGCTGAAACTAAAGCAGAAAATATTGAAATTCAAGATTATGAAGGAAAATTGATAAGAAATTTTCCAGGAGGAATAGTAAAGGGAAGGGTAACATTGGCTAGCTCACTAGGTGGAACAGGGATTTAGGATCTTAGATTTTATGTTCCAAACTTGATCAAAGTGTTTTTTTTTTTATTATTATTATTATTTTAAATTAATAGGAAAGTTTCTTCAACGTCTAGGTGATGATCAATCTTTAACTTATGGCGGTTGACAGCTTTTCTTTTTGGCCTTTTCTTTTTTTTTTTTTTTTTTTCTTTTTGGCCCCTTTTTTTTTTTTTTTTTTTTTTTTTAACTTGGGGATTGGGGTTTCAAAATCTTTATCTTATAATAGTGTTAGAAGTGAAATTACAACTAAGTTATACTGCAATCACCTTTTGACCTTTTCTAATGACAATTATTGTATTTTTTACTTTTTATTAATAATAATAGAGCAGTTCAGATAATGAATTAGATAGAAGGTGTGAACCTAATTATGATACCTCTATCCAATTTCGATATCAGTTACTTTCTCGTCATTCATAAAATAGACAATAAAATACCAAACCTGAAAGAAATTCCCTAGTTTTCCTTGACATTAATTGTCCTATTTCGGTCATAAATGGGTCAGAATAGTACCTATAGCTACGTAATTATATATAATAACATTTTTTTTTTTTTTTTGGGTCGTAATAACAATAAATGTCTAGCAGAACAGTTAATAAGAAACAACTAAATTAACTGACAACATGAGTTTATTCCATGCCCATCCATGAATATTGCTCTTTTCAGCTCTTCAGTTGTTAGCTATACGTAGCTTTTGACCACCCACCATATATTAACACTTAATTTCAAAGAAAAAACAAGATTAACTAACATGAAACGATATACCAAATTAACATTTAATCCCACCCAATAGTACATGTTTTTTTATAACTAACTAATAATCAGTAACAAAAACTAAGAAACCATAACCCTAACTTAAAAAGTATAGATAAAAACTTGGGGAAGTCATCATCGTCATCATCCTCCTCCTCCATGAGATGATTTACGTAATTATTACGAATTACCGGTCAATGTACTCCGTCAAATATGTCGGCTGGAGGGATAAAGGAGTCTACTGAGAGCCCCGGGACGTTGAAAACGACGTCGTCAATGCTCCAAAGCTCTTCCATCCTTGTCCTCGTGTACTGCATGGAGAGCTCGCTGCAACGGAAGATGGTGGCAATGGAACGGCCTTGGTGGGCGATAAGGACTCCGTCGACGTCCCTATAATCGCCGATGCTGCTCCCAATCGTTGTCTCCCAATAAATAGTCTCTGACATTTCGTTCTCTGGCGACTCAACCCTAGTCAAGTGGGAGTCCTCTAGGTATATGAGCAGGCCACTCTTCTGGCAAAAGTAGCCGTATAATGCGTGTCTTATCACCTCAGCGTGGCCCTCGCTTCTCTCCATCACGGCGGCACGATCCGCTGACACTTTCAGCACGAAGCAATCGTCATCACCGATTCGCTTCTCGCCTAGGCATTGTGCTTTTGCGAATAAGCTGGCTGTGCTCTTCGGATCTAGGCCCTAATTAGAAAAAAAAAATGTATATATATATATATATATGGAGTATTTAATTTACATGTTTGTAATTAAAATACATTGATAGAAAAATAGCAACAAGAAGAAACGTAACAAGATCAACATTTCTTCTGTGGTCTTATAATTATTCCATTTCTTATTCATTTCTAGCTACTTGATTTCCAAATTTTTCAGCTATATTTGCTAATAGTTATAATAATCTTTTTTTGGTAAACTAATAGTTATAACAATTCATGTACTATGTATGCAAATACAACTAATTTAATCTCATGTCTCATACATATATATGTCATGATCATACGTATTGGCATCCATGTCACATGTAGATCATGTTTCGTATATTTAGGACCTATATTTAATTGCCTTCCTTATTAGTAGGAAGAAATCACTGAACGGATTTACAAAATCAATAAAGCACTAAAGATTAAAAAAGTAAAAATAATAGCCCAAAAAAAAAAAGCAAACATAGAGAGAGAAGAAAAAAAAGGAGGTTTTGAAGAGGAATAATAAGTCGAATAATAATAAACAAGAAAAAATAAACAAATAAAAAGAAAGAAACAAAAGACTACAAGAAAAGAAGGCCAAATAATGCAATAGATAACAGATATCCGACACTAGTAGTCACTAAAGTGGAAAAAAGAAAAAGTGAAAGCGAAGACACAGATAATAATACAAACACTTTAGCTGGGAATAAATATACACACACACACATATAGATGTATGAGTTTATAATCCCAATGTAATGAATGAAGAAAGAATATTATTTATGGGTGTATAGTCTAATGTATATGACGCTGTGGATGACGTCAAAAGTCTTAAGATCACGTGCCTTTGAACTTGGAATTGTTCAAAAAGAAGGGAAAGCCTTGTAGGGTAAAGCATGAGACAGTTTCTCTATCATTGTCAGCCATATATGCTCTCTCCTATCCATTATTTTCTATCGGGATTGTGACTTGTGATTTGTGATATTTGTTCCTACATCACTCTCTTCCGTTTGGTAAAGCAATTTTTAAATAAAAAATAAATACCCCACTTGAGTTTTTCTTCTTTATCGAGCAACACACAAGTTTATATTCTAGCGCAGCTTAGCTTAGCTTAGCAAATTAGAAACTACCAAAATTATATTTACCAAAATAATGAGAGAGAAAAAATATAGAACATCATTTCACTTTGAACATGTAATGTATGATGTATAATTGTAAATATTCTTAGCAAAAGCACTAGCAAATAAGGAAAAACACTATTTTAGAAACTTGATAAAGTCTCGGCAGCAAAATCTTATGGTATCACAAAATTCACAAACATATAAAAACCAAACAATTCGATGCTCTCTTTTGTTTTCTAATTTTTAACCTAAAAATTATCACTAGTGAGTGTAATTTTTGGCAACATAGTATCGTAGTTGCAACTTATTATACTGTACTTGCGAGCGTATAGCCTAAGAATACATCTACATTAGCTTTCGAAATTGAGTTTTCAAAATTAAAAAAGAGAAAAGAAAGAGCTAATTGAGAGTGATGATCATTCAAATACCTGAATGATGCGGCGGAGAGGGCGTTGGGGGCCTTTGGCTGCGTGGGTTCCGAGCCAAGGGGTATGCCTCCACACGGTCTTCCCATCGCTGCCGGCGACCACCTTATTCCCTCCGACGACCAATTCCAAAGACCACATTCCAGGGAGCATTTGCCACAGCACAAAGCACCCACTTTCCCCACTCCTTGTTCCTAAAGTCTTCACATTTCTGCCTGTGGACACCTCCGTTTCACAGCATATCATCTTCACTATCCCACTAGCGTACATGTTCTTGTTGCATTTTTGTTGCTTTAAACACCCCGCCGCCGCCAAGTATTGTTGTATTATGTAGTGCGCAATTGAAGTCTCCTGAAAATTCCAAGTATATATATATATATATGTTAACCATCAACTCAAGATTGCATATGTTACAAGTTGAATATTTGTCCCACATTTACAAGTTTTCGACCCAAACCCGTTCAACAGCATAGAACATTTGGTGGTTTAATTTGCAATGTGTTACGGATTAGTGTAAAAATGTACTGATGAAAAAACTAAAATATTGTTTTCTCTCTAAATGCCCACTTTGAAAGCAAAGTATCATTTGGTGAAAAGGCTTTTCTAACCCTTCAAATTTGTCTCTAAAAGTGTATTTTCTTTCCCATTAACAAGATTGAATCTATAGGGGGGGGGGGGGGGGGGAAAAAAGAACATAACCAAAATGTTGTTTGTTGCATGTATTTGCACACACACACACACACACACATATATATATATATGGAAGTAAACTTACAAATGGGATGTCTTTGAGATGGAGGAGGTGATCAATATTAGGGTCATTGACTTGAGGGATTGGAGCAAGAGGGCAACCTAAGACACCAAGCAACAACCTTAAATCTTGTCTTTTGGCCGGAATATTGCAACTATATGACGAGACTGAATTAAAATTGTTGCTTCCATGGAAACCCTTTTGAACCTTAAACCATTCCCTAATCACTTCCCAAGAACTCTCTTTCTTGTTCCCTTCTTCTTGCAATTCCGGGTCTGGACCTTCCATCAATGGCGTCAATGGCTGTGCACACCATATTTGCTTTTTTCTTGGCTTGGACCCCATAATAACACCAAGGAGAAGAAGAGTTTTGAAGCTGAATAACACCAAAGAGAATATATATATATATATATATATGAATATAGATATGGATATTGTTGTAAGGTTTGAGAGAGTAGGAATGGGAAAGAAGAAGAAGAAGAAGAAGAAGAAAACAAGAGGTGTTTTTGAAGACAAGAGGATAATTAGGAAAAGTATAGTGGGAAGAGACAAAAAGAGACAGGTTATCTGTCGAACGGCAGAGAATTGTATTATTAAAATACAATTCACAGTGTATAGTACACACTCGCATGTTGGGCTGTCTATTTGCTTTATTCTTCTTCTTTTGGACTCTCTTGTCGTTTTTTAATATTTTTTATTTATTCTTTGTTTGAGCTACATCCCAAGCAAGAGCCAAGAGGCCCCAGATGTGTTTCTTTTGTTTCTCTCTTTTCCAATGCCTCGAAATACCGTAATGTCATCTAACAGATATAATTTTATGATAATTTTATATTTGATTTTATTATAAAATGTAGAGTTTGAATCTCTTTATCTTAAATTTTTTTTAAAAAATGACAACCCTAGTGTCCATCTTTGTTCTCCTCTGCCTTTTTTTTTCTTTTTTTTTATTTTTTTTTTATAACATTCGTAAAATTTGTTCAATACTATGGTTGGTGTAGTGTGTTAATTATGAAAAATGGCTTTTTGTTAATAAATCATGTATGGTTAGGTATCAGCGCAATACCCTTGATTCTTCTTCTTTTTTCAGTTGGTTAAAATAATTAATTAGGACATATATTAATTCCTAACTATATATGTTGATATTGTTTGCTAGGAGGAAAAAGTAAAAAGAAGGATTAAGACTATAGGAAAAATAGTGAAAAGATTTTATGAGCTTTATTAATTGTATGGTACACGGAAAAAAAAAAGTTAAAGATTGAGTGACAGATAATTTTAATATCTCCTACTACTTAAAGATTAGATAAGAAATCAGTAACTAGGAGCTGACCCTAAGAGAAAAAAAATGAGTGAGATATAAAGAGAAGATTAACATTCTTGGCCCGAAGTTTGGTGTATCGTCGAGTCTGTGGTATTCAAATTTCATCTAGCGAGTCTGTTGTTGAATGTTAAGACCTGATTGAAGCTATGAATGAGGTTGGGTAGCCGTTGGTCATGAGATTTTTGCCAGGGCATTGGCCATCGTCTCAGTTTGTCTGTTGGTGGTGGTTTTGGTACGTGGGAGGAGGCAAGTAATACGGTGGTGTACCTGTCAGCCTTTGTTGTTGTAAGAGGTACGATGTTTGCCAATTACTTGTCTTTTTTGTCTTTTACTTCCTCCAATATTGAGAGGCTTGACTCTCTTTGATGTTTTGATGTTCTAACTTGTGAATTTTATCCCCTTTTTTTAATAATAACGGTGGTTTTTATCTCGATTATTTGTGAGTATTTGTTTTGTTTGTTTAGTATTCGATTTTGTTTTTTATCTGCAAGATCTGTTTATTTAAAGTTGCTTGTTTAGCTTTGATAATACAGATTTCTTGTCATTTGTATCTGTATGAAATTAAAAACATAATAATAAATAAATAAATAAATACGTGAAAGGCCAATGATGCTGCACAAGCTCGGGCTATTAATTAATAGAGGTTATTATGGTATTATGACAAAGTTGATTTGGGTTAACATTAATCGGGAAACGTACCCACTTTATATATATATATAGGACAAATCTACCAAATCTCATGTGTTTTGCAATTTGATTAAAATTAACTTTCCGTCGGTAACCAAAATCCCAAAACAAAGAATATCACGCCTGCTATTTTTGTATCTTCTCTTTACCAATTCGATTCTTTGTCTTGGTCAAGATAAGGCAGTTTCACGCTTCCCAAAGTGGACCTACACAAAAATAATTTACATTAAGAATTAGAATCATCATGATTAGGATTTAGGAGGATCCTAATCAGCTCACTGGGTTTTCTCCACGTGGCACGATATTGTTCGATACAAATGGCTAGATGGGGACCCGATGAAGATGGGCCGGCAGATGGGCCGGTCTCAATTGGTGAAGGGTCTGCAATCGGCATCATCGAATGGTGGTGGATCGGCTGATATAAAAAGAAGATGGCGATACGTGGGTTGGAGCTGATCTTTCAAGCTAAGCTCCAAACCCCACACCCACCCAACCCCACACCCCACCCCACACAACCCCCCCCCCCCCCCCCCCCCTTCTCTTTTTTTAAGGTTCAACTATGGCTTTCGTAGGTAGAGGCAGACATTATTTATATATTAGAAAATTTTCACCAATTTCTTATAATTTATGTCAGCAGTGTTAACATATTCATTGTAGAACTGTATTTCTTGTACTCCTGATTTGTAACATCAGTGTCAAAATACCCCCTCATGTTAGTTTCCGTGAATATATTTCCACAATAATTTATCCAAATGCCCTTGATTTATAACATCTGTGTTGTTTTTAGTTTTTTAGTTTTTTGTTTTTTTTTTAAGATAAGATCCGTGTTGTAAACGTACCTTACCTCAGTCAAAAAACCCCCACCATCCTGCATTAATTTGTTAAAATACACCGAATTTATAACATCTGTATCAAAATACTTCAGATCTATAATATTTATATGATATATGTCTAAATACCCCCTTTGTGTCAAAGTAGGTGTACTTACTTTTCAAAGGCTTATCTCCAAAATTATTAGTTCTTACGTGTCAGTATCTCATATATAATCTCTCTTGGAGTTTCATGAAATAAAGACTATAGGGATAAAATAAAATAAATAAAAAAAAGAACAAAACGATCCCTATTTTCTTTATTCCAACAAACTTGAAGAGAGTTTATATACGTCATGACATGATCCAAAAACTAATGGTATGTTTACTTGATTGAAATTTGAGTGAGAAAATTCAGAGTGAGGATTTGAAATCTGAATAAGCTATCTACTTAGGTTACAAGATTAATAAAAGAGTCAGAGTTATTATGAATCACATTCACGTGTTTACTTAAACTCAAAATCGGAACCGACTATTGTAAATTTACTTCTACGTCCCTTTCTAATTATTTTTAAAGTTAATTTATTGGTTGGTCCCTAAACAACTACGCTTGTGACGTTTTGGTCTTCACTCTTTTTTTTTTTTTAGTTAAAATAACCTTAAAATCTTAAAAAAGTTGCAAAAAGGTTCTTTTTTAACGGAATTAATTAACTGTGTTAAAATATTGACTTAATTGCTTGGTTGGCCGCTATCTAAACTATTGTGTTGTGATCAGGGACAGAGCCAGACTATTAACTCAGTGAGGGCACAATTAGCAACAAATTTTGAATATTTCTAAAGAGAAATTGTAGCAACATAACATATTTTATAGGTACTTTTGAAGTTTATAGTATGTTTTTTAAAATATGATAAATTTTAACCTATGTTTCTAGTAAATCCTTAGATTTCCTTGGATTTTCTAAAAAATTTTGAATTTACTGTTAATTTATGACAACAAATTTATGTACAAAGTTTCATGTTATAGAAAGAGAGAGAAGAACAAGGAGGAGGAGGGTTTTTTTAAGTATTATGTGATCATAAATTTGTTTATACTATTTATTATTATATTTAAAATGTTATGCTATAATTTACTATTACTTTATTAAAAAGTGTTATTTTTCTCTCTCTTCCTTATTTAAATAAAAATCAAACAAAATTTATAACATTTTTTTCATGGCGAGATGTCAAAATTTTTTTTTTTTTAACTTTATTTACTACCGATAGTATGGAAAATGTCTTTGATAGAAAGAGAACTATAAAAAAATAAAAAATAAAAAAGCCTCTTTTTTTAGAAATATGTTTTAAATGAGAGTTGCAGAGAAGAAAGTCAACAAATTTAAAAAAAAAAAAAAAAGGAATGGATCATATGGCATACACAAACCAAAACTAAAGACAATTAAAATATATATATATATATATAATCTGTGAAAACAGTTTCAATTTAACAGCTAATTAGTAAAGGAAAGTCTCATTAAATTAAATTATATACAATGAGGCCTACTTATATAAAGAAAAGTCTGACTTAAAGTTAAACAAATCAAGCCCAATAAAACTTTTCGAAAGCCCGATCAAGATAAAAGATGGTAAGTGGGGGCACAAACCGGTTAGAGAAGCCAAACCGATAAGAAATTGGGTTAATTTCATTAATAACACCTATAGGAATTTTATTACTAAAAATAGTATCATTTTTTTCCCTTCATTACTAGCACTTAATATGTGGCCCAGCAGCATTTAATGTATATCAAATTATGGGTTTACCCTCATCTCCTACCAGCTCAAATATCCCTCTCCCTCGCATGGGCCAAAAATTTTTTTCAAACCAACATCTACAGTGTTTTAGAGAGAGAAAACTAAAATCTAGATAGAGAAAGAGTTACCACCCACCGGAATCTTATTTTTTTTCACTTTTCCGCCTAGCCCCCCACCCATTTTGAAACCCAAATATTCATATAATAGAGAGAAACTTCCATCTAAAGAGAGAAACTTCCATTTAGAGAGAGAAACTCTCATCGTCGGGAAAAAAAAAATTTAACACTTCCATTTAACAAAAAAAAAATTTTAACAAAATCTAATATTTTTGGTCATTTTTGAGTAAATGTTATTTCTGTTATGACCACCCGGTCATAAAAGTTATGACCTATGTTTAAAAAATTTTAAAAAAAAATCTAACATTTTTGGTCTTTTTTGAGTACATGTCATAACAGTTATGACCATCCGGTCATAACAGTTATGACCACCCTGTTATGACTGGGTGGACATAATATGAATGACCTTTACTGGAAAATGGTCAAAAATGTTAGATTTTTTAAAAAAAAATTTTTAGACATAGGTCATAACTGTTATGACCACCCGGTCATAACTGTTATGACCGATACTTATATAAAAAGTGGTCATAACGGTTATGACCGATACACTTAAATGCAGGTGGTCATAACGGTTATGACCACCCGGTCATAACTGTTATGACCGATACTTATATAAAAAGCGGTCATAACAGTTATGATCATACGGTCATAACTATTATGACCGAACTTATATGCCAATGGTCATAACTGTTATGACCGATACTTATATAAAAAGCGGTCATAATGGTTATGACCACACTGTCATAACTGTTATGATCGAACTTATATGCGAATGGTCATAACGGTTATGACCACACGGTCATAACTGTTATGACCGATAATTATATAAAAAGTGGCCATAACGATTATGACCGATACACTTAAATGCAGGTGGTCATAACGGTTATGACCACCCGGTCATAATTTATGACCACACTGTCATAACTGTTATGACCGATAATTATATAAAAAGTGGTCATAACGGTTATGACCGATACACTTAAATACAGGTGGTCATAACGGTTATGATCACCCGATCATAACTGTTATGACCGATACATATATAAAAAGTGGTCATAATGGTTATGACCGCACGGTCATAACGGTTATGACCGCTGCACTTAAATGCAGGTGGTCATAACGGTTATGACCACCCGGTCATAACTGTTATGACTGATACTTATATAAAAAGTGATCATAACGGTTATGACCACACGGTCATAACTGTTATGACCGACAAACTTACATGAAGGTGGTCATAACGGTTATGACCACCCGGTCATAACGATTATGACCGATACTTATATAAAAAGTGGTCATAACGGTTATGACCACACGGTCTTAATTGTTATGACCGACATACTTACATGAAGGTGGTCATAACGGTTATGACCGATACTTATATAAAAAGTGGTCATAACGGTTATGACCACCCGGTCATAACTGTTATGACCGATACACTTAAATGCAGGTGGTCATAACGGTTATGACCACCCTGTCATAACTGTTATGACCGATACTTATATAAAAAGTGATCATAACGGTTATGACCACACGGTCATAACTGTTATGACCGACAAACTTACATGAAAGTGGTCATAACGGTTATGACCACCCCGTCATAACGGTTATGACCGATACTTATATAAAAAGTGGTCATGACGGTTATGACCACCCGATCATAACTGTTATAACCGATACTTATATAAAAAGTAGTCATTTTTATAATGACCGGATGGTCATTTTCGTTGTGACCGTGTTTGACTAATACGAAATCGTATGGAATGTAGGCACAGAGGTCATAACCATATTAACCATCTGGTCATTTTCATAATGACCATCCCCATGATAATACCAAGAGTCATTTTTTTAAAAAATTACATATTTACCTTCATCTCCCACCCACCCAAAAGTCACTCTCCCTCGAATACCCTAACAAAAATTCCCAACCAGCCTCTACAGTGTTTTAGAGAGAGAAACTCCGATTCTAGAGAGAGAAAGCTTTGCAACCGCTCGGAAACCGTCCTAAACCACCCCGAGCACCCTTTACTCAAAAATGACCAAAAATGTTAGATTTTGTTAAATTTTTTTTTGTTAAATGGAAGTGTTAAAGTTTTTTTCCGACGGTGAGAGTTTCTCTCTCTAAATGGAAGTTTCTCTCTATTATATGAAGATTTGGGTTTCAAAATGGGTGGGGGGCTAGGCGGAAAAGTGAAAAAAAAATAAGATTCCGGTGGGTGGCAACTCTTTCTCTCTCTAGATTTCAATTTTCTCTCTCTAAAACACTGTAGATGTTGGTTTGAAAAAAAAATTTGGGCCGTGCAAGGTAGAGGGATATTTGAGCTGGTAGGAGATGAGGATAAACCCGTAATTTGATATACATTAAATGCTGCTGGGCCCCATATTAAGTGCTAGTAATGAAGGGAAAAAAAAGTTATACTATTTTTAATAATAAAATTCCTACAGATGCTATTAATGAAATTAACCCTAAGAAATTACATATAAAAATTTCGTTTTCTGCTTTGTCAGTGGGGGCATGAGCCCCCACTGGTGTACACGTCCCTCCGTCCATGGTTGTGATGTTTGGTCCCTATTACGATTATTTTTTGCTTCTGAAATCTCAATTTTTATAGAATACTAAACTAACCTTAAGAAAATAAAACAAAATCTTACATCTCCTTCTTATTTTTGTTCACTTTCATTTTTGTTCTCCCTCTTGCTTTCTTTCCTTCTTACCAAACATAGGCTAAGCTTGGTAGAGTGAAAAAGGGAGATGAAGGAATTAGAGGAGAGATTTTTTTTAGAGGAAAATGAAATTCTGGTTGTTTGGTAGAAAGGAAATTAGGAAGGAAAATTAAAATCCATGGGTCCCACAACTTTTTAATCATTCCAACTTTTAGAAGAAAAGTTGATGAAAAAAATTTTGACAAAGAAAATGTTGGTAAAATACCTCTTTTGAGATTAAGCAATCAATCATCTTCTAATTTATATAAGGTTAAAATTGTAAAATACATTTGATTAGATATTTTTTTCCCTATTTTATTTCTCTTATACCGAACAACATGATGAAAACCCTCTATTATCTATTTCAAAAAAAAAAATAGAAAATAGAAAAAGAAAAAAACCTCCCTTCTTTCGGTCACCTTGAGATTTTGCTCTTTCTTCCTTTTTAATTTCGATCCCTCTTAGCAAATGTAGCGTGAGGAAAGGTATAGCGCCATTATATAAAGCAAGGACTCAGCAGTCAGCACACTAAATGGGGAGACGGCTGGAGCATAGGAGAAAGAAAAGGAAAAAAAGAGAATGTTTATCTATTTTCTTTCTTTGAATTTCATTATGTCTTTCTAGATTTTTTAACACTCAGGTTGAGGATAAAGCTCTGTTAAATAAAGTCGTTTTCTTCATAGTTGATTAACCTTTAAATATGTGTTCTTTAATATTAATGGTTCTTGTTTCACAAGATATTTAAACCGAGATTTCTTTTATCATCCATATCATGTATATTTGATAGTTAAAAATTCTGTTTAAATAATATATGCAGTTCTTGAAAATTTTAATATAATTTCATTTTATTCTTTATCTTTTTATCATTGGATCTGATACATAAAAAGTAGGGAATCATCTGTTAAAGTGAAGAAGAATTGATCTAAGATTCATTTAATTGGAGCTTAACTGTTAAATTTACAAGTTTACAATATAGATTGAATTTGAGTTGTCACTTACATTTGGGAATTAATTGATGAATACGAATTTTCTAAGGTGAATAGCGGTGGATTCTAAAGCCTTGATAACTTTCATCTCTTGACCCTTTTAGTTTAATTTGCATACTTTAGTATACTTTTTTTTTTTTCCTTTTGTTAGTTTTAGTTTTACTTTTTGAACAGTATGAATTTTCTTTAACTAGATCAGAATATTGTTTCTCTTAAGTACGATCAATTTTTCCTAATTTTAATAATCTTTCTAAGTTCGATCTCGTTGCTTATAAATTTTTATTTCAAATTTTGGCAACGTTATTAAAATTATCACAAGAGAAATAACCATGAATATTTTACATAAAGATAGAATAAGGGTTATCTCTTCTTCTTTCTTATCTTGTTTTTTCTTCTTTTTTTTTTTTTTTTTTTTTAAGTGTGATTATACATCGATGCAATCTAGAGAGCAAGGACCAACTCTGACCCTCTAGCCATAAACACCTAAAAGGAAACAAAAACTAGGTATATGAAAATCAGGTCATATATATTTAAACATCACAAACTTCTGATTTGTGTTTGTGCTGATCTTTTTCGTCTACTGTATCACAAAGTGCTCTCCCTCTCGTCTCCGGCAAACAAACGGCGAATAAACTAAGACAAGCTATCACTACACCGAACACCCCATAAGATAGGAAGCTATTTCGCCGTCCGGCCGCAGCCAGGAACTGACTGAACACTCCGCCAAACACGAGCGCTTGTCTTACCATTGACAGCGCAGAGTTTAAAAACGCATATGGGGAACAACTCCACTGTGAAAATAAGGAGAATATTGTCAGCCGTGCAGGCGCTGAATAAGGAAAAAATCTCTAAACCGATCTGTAATCTAGTCCCTTTCAACACACACATTAGTTGAAAATTCCGCTTATGATCATACCAAATAGGAGAAGCGAGCTTTTCCTGTTCAGTTTTCTGACGATATAGAAAGTTCCAAGTGACGAAAGAAGCTCCGATAAGGCACTGAAAGTGACACTCAAGTTGAAAGATAAGTCTCCAAGAGCTAATGGCATGCCGTAACAGACCATGCTGATGCCGAAACCTATCGTCATCACCGCCATCAATCGCCAAAAACACCATTTATTCTGTATCAAGATCTTGATTGCCGAGTAAAGATTAGCATTCGGGGTTTCTCTACCCAAGGCCAGGCTTGAAAAGTACTTCATGGTTAAGATCTCATGGTTGGTTTGAGATAAACTTTCTAAGGTCGCTATTGCATATTCTTTTCTTCCTTGGACGAAAAGCCATCTTGGAGACTCGCGAACTACGAATCGAATCGCTACGCAGTAAACGATTGTGGGGATAGAAGTCCAGATATAGAGATTTCTCCATGTCGCGCTCCAAGGCTGGTAGTGAAAGAAACCCTAGTGCAAAGAAATAAAACTAATCACGCCCACCTGCTGTAGTAGAATCACAAAATATTTTACTAACTACACTAAACCAAAACAAAAAACAAAACAAAAAAACATAAGTAATGTTAATATTCAGGAAATTATGGGAATTGTCCGTTCAGTACACATGTTTATGATTTTTATCCCATTGTTGGAATTTTTGTCATGCATTTTAAATATTTTTTATTTGACATTGTAAGAGGAAAAAAATCATGAAGCCATTATAGATGGACCATTATTTCAGAGATCATTTGGGCGTTCTTAAAAAAAAAAAAAACCCCCCCTATTTTCTTCTAAATTATGGCTTATAAATGGAAATTAAGTAATATTCAGGAAAACATGGCTTCTAAATTATGGCTTCAAAAAAACATAAGTAATGTTAATATTCAGGAAATTATGGGAATTGTCCGTTTAGTACACATGTTTATGATTTTTATCCCATTTTTGGAAATTTGGTCATGCATGTTAAATATTTTTTATTTGACATTGTAAGAGGAAAAAAATCCTGAAGCCATTATAGATGGGTCATTATTTCAGCGATCATGTGGGCGTTCTAAAAAAAAAAACCCCCCTATTTTCTTCTAAATTGTCCGTTTAGTACACATGTTTATGATTTTTATCCCATTGTTGGAATTTTTGTCATGCATGTTAAATATTTTTTATTTGACATTGTAAGAGGAAAAAAAATCATGAAGTCATTATAGATTGGCCATTATTTCAGAGATCATGTGGATGTTCTTAAAAAAAAAAAAAAAAAAAACCCCCCTATTTTCTTCTAAATTATGGCAAAATTAGGGGATTTTTTTTTTTCCAAGAAAAATTTATAAATAAAGTAAAAATTGTAAAACTATTTACATGTGACTCCACCACTACCTACCTGGCCTCGCCACTGCTTTCCGACGAGTTCGGTTGTCAGGATAAGAGCACACGTGCCGATGGTGGCGCGGCTGAACCCACTGAAAAATCTGAAGGCGGAGTAAATCCACACCTTGGGGGAGAAGGCGGTGAAGAGTGTGAAGAAGGCCATGGCTAGGCAGGAGAGGAAGAGCATGTTCTTTCGGCCGAGCACCAAGTCGGCGAGTGTGATAGGGATGAGTCCACCGAGCAGGCAGCCGACGCGGGGAGCCCCATGATGAAGGATCCGGCACACTCAAGGGCCCATTCGGCGATGAATGAGGTTTGTTGCGGCAAACTCGGTTGATCGCTGCAGTGCCAAGTTGGCTGGGCGTCTGCAAAGATGCTAATGAATGCTTGTTGTGCATCAAAATACCATGCCAAAGACACAACAATGGCTTGGAGGAATAGGGCCAAACAGAACTTATCTCCAATGCACTTTTCGATTATCGAATCAAGGGAAGGAAGGTATTGGTCCAGCAAGGGAGGAGGATCAGAATCGTCTGAGTCTGACGACTTTGTTTGGGACAGAATTAATGGAGTTGGGTCTGCCATTTTTGAGATATACTTAACCTTTGACAAGCTAGGTAGGTACGTATATAGAGAATTGTATACATAGATATAATAGAGATATTGTGCAAATCGTGCCAATAAAATATCAAATTACTTGACAAGTAATGAGCAAATCGTGCCAATAAATAATTTTAAAAAAGCTAGAATAAGCTTCGTTGCCTTTAGCCTCTGTTTGGTAGAGTGGAAAAGGGAAATAAAGGAAATTAGATGAGGAATTTTGGAGAGGATAATGAAATTTTGGTTGTTTGATGTTGAGGAAATTAGGAAGGAAGGGAAATTGAAAATCCATGGACCCCACCACTTTTTAATCCTTCTAACTTTAGGAAGAAAAGTTGATGGAAATTTTTTTACAAAGCAAGTATGGGTAAAATATCTATTTTGACCTTAATCTATCATTAATATCTTCTAATTTATATGAGGTTATAATTATAAAATGTATTTGATTAGACATATTCTTTCTTGTTTTCTTTCTCTTTTATCAAACAACATGATAGAAAACCTCTCCCATCATCTAGAGGTTTTACTCTTCCTTCCTAATTTCTATTTTCCATCCCTCTTACCAAACATAGCATTAGGGTTGTGAATAGTTTATGCATATCCTTATATCACACGTCACAAGTAAATTATAAAATCGTGCTTCACACATATATTTCTTAATGCAGCGCCAACTAGATATAAATTTTTAAAAAAATTTTGAACTTAAATGTGGGTGATTCGCACTATATATATGTATATATTATAATGTTGTTAAGTATAGACTTACCATTAGATTATGCCTAATTTAAAAGTCTGTCTTCAATTTATTTTTGATATTGATTTCCAAAAACTCCTACTCCAATATTAGCTATAGTATAAATTCACATATTTCATTTTTTTTCTTGTATTTTCATAGAACACAAACTTTAAAAGTACATAAATTTCTTATTTTATATCAAAATAAGAATTTTTTCTTTTTTTTTAGTTAAACACTCACAATTTCGAGAAAAACAAAATAAGATCCATGTCATCTATCAAAATCCAAACATATTTTAGATTTTTATACCATTAAAATATCACAATTCATATTCTAACTCATATTTTAATCAAACATATAGTTTTAAACATTTAGTCATTTTCAATTAAAAAAAAAAAAACTCCAAAAGTCCATTTTCAACCTATTGTCCAAACCGAACCTTTCTCTAATACAAAATTTATACAATGTATATATTACGCTTAGGTATAAATATCATAAAATAACCATCCTTCTTATACTATTTTTCTTTTCTTATTAATTTCCATTTATTAAACTACATATACATAGATCTAGCTTTTCGAAGGCAGTTATTTATTTGCAACTTGAAAGTTAGAAAATTAAGCTGTTTCGGTCAGACCATACACCATCACATGTTCCATTCAAATACAACAAAAATATTCCCATTAATTTCACTGGACTGTATATGTTTATATTTCAAAGCACGTTGTTCTTTTTTAATTATGACTAGTTGGAGCTACGTGCTCCGTGCATGGAAACTCATACAAAATTAAATGTTGTTATGTATTTTAAAAGTTGTTATTGTAGACTATGGATTTACATACTAATTGAAAGTTGTTATTATTATTATTTTTTTTTTAAGGATAGAATGCCTATGACAATCATTTATTAAAAAGATATAAAAGTACTCTTAGGTTTTTAACGTCTAGGCTCTTAAACAGACCTATTACTTCCCTGGTTTTGAAGACACGCTTTTGCTTTTATTTAAGAGAAGAACAACAACAATGGGATTTGTGAATAAATTACATTTTCTAAAGAAGTTTTTTTTTTAAAATAAAATTGCAGGAATTTTTTAAAATTAGGAAATGAGCGTTTTGAAAGGATGATCAATTAATAATAAATCGATATCATCATTACGTAAATTTCACTTGTTAACTACAATCAATCATTGATAGACATGATCAATTTACTGAATAAATAAAATTTTGACAATTTATTTAAATAAGTGTTCAAAAATTATCTATGTACTAATTTTTCAAAAACAAAAGCTATAGCTTTTCGATAAAAGTTTGAAATCACATGTTTTTAGAGAGTTTTAATAGGTTCAAATGATTTTAAATTTTCTAATAATATGTAGAAAATACTAACATAAAGTTATGCTTATCTTATTAAAACTCTAATACAAATTCTAAAGTATACTCAAAAGAGCTTTAAAAAATATCATATTTTGTGATTTTAGTTGAAAGCTCTTAAAATAAAAAACAAGTGATCATTCAAATACTTTCCAATGTAGTTTTTTTTTTTTTTTTTTTGAATTAGGAAGTAAAAAACAACTCCTAAAAAACTATGTTAAAATTACTCATAATAATTTCAGATCAGGATTTAACTTTATTGTCTTAATAGGTAACTTATAAACGCAGGTTTATAAAGGAAAAATGGAAATAAATTTTAAGTTTTATTAGAACTGACAAATGCGAACATAATAGAAATATTGATATGAGAATAACAAAATGAATGTAACAATCAAGAGAAAATAAATGATTGCAAGAATAAAAGTTAGCAAGAAAACAAAACAAAAAACAAAAAAAATAAAAAAACAAAAACAAAAACAAAAAGAAAGAAACAATTAATGATGAGAGAATTTGTTAGGAATTTTTTATAGATGCTTCGCCAAAAAAAAAAAAAAATCAAGAGAAAAAAGTAGGTCAACTTTTAATTTTACTTAAAAGTACATAAATGAATAAATCGAATAGAAGCTCTATTAATTCTAAAAGCTTTTAACTTGTCAATACCATCAAGAATTCAATAAAATCAAATGAATGGTTTGTACTTAAAAGATAAACAAAAATAACTAAATAAATAAACAAAGAATGACTTGTATGAAAGAATTCTCTCCGTAAGTAAAAGAAAACATACATATTGTATTAAAAAGAATTTGTATTTGATGATTTTAAGGAGAAAAAAAAAAAAAAAAAAAAGAATTTGTGTTGATGATATGTTAACAAAGAGAACTACAAAGCTCATGTTCAAACTTTGCGCATAAACGAATACAATGCGTTTCTACAGACACGAGAGTCAAGTGATGGGAACTTCAAATTTGAAATGATGCTCTCGATGTTCTATAAGATTTCTTCAGGTCATTTAGAGTCTGCCCAAAAATTGAATGTGTTTGCATACGGACTGAAGGAATTAGTATGCAACTACTGAACTTGGTAACATGTAAATGCTCCAAGACTACAATTAAATAATATAATTGGAGGACTACCAACATCTGACTTACGAAGTGGATAATATGTACAATCATCTACTTGATCCGCTTTGATTCCTAAAATTCATCCATCCATTTGATCTAAAAAAAAAAAAAAAAGAAAACCAATAACGATAAAAGGGGAAAAGAAAATACATCAAACTTCCTACGCTCTTGTAAAAGATGAATGAAATAAAAATTGTTGAAGAATCATCTTAGGGCAAGCTTCGGTAATCAATTTACGTAAGTAAATTGGCCGGTTATACTACGTTTAGCTAGCTACCTTTGCCAACAATATCTTTTTTAACTCTTTGGCAAACATCCTTCAATAAAATGGTTGCCTCTTTACCTTCAACAGCCTTCACCCACAACATTTTACTTTATCCAACCTTTTATGGAGGTATTCAACCTTTAAAAAATTGTCGTCTTCACGTCCTTATTCATCATCTGGTGTTCAGAAATAAAATAATAATAAATGCACACTTTGAGCCCAAAAAAAATAAAGAAATAGAGTACTTGATCAAAGTACTAATCCTTATCTAACACCAACATCTGAAAAACAAAAATAGCTAATAAGAATCCAGTTGAAACAATGATGGGTACAATATAATAGGAGACATTGTTTCTGCATCTAGACTGCCTTACTCGGAATGATATTAAGGAATGCATGGTGAACACCCGTTTTCATAAAAGGAATCTGAAAATATGAAATACACACACACACATGATCACTCTACAATCGGACAAGACACACAGACTTTAAGTCTAACACAACAGACATATTATCTCTATGTTTAACACAATGATGTCGACAAAAACTGTAACAATAAATTCCTTCAGAATTA
Organism: Ficus hirta; assembly: GCA_038430175.1. Lineage (NCBI taxonomy): Eukaryota > Viridiplantae > Streptophyta > Magnoliopsida > Rosales > Moraceae > Ficus > Ficus hirta. The sequence continues at coordinate 15,494,183 of CM076594.1, read as the reverse complement.
GATAATTGCGAAATGGATTAAAACGAAAGATAGACATGATAATTGTTTTAATATCTTGAGCTAAACTAAATCTAAGACCTTTTACCAGTGAAAGAAAAAAATGAAAAACGAAGAGCAATTCATTTAAAAAAAAAAAAAAAAAAAACCAGAACCGAACCGAACCATGAGGAATAACCTTTCATTAACAAGGTGCCAAAGGGTATGACTAATCAAGGGCAATGAAAATAATAACACTTGGGAGATAGAGGTTCCAAGTTCCAACTACCATCAACCAGATGTCTTCCATCACTCTTCTGATATCAAACATATGGTTAGAATCCACATCAAGCAATTACTTAATAAAGTTTAGTAGACATTGTAACATTATAAAACGCTTAGAAGAGACTTGTTTCTATAATCAACAGATCAAGAAAATAACATATTTTATTTGTCCATCGTAGTTAATTATCTGTTCATTGTTTGAATATTTCGGAATTACAGGAAAATAATGACCCTTTACAATTCTAGGTGATCTAAGTGTCCAAGTCAACATAAATGGCCTCTGATCAAGCAATGAATTGGTTTGTACAACAAATAAAAGCTATCGCTATCCATCGTACTATCTACATAAATAAATGATCTCAACTCAAAAAACAAAAACAAAAAAAAACAAAAAAAAACAGAATTTCATTTTCATCTCCTCGTATCCACAACTTGTTTTCACGCAAAAACACAGACCGAAAAAAAAAATTTCTTGTACCCTTAATTTGACATTCATCTAAAAAGGGAAAGAAGTAGAAATTGATAAGCAACAACATAAGACAATCATAAAAAAAGCAATCTAAGCAGCAAATAGAAAAGAAGAAATCAACACATAACTCAATATCCATATAATAATAATAACAATAATAATAATAACAATAATAATAATAATAATAATAACAATAATAATATTAACAATAACAATAATAATAATAATAACAATAACAATAATAATAACAATAACAATAATAATAATACAACATAGGGAGACGCTGAATTTTCAATGATAACGACACTATTATCATCATCATGCACCACATGATTGTTTATGCACCCATACAAGATATAAATTGAGATGCTCTTATCATATAATTGAATATGTAGGACAAAATAGAAAGATATATATGTGATAGAACTGGAAATTACTCGGAAAACTCCTTCATTAAAGTCAATATAAATAAGATTATGTCATATATTAAAGAATCGGAGGCGAAAGATTTGCTCACCAATTTTTATGATATATTTTAGTGAAATAATTCTAGAAATAATCACAACTAACAAGAGATTATAAATCAAAGTAATCGACAAGAATAAACAAAAGCAAAAATGATTAACCTTAAGTGGAGCATCGGAGGGATCACGAAAATGAAATTCAAGATTAGGACCAACAATCCGCCATAAAAATTATATATGAAGCTATAGCCTGAGTGTGTTTGGCCCTCCTTCCTTAAAGTTGGGATTTTGGATTTAGGATTTGGGATTAAAACTGATTGCAAATTAAGCTTCTTAATGACAAACACAAGCTCTCTATCTCTCGACTTTTCAGTAACCCAAAGCCCCGCGTTACTTTCATATTTCAGGTTGAAATCCTGTCTTTTGAAACTGAACATAGACCAAACCAATCTTTAAAAAATCCACTTAATTTTAGCATACTAACGAGATAGGCCAACGGGGGGACAAAACGACTTTGATTCTGAAAAAGGGAAAGGAAAGCACTCTGTTTTAAACTCGAAAACACAGCATTCATAAGCAGCTAGCTAATTATCACTAAAACCCTCACGGATTACGAAAGAAGTTCCTAAAATCAATTGGCCATGACCATTAAAAACTAAATTACAACGAAACACTAAATAGAAACTAAACAGAGCCAAGACTTCACAACATCATTACTGAAACCTTCTAGCGTCACATGAAAATAACAAAAATTTCACAAAAATATAACATCACCCAATTCATTTTAAAAAAAAAAGGTCTTGAAATTTGTCTAATTATTCATAAGTAAAATTGTTACTAATATGCTCACATGCCATACAAAATTTTAACTCCCGTAAAAGTAGAGCAATAAAAAAACAAACGATTAACGAATTAAGTACTGTGAGAAAACAAAGATTTCTAGTCATAATCGAAAAATTAAAAAAAAAAAAAAAAAAAGACAAACAAACAAACAAAAACAAAGACAAAAATCATTTGTTTTCATATTCATTATCGAAACTACACTTTCGAATTTAATAAAAAGCTACATAATCATGGTCAAACGAATGCGTATAAGCGCTATATATAGAGACAACAGAAACAATTAACAAATTCAGTACTTTTGACTATATAGCATAATCATACCTCAATTTACAAAATTAGTAAGTTTTACAGTCCCGTACTAGTTAAATAGTCTTGAAGGAAAAGCATAAAATAAGGATGCTTTACGACAGACTTTTGTTCATTATAAATTTCCTACTGGTGAGACCACCGCAAGATTATTTGTAGAACAAGAGATAAAATTGGAAGAACAGTTAGAACAATCCCACTAACTAACAATTGTCACAAGAATCCAGAAAACCCCAAGACATTTGTTCTGCTTACCAAGCCTCCCAATTACCACAAGCCCAAAATGCAGTAAGAGAAACCCATCATCAAAAGTTCCACTGTTGCAGGAAAAAAAAAAGACTTTGAATTAATGAGAATGCGATTGAACAATATTAATTTTGATGTACATGTAGATAAAAATTAAAATAAATATAACTCCTAAAGGTAAAACTATCATGACAGGCATTTTACAAATAAATTTATTTCTCCTAGTTATCTAAACAAAGAAACCAAGATCAATAATTAAGGATTGCTTCTAGAAATTAAATTAAAGTAATAAAATTCCAAGACTAATGTTGATAAAAATCAAAATAAAATAAACAAGATGAGAAACTGACGATATTGTAATAATAGGGAAGCAAAGAAGAGGGAGAGAGATCTGACTCGCTTGAGTTCACTGTGATCTTTATCATCCGAGCCTGAATCTCCAAGAATGCTTGTCAAATTCATTGTTCATAGATAAATAAACATATTACAAAGGGTCTGTTTAGCAATTGAGAAAGTCTTGGTAAGAAAAGAAAGGGGCTTTCATTTCGAGGGGAAAAAAATTAAAGATACTGCAACCATCAGCAGTCTCTTTCTACTTAATCAGCAAAAACACAATGAATACCCAAATGAGGAAACCATACTCGGAGTATCAAAAATTAAGAAACTTTAGGGCTTAGCGATTTGGGATCATAATTTCATATTCAGCAGGAAAAAAAGTGTTTGGGAAAAGAAGAGAAGATTGTGAAGAAGAAAGAAGAGGATGAGAGAGAGAGCATGAGAACGTCGACAAAAATGAGAGAGAGAGAGAGAGAGAGAGAGAGAGAGAGAGAGAGAAAAGTAAAAATAAAGAAGAAGATGGCGAGAGATGGGAGACGAAGACAGGAAGAAAGAACGAGGCAAAGTTTTAAAAAAAAAAAAAAAAAAAACAGTAACCACATCAAGCGGGGAAAGAAAAGGGGAAAAGGAAAGAGGAAAAAAATGAGAAGAAAAAAAAAAAAGGAAGAGTTAGAGATTGACACACACGTGGAGGCATATGGGAGGTGGACGAAAAACTCTGTTTGCTCTTTCAAAGATTGGTAAAGATAAAAGTAATTTTGTGTTTAGATGTGATACCGTATACCTTTTAAACATTAATTGACTAAGAAAATCATTTTTACAATTAAGATACAAATGAAACCAATCAATGCACATAGAATAAATCTTCAGGAAAAAAAAATGATACTAAAAGAACAATGAACTTTTACATCTTGAAAAGGAAGCCAAGTCAGTTCTGAATAGATAATGCACCTCTTTTACGATCCTTTTGATTCAGGAAAATGTGCAACAATACATCCAGGGAAAATTGATCTCTTGGATCCGGAATAAGAATTGGCAATGGACCTTCAACTGGTTTGAGACCCCTAACCGCGGCCTCATATTCCTGAAAGACGAAAGACGTCTACAAGTGAGCCAAGTGGAAAATTAGAATTGGAAAAAATATATATATCACACACATTCAAACATAGAGTAAATATTTGAACATAGATTACCTTCTTCTCCAAGTTATAGACACCTTGATAGCCACACATCTTCAATGAGATTAACAACTTCTACATTAATCAATAAAAAAGAAAGTCTAATCGAAAAATGATGCGCACTTAAAAATCACAGAAGCAGTCATGGTACTGTTAAAATACACCTGTGGTAACTCATAGAGCTAACAAAAATTGGTCTGTGCCTCCAGCCTCACATGCATTGCAGATAAAGCAGCATTCGAAAGAGGTGTGGAAAATGAGAACATGTTTACATGTTATAGAAAAGAATGCTATCCAACTTTTAATTACCATCTCCCAGCCTGCTAGTTCTTCATGTTCAAGATATATGACCACTTCAACACAATCTGTAATGTCAATGAAAGCACACAAAATTGTTAAATTTGTATCCACAATAGTTAATGGGGGAGAGAGAAAAGAGACAGTCCACGAAGAAAAAAACTTCCAAAATGACAAAGTTATTCTTTGAAGTGAAGCTTTGTCTCAATAGCATTGTTTCCTTACCTTGAAAGAAAAAAGGAAAAAAAAAAAAACCATGGTTTCCTCTTATATCAAAAACCTTTTTAATTCCTCCCTTTTCAATTGTCAGAGGTGCCTAATCACCTAACTGGAAACCTGCAGCAAAAAAAAAAAGAAAAAAATTTCTTTGAAATATCAATTGTTCAGGGTTGGAGGATTAGAATAGTAAAAACCATTACTTGTCAAAACACGTCCTCAGGATAACACCTAAAACCTAGCATTGTAATTATACCGTTTCCATTTTCAAGAAAATGAAATGAGCTAAAATTTATAATTCAACACAAGCCTAACAAAGTATATGCTCAACAGTTTAAACAAGAGTTAGGATTGGATTTTTTTAACATCATAATTCAGAGTAATTTACTTCTTCACTTGTAAATTCAATTCATCTCTAGAGATAAAAGGAGAAAATTCATCCAAATAAAGTATCATCAAAGTACGAACACACATATCTAAAAATTACCACATTTTGAGTACCTAAAAGTCTTGAAACAGGATAATGTATGAAAATTTTCATTGATTCCATTCATGCATAGTGTCATCAAGAACCTCACCGGCAGCATGAATCAATAAACGGCCTTCAAAATATAAGATTCAGAACATAAGATACATTTGAAGAAATTATTGCAAAATAATGCACTTTGATTCTTTGTACTGACTTTTTTTTTTCCAAAATTTGTAAATGTCTTTTTACTAACATTTTTTTTTTCATGGACCAATTTCGCCCACTCACCTCTCTTGTACGCTTAAAGGCAAGATCTTGGAGAATATCCCATGGAAAATATATAGTTTTTTTTTTTTCCCCTTCTTTTTCTCATTCCAAAAACAGGTGTATTATTATTATTTTTTTTTTTTTTTTGAAGTTTCAGAAAATGCTTGCAAGAAAATTATTGTAGTATGATGATAAATTCAATAGCTGTGAAGAAACAACGGTTGTATTGCAAAATTCAGCCCAAAACAAAACCCTGAACTCAGGGGGGAAAAAAAGCACCTGCTACGAGAAGAATATCTGATACGAAGAAGCAGCTTACCCATTACGCATTTCCAAGCATTTTTCGGTTGCATACTCCTTGTGTGTACCGACCTTACACTTAACTGTCGAGTGGAGAACAAAAAATTAGAGGCAGAGGAAAAAAAAAAAAAAAAAAAAAAGGAGAAGAAGAAGAAGAAGAAGAAGATCATGAGAGGGAGCAGAGGGAAGAAAGGGAAAGTGAGATCTCCAAAAAAAACAAACAAACAAACAAACAAACAAACAAAGCCACATAAAGTAGAGAGAGAATAAGAGTTCAGAGCAGGATGGTGTGTTGTGATTGAAAATGGTAAATTAATTTAACTCTAATTAAATTATATTTTTTTAATTAATAAAATTTATTATTAATTTTTAAAAAAATTAATTAATTTTAATTTTAAATTTTTATCTTCAATTAACTTATTAAATGAGGGTTTAAGATAAATTATTGTAACAGATGACACGTGTAGAAGTAAATAGTAACTCACAATTCCAAGGAGAGCCTCTAATTACTCAATTTCAAAATTCCTAAATTTATGATCCTAAATTTACAATTCATTTTCTTTCTCTTTGTTTTTCAAAAAAATCAAACTTTAAAATATTGTAACTTTCTTATTTTTAATAGGGATAAGATTTTTTTCTCTTTTTTCAAATCATACGAAAAAAAAAATATATGCATAAATCAAAGTATTCATATAATATATATATATTTTTAATACATTTTAAATTTTACACTATTTTATTTATTACAGTTTATTTTCAATTCATATATTATTCAAATATATATTTTCAAACCAAACCTTTAAAATTTCCTTCAATAGTTGTCACTCCAAACAACCATCAAGATTCAAACATAAACATGTGACAATTCCGACCACTTAAAAATTAAAAAAATAAAATAAAACTTACAATTTGTACAATAAAATACAAAAGAGTTAAAACATTGATTGGATCAAAAACGAAAAACAAAAATAATTTCTTAATAAGTTCTTTTCGATTGACAAGCATGTAATTACTCCTAAGAGAGGAAAAAAATCAAGTTTCACAAAAAAAATAATAATAATAGTAGAATTTTGGATATTTCAAAATGCTCTCTTCACATCTAATGTATGATTTTTCTAATTGATGTGATAAAAAAATCTCTTACCTATTTTTTAAAAAAATAATGGCTCTTTTGATTATGTCTTAATTTCTGACTTATCACGTGACAGTCATGTGATTATCATGTTATTGTCATATGGTGGTCGCATCATCACCATGTGAATTTTTTTTTTTTTTTGCTTTATTATTTTTCTTGTCTATTATGCACACACATCATACAACAGTTTTTATAGATGATAGAACTTCACCCTACCAAGTTAAGATGTGACAGATTAAAGCTAGGATATGGCAAAGGACCAGATTAACCACAAAATGAAATGAAAATTCACAACTAAATGCAAAGAGATATTAATTTGTGGACAAAATCCATCATAGTACTGTAGATTGAAATCCATGTAGACATAGTATTTATTAAATTTTGTTTTGCTAGAAATAGTTTTTTTTTTTTTTTTAATCTAGGAAAACAAAATATTTATAAAAAAAAAAACCCAGCTGATATAGTGATCCACCTAGAGAACTTCCTTTTTGGTAGAAAAGATTACCAGCATTTGAGATTAAGATAAGAACAGAAGAGGAATGATTAAATTTGCAACGTCCAAGAATTGTGTATATAATTAGTATAAATTGAATGAGAAATTTTATAAAGACATTACATATATTAAATTTTGTTTTGCTATTAACAGTTTTGTTGTAGTGATATACTAGGATATTTAAAGTGTATGATATATTCATAGCTTGTAATAACCTATGCTCAATTTTGACTAAATTTAAAAAAAAAAAAAAAAAGAAGCTGTTTTTTGTTTCAACTTTTTTATTACACAAGTACCCTTAATTAAATCTAAAATTACAAGGCTAAATACCTTCAAAGTTCGAAGTTTAAATATTCTTCCACACATGATTAAATTGAGGGTAAAAAAAAAAAAGTAAGAATGAGCAAAATATGTAGTGTAATTGATAGAGTCCATGAAAATAAATAGCATGGCTTGAGAGGACTGGTAATAAATGGTTTATCCTTATTTATCAAACCAGAAACTAACAAATTTATCTCCACTTTATTTTATTTTATTTTTTTTCTCAAATCCAAACAACTCCTCTCTCTTTCAGTCAATGCTGCTGCTTGTGGTTCTCTTTCTTTTAGGAGCAATTTGGCCATTCCGCGTGTTATTGGCTCTTTGCTTTGTAACTCTTTTTCTGAGTTGTTCAATGATAATTTTTCCTTTCAAAAAAATAATAATAGTAATATAAAGTAGAAAAATGAGTGTTGCGGATCTTAAAAAAATAAAAATTTAGATTGAGTTGTGAAAGAGAATAGTAAAAGCATCTAAATGTACTTGAATGTTTTACTGTTAATCAACACACACATGATATTTAAGTATAAAAAATCTAAATTAAGATGGTGATTCAAATAAGAACTTATTTTTCTCTCGAAGAAATCATCGTGTGGTAAAAAAATTATGCTTTTAAAAGAATCAATAAATATATGCTTCTCTATAACACTAATAAAATTCCTTCGAATCATGAACAGAGCCATGAGACTGGTGAGGACACGTGCCTCCACTAAAAAAAGAAAATAATTCGTAACTTTTCAGAAACCAATCATAATTGGTTTGATGTTATATAGAATAGTCGTTATCGTTTTGTGAATTATTATCTCTGATCATACTAGATAGATAATGTCAAGTTCCCTACACGTTGGGCCATATATCCCAAGTCAAAAACCTTTTCCAAGATAGACGACACCGTGCCATTATTTGATGAGGTGGAAGTCCACTTAAAGATATCCAACATCCACTAATTGCACAACTTTATAAATAGTGTTTTTCGGCTTTTTCTGCTTCTCCGGTGGAAAAAAAAAAAAAAAAAAAAAAAAGAGGATAGGTGACGCCAATAACTGGATGAGCAAATCTATAATATTGAACCTATATGCATATTGTCTTCTAAACAAATAATAAAATGATAACCTATATATAGAAAAATACTCTCTCGTCCAGTGTTGAGAGAGATGAGAGACAACTTAAGAGACTACCTGATACAACACAAGTGTCGATCATGTCCGGCACCAATTTTACCGGATACTACATTTCTATGTACGTACGTGCAAGTTAAACATGCTAATGAATATAAGTCGCTTATAAGTGTTACGAGTCCTTTTTTAATCAGTAATTGTATGATAATTATAATTTAGCATGGTTTATATTGTTTCCTTCTTTTTAAAGGGTCCTTACGATCAATGTATCTATATCATAGATTATGTATGTATACTGCTTTGTGTGATTAGGAAAAAAAAAAAGAGTTAAATACACCAATAATATAGTGTATGTGATACTAATTTCAATCCCAACTTTTTTAGTACCAACTCATATGTCATATTTTCATTGTAATCAATTTGCATGACAATGCTTTAAACACATTATCAATAAAAAAAAAATCATATATCACATAAATTTATACTCAAATATTAGGATTAAAATACCTTAAACGATTAATTAACCCACTCTATAAAATATCCTCATCTCTCTCCCGCTGAAATCAAGAAAAATCAAAGCTTATCTTCACTTTCCATGGCAGACTCAACTCCACTTCTCTCCTAACCCAACTCAGAACCTCCTCAGCTCGAACGACTCCTTCCTTCCCTCGATTCAACAATCGAAAAGTGCATCGGAGTTCAGCTGGGCCCAATTCTTCCAAGCTTTTCTCGTCTCCTTCGCTTGGTTCTTCGATGCTCAACAAACTTTCATCTCCCTCTTCATTGACTCCGATCCCAAATCATGGCACTGCAGCTCTCAACTCACCAATTCCACTACTTATACCAAGTCCAGCAACTCGGCTACTTCCGATATCTGCCTTCTTCCAAGGGACTTTTGGGACTGGGATTTTCTAAACCACACATCCACCATCTCTGAATTTTCCTTGCAGTGCTCTGGCTATATCGTCATCGGCCTTACGGCCTCCGCCTTCTTCATGGGATGCCGTATTGGTGGCCTCGTTCTCGCCATACCTGCTGACTCATCTTTCGGCAGAAAGAATATGCTCTTCTTGTCCTGCCTCATCATGGCTTTGTCCCCCCTCTTCACCTCAGTCTTCTCCACCAATATCTGGATTTACTCCGGCTTCCGATTTGTTGGAGGTTCGGACGCAGTACCATCAGCACTTGCTCTTTAGTGCTCGCAACGGAGCTTGTCGGGAAGCGGTGGCGGAGCCAGGTCGGGGTTATGGGGTTTGTGTTCTTCACGCTAGGGTTTATGTCCCTACTAGCCATGGCTTATGCAAATAGAGGCTCTTCATGGAGATATCTCTATGTTTGGACTTCTGTCCCAATGCAATTCTACTCTATCATCGTTTACTTCTTAGTTTCCGAGTCTCCGAGATGGCTTTTCGTCTGAGGACGGAGAGAAGACGCCATAGGCACCCTTAAAAAACTTGTCCCAAATTAGCAACGCCAATCAAAATATGAGCTTCTCAAGCCTGACTTTCGAACAAGAAACTTGGAATGCGTATCTTTACTTGGCAATGAAGATCTTGGTGGAGAAAAAATGGGCTTTTCGGTGATTATTGGCGGTTATGACAATAAGTTTCGGGATTGGGATGGTGTATTACGGCATGCCATTAGCCCTGGGAAACTTGGATTTCGATCTCTACTTGAGCGTCACATTAAACGCCTTATCAGAACTCCCAGCTTCTCTAACGACTTTCATTCTAGAGGGGAAACTGAACCGGAAAAGCTCGATTCTCTTCTTCGTAATCCTAAGCGGATTTTGCAGCATAATGTCTGTGTTGAAAGGGTGATCATATTATGGACAAGATTGCATATTGAGTTTGAGTTGGTGCCGTTCTTCAGTGCGTGCACGGCCTTCAACATTCTGTTGATTTTCACAATCGAGTTGCTCTCGACATGCGTTCGGAACTCAGCGGTGGCGATGGCGAGGCAAACGCTGGTGTTCGGGGGAGTGCTCAGCCTAGTTCTGGCGGCGGCCGGGAGGGGAGATGGAGTAGTGTCGTATGGGGTGTTTGGGATGGTAATAGGGTGTTTTGATTTGTTTGTCGTTTTTCTGCCGGAGACTAAAGGGAGGGCGATTTGTGATACTATGGATGAGAAAGAGCACAAATACAAAAATATTGCTAGTTATAGTAGTGATCGTGGATATATATATATATATATATATATGCTTGTAGTGAATAGTGGTATGTAGTATATAAGAATCTTGGTTTTGTATCGTAATTTTTGAGACTAACTAATGGCATGTTTACTTACGCATGATCGGAATGAGCATGAATCGGAGTGGATAGGATTCAGAATGGACTGGATCAAGTAGCATGATAAAAAAAGACAATAAACGAATCTCCAAACAATTTTGGAGATTCATTTTTACACTTTTTCACTCAAATAGTATCATAATAGTAACAGTTTTTACACTTTTCACTCCAGATAGTTTATTTTCACTAAACGCATATTTTCAAAACTCAAATAATCTACAACCTCCAAAATACCGTCTCCAAATGGATAATTTATAATAAAAATGCAATCGCGTGAAAATAAATATATAGTAATACAATATATAAACATAGTAGAGTCAAGTAGCATAATAAAAAAGACAATAAATGAATCTCAATAAATGTAAAAAGAGATCATATTATAAATATAAAATAAGATAATCTCCTAAATATAGGCTCAGTAGAACATGCATAATAATAATAATAATAATAAGGATAATAAGGATAAAAACATATAAATAATCCGAGATAACCATCACTACTACATAATGCAGATTCCAAGATGGTTTTTAACCATCGTGATAAAATTTTCACGATGGTTTTCTAACCGTCGTGGTATCCAGGGCCGTGGAATCTTCAGATTCCATGATGGTTTTTTACCCGTCATGAAATGAACATTAATTCGGCCAAAAAGAGGATATTAAGGACTATATCACGACGATTTTAGGCAAAAACCGTCGTGGTAAATGAACCTACCACGACGGTTTTTACTACTCAAAATCGTCATGGTAGGATCTACCACGACGGTTTTGGGCAAAAACCGTTGTGGTAGATCACCCTCATGAGGACCTACAACGACGGTTTTCACCCAAAACCGTCATGGTAGGTAAACCGTCGTGGTATGTCCTCCTACCACGACGATTTTGAGTGAAAACCGTCATGTTAGGTCCAATCTATCACGATAGATTTGGGTCATACCACGACGGTTTTCACCAAAAACCGTCGTGGTAGGTAAAAGCGTGGAAAAAAAATGCCTATTCTATCCATTTTTCACGGGATTGTGTTATTTATTATTACACAGTCAAAGAATAAAATAATAACTAATATGTAATTATTTTGGTCATAATGTACAACAATTAATACAACAACATTACAAAATTTATATATTGTTTTGATTCAATATTATATGAACCACATGACAAAAGTAGCCCACTCTTACCTTACCAAACTCATGTCAGTATCGGTATAAAAATCTTTAGTTTAAAATAAGGCTAGTCCATCAACAATCAATGTTATTTCTCGTATACTTGTCTATCTATGAGTGAAATTTGAAAAGAAAAAATAATTAAAAAAAAGAAAGAAATTTTACTATGTAACACCAAAAAACTCAAGTGTAGACTTGAGTTGAATCTCTGATGCCCGGAAAATAAACCCTTTAAATTCAAACTGCCGTACATTTCTCTTGGTAATGCCAAAATGAGACGAACCACAACCACCATTGGAGCAAAGCTTCCGTACCCAATAAACTCCTCCGCCTCCACCAAACAAACCCTAATCCCCTTCTCCACCTCCTCCTTCGGCCGCGGCGGCGACGGCGGCCGTGGTCGCGGCTCCGGCGACGCTCCCCCACGCTTCGACTTCTTCACGCCGCCGCGGGTCCCGGGCCAGCCGCAGCCCAAAACCCAAGAACCGTTGCCTCTAGGTCATGGCCGTGGCCGGGGCAGGCCCGTCCCTCCTCCCTCCCCGGTACTTCCTTCCTTCTCCTCCTCCTTTGCCTCTCCCGGCCCCGGCCGCGGCAGAGGATCCGGAGTCTCCTCCTCCTTCGACCCCGCTCCGCCTCCTCCACCTCCGCCGCTGCAGCCGCAGCAAGTGATCGGAGCATCAAAAGAAGAAGAAGAAGATCCTCCCATAGCCGCCAATGAAGGCGGCAATCTGCCGGAGAATATTGCGTCGTTGCTGCCCGGAGTAGGGAGGGGACAGCCGGAGGTCCAGCCAGCGCAGCAGGTGAACCGACACGCCCGGCGACGGAGAGATGGCGAGGCTCCGGCGCCGGCTGCACCGAAAATGAGCCGGGATGAGGCGCTGAAGCACGCAATGGGGGTGTTGGCGCGAAATGCCGAAGTGGCTGACACGGGAGGCAGAGGGAGAGGGAGAGGGAGAGGGAGAGGAAGTGGAAGAGGAAGAGGAAGAGGGAGGTTTGTGAAGGAGGAGGATGAGGAGGGGACGGAGCTTTATCTCGGAAACGAAGCCGACGGGGAAAGGCTGGCGGAGAGCCTTGGCCCTGAGATCATGAGCAAGTTGGCTGAAGGGTTTGAGGAGGTAGGAGATAGGGTTCTGCCTCCTACCATCGAGCAGATGCATATGGAGGCCCTTGACATGAATCTCAAGGTATACCATTCTTCGAATATTTTGGACAACTTTGTTGATAATGTTTCTTGTTTATTTGGTTCCTTACAAAGATTAGTAATGAGAAGGGGTGTGGGGTATGTGTGGACTAGCGTAATCGAGTTATGAACTAATGTTATCAAAATAAAACATGTTATGGACAACTATATTGATGTAACATGGTTATGTAGGGTGCGACATGTTAGGCTATAGAGGATTTTTTTGTTAATATTTTGTGTTTATTTGGTTCCTCGTGACTATAGGTAACGAGTGGGGTTGTGGGGTGTCTTATTATGTTTGAATCCAGTAAACTCTGGTACTGCAATTGACCTCAATTGGGTCCGTGTGTTTCGATTGTGGTATAATACAAAGCTCATAGAATTTGTTAGTAGAGTTTCTTGCTTCAACTTGCTCTCATGGTGTTATGCTTGAAAGTAGAAACATGAAGTTAGAATTGCAATTGACCTCAATTGAGCATTACCGTTTTCGATTGTGCTGTGCGACAATGAGATGGTTATCAGCTCATAGAGCTTTCTTGTGAATGATATAACTTGGCTTCATTGAACTGCATTGTAAGATCTTGGAATGCCTAGCCTGGCAATCTTTGGGCTGTTGTGTAATCGCTGGGTTCCAGTAAATCAAGCTTTTGGACTGGCATGGTTGTTTATGAATTTCAGTTTTTGGTTTTCACTTGTGTACCTTTTGTTAATTTGCAGCTAGAGTGCGAACCGGAATTTTTGATGGGAGACCTTGAGCGTAACCCGGATATCCATGAGAAGCCACCGATTCCCCTTCGAGATGCACTCGAAAAGGCAAAGCCGTTCCTGATGGCATACGAGAATATTGAAAGCCAAGAAGAGTGGGAGGTATGGTTTACACGCCCTGTTTGATACACTGATTTGGTTTTAGTATGGTGCAATTCAATTCTACCCTGTTTCTTTGTGCAATCTGGTTTAGATCTAGTACCATTTTGGTAATTAAGATTCACTGTAGTCAAATGTTCTCAAGACCATTGAAAGTAATCTTTATTTCATCGTCATTTGCTAGTGGCGAAGTCTTCTCGTCCTTGTTCTTCCTCCCTGGATTACCTATGCTGTCTTATAAGATTACGTAAATTATTATGGAACTTAAGTTAATTGCTATAATTTCAGTATTCAGTATTCTGTGTCTGGTATTCATCATTGCACAATATGAGTGAGAATCTATGCTTTGCTATTATTTCAAGTGTGAACGTCATTGTTTTTAATTATCATGATTTTATTAATGTTCATTATTAAAACAACATATGTTTCGATAGGACGAAAGAATGATAGTTGATATCATTCTGGATTCCCCTTTTAGCGTCTTAGATTCTTCCCATGAAAATGTTTGTACAGTTGTCACCCACTTATTTTGAGCTTACTGTTGTTGGATTAAAGGAACAAAATAGAAGCTTAGCATTAATGATGTGTTACTGGGGAACAATCTATGAAGTTAAAATTTAGTAATTATTTCATTTTTTAAGTACTGAGATTTTATTAAGTGAAAAAGAAGAGGAAAATGCAGTGACTTTGACTTCTGAAGTTGCTTTGATTCTGTTATTTTTCTGACCCTTATTATTTTACCAGGAAATCATGAAAGAGACAATGGAGAGAGTTCCATTGTTGAAAGAGATAGTTGATCATTATAGTGGGCCAGGTAGGGTTACTGCGAAGAAACAGCATCAAGAATTAGATAGGGTTGCTAAAACTCTGCCTGGAAGTGCACCCAATTCCGTAAAGCAATTCACTGAGCGTGCAGTACTTTCTCTCCAGGTTAGTATTGCTCTTTCATTCACTTTCTAAAAATTTTAAGTTACTTGGGAATTGTGATAAGTGATAATATTTTTATTTTTTCCTTTTCTCTGTATGTTGCCTAAACTGGTCAATTCTTAATCTCTCATCAAACGCTGAGTCTCAATACTTTTGAATCTTAAAATTGTTTGTTGAAAAGACTGTCCAATTTGCATGTCTGCATCAAGAAGATTGTTAATTTGCAACAGTTGTGGGGATAGATTTTACTTGGTGCAAGTTACCATTTTTTTTAATGCTGCTGATATATTGTACCGTTGATATATCCTGAAGCTGAGCCCTTTAATTATTATGCGTCATTAGTAGAGCACATATACTTGTTTTCTGGAATATATTTAGAGCGTGTTTGCAGGGAATGCAATGACAAACTGAAAGGTGTTGCAAAGGAAAGAAAAGGAAAAGGGATTATATCCACTTCCTAGAGATTATTTACCTGTTAGAATGTGGATTTTTTTTTCCTTTTTTTTTTTTTTTCTTTTGGAAAACAAACAAGACTTTATTGAATGTCAAAAATATGTACAAACAAAGTAGAGGAAGAGATTTAGAAAAGTGAACTACAAGAATGAACTGCAATCCCTAACCAAATCAGAGAACAACAAACTTCTAAGGCCCTCACGGTTTACCCAAAGAGTTGTTCAATATTTGACCTTATCCCAAATGACCTCATAGTCCTGCTCTATCCCCCAAAAGTTTGGCGATTCCTTTCCAATCAAATCCCTCAAAAAAGTGCAAGAAGAGCAACCTTCCCTAAGCATTTCCTCCTATTACCAAGCGCATTGCAAAATCCTGAAACAACTGAATCCTTAAGACTCCTTGGGAAGACCCATACAGTCCCTAGCTCCTTGTGGAACAAACTCCAAAGCTTATAAGAAAATGGGTAGTGGAAGACAGATGATCCACACTCCACAGGTTCTTCTCCATCCTGCATAAGATACCATCCTGGAGACGAAGAGAGAATCGACTTCTGCCTCTGCAACAAATCGTTAGTGTTCAGTTTCCCAAGAAACAATAAGCCAACAAAACACCCTAACTTTCGGAGGGATAAGAGTTTTCCAAATAAGATAAAAAAAGTAAAAAAGAGAGACAGCATGATTATCTGTTTTTTTATTTTTTTATTTTTTTATTTTTTGGTTGAAACCTGATTATCTGTTAAGGAATTAAAAAGTTATTTAAACTGACAAAGAGCCCGAGCTATCCAACCTCCACACTCTCTTATCCTCTACCCCTCCCTATAACTGGACTCCCTCCAATAAAAAATCCAGCTCCGAAACCTCCAATGACTCCCTGTCAGATAAGTTTCGAGAAAACTTGAAATCCCAAGAATACTCCACTCCCACACCCCGGGACAAATTTGATACAAAGAAAGAAATTGGTATGTCATTAAACAATGTTAACCTAACTAAGGCTGGAAATATCTTTGAAAGGGAGACTTTAATGTCTGTTCCTATCCCTAGTAAATATGCCCTTAGTGGTAGTTTTAGGTCCGTAAATTTTGATGAACTCCTTTTCTTTTCCATCGAATGTCTAAATCAAGCAAAATTGAATAAAGCACAAAACCAATTAGGTCTGGACTAGTTTGATTGCACGGTTTTTTGTTTTTTGGTTTTTGGTTTTGTTTACTGCACATTCGTCAATGTTCCTATTGATTTTATTCTTTTTAGTTTGTGAGTGAGCGAGGCCTTTGATCCTGCTTCATGTACTATGACTTAGGAGGTTTTTCTGAGTAGGGACTTTTTTTGTTTTTGTTTGTTTGTTTGTATATATATATATATATATATATATATTGAAAAGGAGAGTAGGACTTAGTATTCGAATATCCAAGTTCATAGTTTCTGTTTCCAATTTGTGGGTTTTATAACTTGTTGTGTTATTTTTTTAAAGACCCTTTCAATGAGGGGGAAAAAAATGTTATAAACCGCATTGTATCATAATCTGTAAACTTGGTTTCCTTGACTCTAATTTCGAAACTTTTGTCAATATGAGTGGAGAAATAAAAAAACATGCAGATAAATAATTTGCTTATCCCGATATGTTTGATTTGCAGAGCAACCCCGGATGGGGATTTCACAGCAAATGCCAGTTTATGGATAAACTGGTGTGGCGAATGTCCCAGCGTTACAAGTGAGGTCAAAGTAGTTACTTTTTTAATGGCGGTCGTACGTTCTGAACTCCCAATGCCTAAGCTCCTCCGGCGATATGAACAGGTGGACTGTTTGAACATCTGAGCGCGTTAAAAAAAGTTAGGATCACGGTTTATTCAATTATATTTCTCGTCAAATTTTGCCGAATGGGTTATCTTGATTTTGGTATTGCACACACAGGTAAAGAAATTTGCTTTAATTTTTTGTAATAATCTTTGCTTATGTATGCAACATGGCATCATTGTAGAAGGGCTCGGCTTCCGTTTAGGTAGCCGAATTGCGTGGCGAGGTTATAATTGATTTGATTCTCTTGCAATTTGCCATGTTTCCCAAGTTTGTTCTTCAATAGCTTTGGAAGGCTGTGCTCATTTATCGTCCCATTTCTCTCTCTCTCTCTCTCTGTTTTTTTTATTTTTTTTTATTTTTTTTATTTTTTAAATTTTAATGTATCGTATCCCTTTCAACAAAGGGATTCAGAAAAAAAAAAAAAAAAATTAAAATTTTAAAATAATAAAAAATAGACCAAGGGATGACAGTTCGTATATATTTTAGAGCTTGACCTCATTTTTGCTTTCGGAGTCTCATGCTCATTATTCAGTGTGAAACAAAGTACGAGCATTTTTTTAAGGAGAAAGATCTGAATGATATAAATTTAAAGATCATTGTTATTTCTTGTTTAGATTAATATGATAGAAAATTAAAAAGAAACTTATCTAAATGATCTTTTTTTTTTGTTTTTTTACGTCTATTGATTAATATGATATAAATTTCAAATTCTTAATCAATATGACATAAATTTTAATTAATTTTAGTTTAATTATGTTATTTTGATCTAGTATTAATTTTTTATGTCAGATTGGTTTAATAATCTTTAAATTTATGTCATTTAGGTGTTTTTTTTTTTCAAAATTAAACTAAAGTTAATAATAATTTATCATATTGATTAAGAATGAGAAATTTGTGTTAGGTTGTTCATCAGATAAAAAGGTAATTACTTGGGTAATTTTCTCTTTACCCCTTATAATCGGCTGATTCCCCTACTAATCGGACGAGTAGGCCTGCACATGTAGCCCAAAAACTCTGGGCTATTTGATATAAGATGGAGAAAAAGTAAAATAATATTTTTGAAATGAATAATAATAAATTTATAATATAAATTATAATTATAATATAAAATTATAATAATAATAAAAAAAATCATCCTTCTTCTTCTCTCTTTCTGATATGAAATTATGCATATAAATTTGTAATTAAAAAATTGACTATAAACTCAATTTTTTTTAAAAAAAAATCCAAGGAAATATAAGGATTTAGTATAAATATATGCTATACTTTATCATCTTCTAAAAAACATATGATAAACTTCGAAAGTACTTATAAAAATTGTTATTTGCTATAATTACCCTTTATAAGAAGTATTTACACTAGTCCATTTTCACTCATCCTTTTTAAAATACTAGTCAATAGCACGTGCTACGCGTGTGCGTATTGTGTTTGTTAATTTGTTTGGGACATTATAAAAAATATTTAAATAAGAATATAGTTTTATAAGGCATGGCTAAAAGTATAATATTTGAAGTAAATAAAGAGCCGAAAAGTTAAAAATAGGAACCAGAAATTAACAAAAAAAAAAGTTTAAACATTAACCAAACAAAAAAAAAAAACATATATAGAGAAAATAAAAAGAAAAGTAGTTATAAAACATCATATCATCAATTAATATTCCAAACAAAAAAAAAAAACATATATAGAGAAAATAAAAAGAAAAGTAGTTATAAAACATCATATCATCAATTAATATTTCAAAAAAAGATGAAAGAAAATTATCTAAATGAGTATATATGTAAAAAACATATTACACAATAAAAATAAATTAAAAGAAAAATGTATTTGGTGATATAAAAATAAGAAAAAGACGCATAGGAAGATATATTATATTCTGGTTGTAGACATAATCTAAAGGTCATTTTACACCCACTCCAATTAAATGTGTACAGTTCGAATTTTCCATCATCAAATTTAAAAATTTTTTATAATAAAACAAATCTGTAAAAGAGAAAGGAGAAGAAAGTAAATGGATAGAGCTAAGGGAAAGCAAAAAGAGAGTGAGAAAAAAAAAAAAAGGAGAAACCAGCAAGAATTGTGATTGCTATCATAATTTAATTATAATTTCATATACATTATAAATATATAGAGTTCGAATCCTCTTATCTTCAAGTTAAAAAATATATATTATAATACATGTAAAAAACACATATGTAAAAGAGAAAGGAGAAGAAAGTAAATGGACAAAGCAAAGCAAAAGCCAAAAGATAGAGGGGAAAGAAGAAAACGGAGGAGGCAGCAGGAACAAAGCAAAAATATAAAAGCAGGGCCAAAAAAAAAAAAAAAAAAAAAAAAAAAGCTGAAACTTGTACAAGTGAATAGTAAGTAAGTTTGGCTCTTCTATATATGTTCGAAGATTAGATAGGTAAACATTTTTTAACTTATTTATAAAATTGAATAAAATTTGAATTTCATTCATTATTTGTTCCCGGTTTATCCTTATTGTTTTTTTTAGAATGAAAATATCCTTGTATTAAAGTATAACAATTTCAGAAAATTTATTATCAATCTAGTTTAAATATCAATTTCAAATTGATTATTTATTTTAGGCTATTTTTATGGGTGGAAGTTTTTTTTCCTTAATTATGTTATACACACATTAATTAGTGTTTTTTAATGTTTTTTTTTTTGGACATTCAGATTTTTTTTTAATTTTATTTTCTTTAGTTTTATATTTTAAAAAATAAAACTTTTTTTTTGGAGCGTTTTCTTCATTAGTTTTGTCCATCATCAGTTTTGGGTTTTGGGAGTTTTTTTTATTTTATATTTTATAATGTTTATTATGTTTGACGGTATATTATTATGATAACGACTCTGTCATTTCAACGATTATGTTTCTTATACGATATCTATACTATATAAGGACATTATCATTATATTACATACTCTTAATCAGTAATAATAGGGTCATGGTCTATATGGCAATGACCGTATTATTTATAGAAGGACTTCAAATAATATATTCTAGGTTTTAAGGCTTTTTGGATCTCATCCTTATTAAACGTATCATTGAGCAAAAAACAAGAAATATATATATATATATATATAAAATATAGTTTCATAACGTATTGTCCTCATTTATTTGAATTGACAGAAAATATAAAAAATCAACAACAAACAATAAAACCTACCCATAAAAAAATTAAACTGCAATCCATAAACGAATTTAGGTTCAAATACGCAAATATGAAAGGGGAATGTTTTTAAGGAATTTTTAAATTTCTATTTTGAGTTTTTTTTAGGACAACATCTACAACCTCCCCCCCCCCCCCCCTCTTTGTTTCTTAAATTAGATTTAAGGGTATTTTTGTGAGCACAACATGATCATTTTTATTTTTTGTTCAATTTCACAAATTAGTTTATTTTCATACATTTTTTAATACCATGGTGCTAATTTGGCTATAAATGTAAACGGTCATGATGCTCTATGATTTCGGGTTAGTTTGGTAACGCTTTTGGAATCTCCAAAAGTCTTTTTTACAAATTACAATCCAAATATCATGTTTGATAAAAGTATTTAAAAGTCATTTATATAAACATTAATGTATTTTATTAGTTATTTAGATTTTTAGCTTATACTTCTTCTTTTATTAAAAATAAAAGTACAAATTATGATAAAATCACATCAACCGCAAACTAATCCTTACAGGTCATGCCTAATTATATAGATATGCTAACTTGCGTTTATCAAAAAAGATTTGCGAACTTGCAATCATTGTCATTATCCCAAAAAAAAAAAAAAAAAAAAAAAGGGAGGAGGAGGAGGAAGAAAACTAGAGAGAGAGAGAGGAGGGGCGGCTGTTTTTCCAACTTCGGTTTTTCAAAGGTCTTTTATATACTAGGGTTTGGTTGTTTAAATTATTTTTATTTTTGATCAAATGAAAGGAAGAGACTATACAATATTGGAGAGCATTCATTGTCGTTGACACATCTATAGGAGAATGATTTTTTTTTTTTGAGGTGACAAAATTGAGTTGACATCTAACTTCATTGTTCGCTCCTTATTAGATCCCACTTTCTACACTTATTGGCCTTCTTTTTCTTATTTCTTTTGTTTGTTCGGGGTACTCATTTCCCAAATGAGTTAAAAATTTTGCCGAAAAACTGTTTGGTTACTCTTCTCTCAACTTCGAAAAGAAAACCGGCCTAATGCAAGATTACTCAATTAAACATCATTTTATAATCTTTTTTATTTTTAAAAGGAAAATTTTTAATACATCCAAACGTTATCTTATTCTTAAAATAAAATGACATTGTCATTTCAAATAACAAAAAAAATTTCATTTTGAAAATGAATATACGATCCGAACAATAAATATACTGCCTTTGAAAAGATGTGTTATTGCAGCTGTATTAGGCAATCTATATGACGTATTTCAAAATATGTGGAAATAAATTTATTTCTATCGTTGTTATTTCGGCCAGATAAGGGTCCTTGACTGAGCTGACAAATTGAGATATATAGGGGTAGAGTAATTGTTGTCAACAATTAGTCTTCACCTCTCTAAATCCTTCCACTCCCACTTGCTAACAAGCTATCCGTTGGTTCTTATTTCTTCTTCCAGGGGAGTTGTTTTATTTTTAATTCGTTGGATTACAATTTCTTTTTAGTTTTTGAATAATCAGAATGATTCAACTAGTAGGTGCCAACCTAATTATAAATGGAATTAATGTAGTTATTAACTCTGATATAAATTATTTCCTTCGTCATTTTTTTATTTAGTTAAGAAAAGAAACAAAAAACACCCAAATATCATAAATTTAAAGACCATTATATGAATATGACACAAAAATTTAATATTAGATCAAAATGACATAAAAATAAAACTAAAATTTGTATAATGTTGATTAAAGAGGAAATTTGTGTCATGTTGGTCAAAGGAATAAAAAAAAAGTGACTATTTAGATAATTTTCTTTTTTAAAAAACGGCGTGGTCTCACATAAGATTAATATATTCCTCTGTTTATTATTACTTTGTACGTGCTTTACGTGTGCGGAATAGATAAACAAAACAAAAAATAAAAAAATAATTTTGTTAAAAAAAATTAGTTTTTTGTAATTTTTTAAATTAATTTTTTTTTTTTTTTGTAATTTTTTAGAATTGCTTCGTGGTAGGCTTAATATATGAGAGGCAAAGGACAAAAGGTATTAATATGTAATATATTATTTTTTGATGTAAAGATTCCTCATTTTCAATACATGACAAAATTAATGACGTTTTTCTAATTAGACTCGAAATTTCGATACAAAAGTTCAAGTTGTTATAATAAACTACACGTCAATGCCAGCATATTGATGATCCTTACAACTAGCAATATTTTTGTCTCTGTGTTCTTCCTCACCCATAGTATCACAAATTGCCCTCCCTTTAGTCTCCGGAAGACAAACGACAAAAAAACCAAAACACCCTATCACCATCCCAAACACCCCATACGACACTACTCCATCTCCCCTCCCCGCCGCCGCCAGAACTGGGCTGAACACTCCCCCTAACACCAGCGCTTGCCTCACCATCGCCACTGCCGAGTTCCGAACGCATGTCGGGAACAACTCGATCGTGAAAATCAACAGAATGTTGAACGCCGTACACGCGCTAAAGAACGACACCAACTCAAACCCAATCTGCAATCTTGTCCATATTATTATCTGTCCTGTCAACACAGACATTATGCTGCAAATCCCGCTTAGGATTGTGAAGAACATAAGCGAGCTTTTCCTGTTCAGTTTCCCCACGAGAAAGAAAGTCATTAGAGAAGCTGGGAGTTCTGATAAGGCGTTTAATGTGACGCTCAAGTAGAGATCGAAATCCAAGTTTCCCAGGGCTAATGGCATGCCGTAATACACCATCCCGATCCCGAAACCTATCGCCATAACCGCTGATAATCGCCGAAAAGCCCATTTTTTCTCCACCAAGATCTTCATTGCCGAGTAGAGATCCACGTTCCAAGTTTCTTGTTCGAAAGTCAGGCTTGAGAAGCTCATATTTTGATTGATGTTGCTAATTTGCGATATGTTTTTAAGGGTGGCCATGGCGTCTTCTTTCCGTCCTCGGACGAAAAGCCATCTCGGAGACTCGGAAACGAAGAAGTATACCACGACGGAGTAGAATAGCGTTGGGAAAGAATTCCAGATGTAGAGATATCTCCATGAAGAGCCTCTATTTGCATAAGCCATGGCCGGTAGAGACAGAAACCCTAGCGTGAAGAGCACAAACCCCATTACGCCAACCTGGCTCCGCCATCGCTTCCCGACAAGCTCCGTCGAGAGTACTAGAGCGCAAGTGCCGATGGTAGCGCGTCCGAACCCTCCGACAAATCGAAAGCCGGAGTAAATCCAGATGTTGGTGGAGAAGACAGAGGTGAAGAGGGTGGACAAAGCCATGATGAGGCAAGAGAGGAAGAGCATGTTTTTTCTGCCGAAAGACGAGTCGGCAAGCGTGGCGAGAACGAGGCCACCGATAAGGCATCCCATGAAGAAGGCGGAGGCGGGAAGGCCGGTGACGAGAGAGCCGGAACACTCCAAGGAAAATTCAGAGATGGTGGAGGTATGAATGGGAAAATCCCAGTCCCAAGAGTCCCTTGGAAGGAGGCAGATATCGGAGGTAGCCGAGTTGCAAGACTCGGTAGAAGTAGTGGAATTAGTGAGTTGAGAGTTGCAGTGCCATGATTTGGGGAGGGAGTCGGTGAAGACGGAGATGAAAGTTTGTTGAGCGTCGAAGAACCAAGCTAAGGAGACGAGAAAAGCTTGGAAGAATTGGGTTCCGCTGAACCCTCCGATGCACTTTTCGATTGTCGAATCGAGCGAAGGAAGGTGGTGTTGTTCGAGCTGAGGAGCTTCTGAGTTTGGTGAGGAGAGAAGAGGGTTTGAGTCTGCCATGTGAAAGATATGATAAGCTTTGAGTTTTTTTTTTTTTTTTTTTTATAAAAAAAATTTTGGTTTCGGTAGGGGGGAGAGAGAGAGAGAGAGAGAGAGAGAGAGAGAGAGAGTTCAGAGAGTTGAGGATATTTTGTACAGAAGAATGGGTTCTATTACTATATATAGGTAACGTTATGTAGGTGTTTAATCTCAATAGTTTCTCTTGATACATGTTTTCTTACTACATAATTAAAAATAAAAATTATCTCATTGATACGACTGTCTGGAGATTATATTTTATATAGATTGATGTGTGTGTGTGTATATATAGATAAAAAATGTAAGTTGCATATAGACATGTATATAATATGTCCATACGCATGTTATTGATTTGTTTTTATAGGACCACAGATTCAATCAAGATCGATCTGCTCATCCTGTTTTACTAAAGGGCCTTTGTTAATTTAGTTACAATATTATTGTTGTCCACTTGCAGCAGTCGGTTACGTCAAGTAGCATTTGGTGGCGATCAACTTGCAAGTATTTGTGCCATCCAATTCTTTCTTTCTTTATTTTGTTTTGAAAAGGCAAAAAAAAAAAAAAAAAAAAAAAAAATCCAGAAGGGTAATCTACTAGAAATAAGGTTTTAATTTCTCCAGTGAAATTAAATAAGGTTTTGCCGGTAAAAGTATTTTCCGATGTTAATTCTTCATTGTGACAATAAAGAGTTCGATAAAAGGATGACCGATGTTTGGCATATTTCTTATTGTTAATCAAAAAGTCTTTCTAAATGCTTACAGAGTCAAACTCTACTTCAAATCGAGTAACATTTTTGCATTTGTAGGCATCAGTCAAATGACAACTCATGAGGTCTGTTACGAAATAATAAGAATAGGCAATAAAAAAACGAAAAATAACATTACATACACACAATTATGTGCAAAATTATAGGCAGGAAAAAACCATGGGTAGAAGGAAAAAAAATCCAAGATATCAAAGATCGGTATAAGAGGAATGTATTTTGAGTGGTTACAGCAAAAATATAATGCTCAAACAAAGATTGATACAAGAGGGATGTGTTTTGAGTGGATACAGTAAAAGCATAATGCTCAAACCCTCTGTCATTACTGCAGACCCCAAAAAAATAAAAAAATCTCATAATTATAGCTCCATCACAAATGTTGCACCATGAGCCTTTCGAATCGGATCATACAGAATTCGGGGTCACCGTACTCTAACAAAGTAGACATGGAGATGTGTGTGTTTTATTTTATTTTATTATTATTATTAAATTTTTTTTTGACAAGATGCATTTTGAGATTGAAAGTGATAACTTAAATTAAAAGATTAGGCAAGAAAATAGAATCCTTAACCATACCATGTGGTATGAGTTGGAAATGACATGCATACGCGATGGCATGCAATGTTTCATTCTTAGTAGATTTAATTAGATAAATATTTATAACAAAATCTTAACTTATTAATTCACTATAGATCTCAGTCACTAATATTATATTTTTATTATTAGTACTACTGTAGTACAGTCAACTTCGCAACTGCTTCCAACATTAAAAATAATTATACGATAACTAGGTAATCAGACCATTCGTCCATGCGCATTATTTCAAGCAAACTCAAAATTTAGAATTTAAAATAATCATAATATTTATCTAGTGTGAAACCATAACAGGAAACAATTAAGAGATATGATGGATTTTTTTTTAATTTTTTTATTTGAATAAATTCACATGGTCATCATTATGGCATGTTTGGCTTTTTAGAAGCCGTTTTTGGCTTCTCAAGTCCAAAATCAGCTTCTAAAAGTGTTTGAATGATTTATCAGAAGAGTTTTTAGTCTCCAAAAATACTTCATGTCAAAGTCAAAAAATGTGATTTTTGATAAAAACTCTTCTGAGTAGACTTTAAAATTTGTAAAAAAAAATTTAATTAGACATTATGAATTTCATTTTAATATTTTTATTACTTAGTAGAATACTTTAAAGATCATTACTTACTGATAATAACTTTTACTTCTCTTTTTCTACTGACTAAAAATAAAAGCAAAAACTATGTCAAACAGGCCCTATATATCGTTGAATCATAATAATGAAAGATTGCTTATCACACAAGGACCAAAAAAAAAAAAAAAGGATATTATATTGACGAAGCAGTACGTCAACAATGAAACATAATCATGAAAAAATTCATCGATCAGCAAAAGAAATCAATGAAAAATTCATCAAAATCTAAACGTTATCAATGAAAGTAAGGTAATTTCTTTTCATAAAAACTTTAAAATTGCGTGTCACATGGTTAATTACATGATTCATTATCAAAACTCTCCCCGAACTATCCTTTATAATACTTTACCCTATAAATTTCAAAATGTAACGTTCATTTCTCTTGAATTATGAATTGTTAGCAAAAATCTTCCGTTTGTTACATTTTACGGCGAAATCAAGTATGTGGGATTTAAAACGATGGTATTACTGTAATTTCATCTTTTTGGAGGTTATTCAAATGAATTAGGACTGAAAATTAAGAAACTGTTAGAATATAAAACTAATGTTAACACATCTCCTATCAGCTTAAGATTTTGAGATGAATTAATAAACTGATATAGTATGAGAATTGTTGAATTCTGGGTATGTTATGCAGCTTGGGAAAGCTTTGAGCACATAAAAATATTTGGACATTAGACATCCCCTCCATTCTCTTGATACTCTATTTCTTTCATTCTTCTACTCGTTCATTGCTTCCATGGCGACAAGAACATCAAAAGAAATGGAGGATGTCAATCCTTGATATCTTTTAATTCATAGCATTTTTGCAAAAAATTACCTTCAAAGATCCTAGTCTCTGGACGCAATTTACCTGCAGGGCATAAATCGAGGGAAGCATCATTGCACCCATTGTAGTAGGAATAATCATATATTGCTGACAAATATGCTATCTCTTGCGTGGATTTCCCTCTGTCAATCATAAGAAGAATGTAAAAGGAGAATATATATCAAGAGATTAGGAGGACATTTTTTTTAAATAAAAACTACCACCCCAAAAAAAAAAAAAAAAAACAAAACAAAACAAAAGAAACATCTTACTAGCTAATACTAAAAATCGAAGACAAATTTTTTTTTTTTTTTATCAAATTTATAGATTCTTTTACTTTTAGCCTACGTTTGGTATAGTGGAAAAAATAGAGGAAGGAAGTTGAAGGAAGGATTTTAAAGAAGAAAATATAATCTTGTTTGTTTAGTAAGGTGAAAAGTAGGAAGGAAAAACAATTATAACTCCATAGGATCCACTATATTTTAATCCTTCAAAAATTGGAAAGGAAACAGGAGGGTAAAGTTTGATAAAAAAAAAATTGTAAGTAAAATCACTATTTAATCGTAATTCTATCATTATCTTCTCATTTTTACGAGGATGTAATTATAAAATACATTAGATTAGACGCTTTTCTTTTCTTTTTTCTTTCTTTTCTACAAATAACATGAAAGAAATCTTATTCTTTTATTTTTATTTTTTTTCACCTCAATATTTTACTATTCCTTTCTCTTTGTTTTCCATCCCTCTGTCAAACATATTAATAATATGATTTCAGTAACCTGACCTTTAGATAGCTCAGCATCGATTTACAATTTCCACTATTGAAGTTTGGGGACAACCCCAAAAAAAAAAAAAAAAAGAGCCAAGTAAAGCTAGTATTTACTTTTCTGTGGAAAATCTTGATGCTTAATTATTAGACTTGTGCACCAGTGACAATTAGGATTCATATGGAACGATCTTTTTTATTTTTTATTTTTATTTTTTTTAAGAGTACAAGTTCGAAGATAATTTAAACGACTCAAAAGAATCAGCAATATTCAAGCCGATCTAAGATTCCGTGTCTTTTTTTTTTTTTGGGTCGTCTCAATCCTTTCCTTACAAGTACAGGTAGATTTGAGTCGGCCATGAGGAAAGAGATATGCTTGAATATTGTTTGGCTTAGCTAAGAGACAGAGAGATATACAATAATTTTATATTGTGGTGTCTAATCATGTTAGTTAAGGACTATAACACATGGAATTAGTAACAGAATCAGGTTATTATTATTTCCATAAAAACATACACTGAATAATTAAACTATAAAAAAAAAAAAAAACTTGTATAGGGATAATTGATTTTAAATAAGGTAAAATGAGAAAATATAAAATTTTTAAAGATAAATTAAAAAAAAATTATTGAAGACGAAAATTCTCAACCAATTATGAATGGCTCTGCTCCGGAATACAACATTTTGCTAATTTGTTTAGAGGACCACAGATTCAAAATCTGTCCAAATTCAAGGTTTTACTAGTGGGGGAATGCGGACTTGGTTAATTATGATCTTAATTAATCAGTAGTGTAGTAATTTTTGTCCACTTGCTGCAGCTTGTTATGTCGTGTAGGATTGGTGGTCCTAACATCAATGGACAAAAGGATAGGAAGTACAAGTAGAATACGGATACAGAAACAAAATAACAAAACACTAAAAATCTATCCACCATTTAAAGAAAAAAAAAATGCTACTCTATTTTCTATTTTTTTTTCTTTTCTCTGACTTTCAGCGTTAAAAATACTCCATGAGAAAAAAAAAAAAAAATTCTAGCACTATATTTACAAAAAAAAAAAAAAAAAAAAAAGGTGTCTCCACCATTGAGCATTGCTATTGAGATCAGACTTCTTGAAGAGAGAAAATGAAACGGGATCGTCAATCGTCACCGACGAAGAGGTCTCGGAGGCAGCGGAGGGACTTCGTTGATCTCGTACTCCCTGAGGCTGCTCCCAATCGGATTGTATGCCAACGAGTATTTCTTTCATTAATGCAAGTCAAACTGTATTAAATCTAGGCCCAAAACTGGTTTTTGGAATATTTTTTAATCTGATATGTGACAAAAAATCTAAGCCCAAAACAAGTTATTGCTCCAAAAAATCTAAGCCCAAAACCGGTTTTTGGAATTTTGTAATCTGATTGTGGCAATACTTCCCAAACTTTTATACAAGTCATTCCCTATTTGTGACACTCCCAATATAACAACACCTCAATTCTCTTTTCACACCATCATTTCCAATCTTCCTACATTGTGCAAAATTACCACTCAAACCCTGCTTTTCCTTATTTTAATTTTCTTTGACTTAAAGGGTTCGTTTGGTGAAACGGTTTGAGTTGAAAATTCTAAGTTTAAGTTGAAATTTTTAAGTTTGAGTTGGTTGATTTTTTAAAAACTAGTTATAATTTTTGTTGACTTTTCAAAAAAAAAAAGATAAAAACTGATATGAAAATTTTGAGTTTAAACTCATTCACCAAACAAGACCTTAAGACTCTGCTTTTCTTAAATTTTTTTCCCCCTGCCACCGACAGCTTTTTCCCTTTCTTTTCCATGTGAATCTGCCGAGAACTCTGCGTAATCACTGACACCACCAACACGCCTTGTAGCTGCCGTTGTCCGGCGATGCCGCGCGCAAGAGCTACCGTGTATATATATATATAAATGACATTTTATTTAGTTTTGTTTTGGTGGAATACGTCCTCCATACTGTCATATTGTGGATTGCATAGGTAGAACGAGCAAAAAATAGCTCATTGACCATTGATTACTATACCTTGAATTCGACATTTTATTGTAGGACGATGCGGAAAGATACAAATTTCTAAGTTAATATTCCAAACTTATAGTCTGTAATCGATTTGAGTAAAGGTGGAAAATTTGATCTTGTTAAAATTGTAGTTAGTATCTATTTCTAAAAGGGGGATGGTTTTGCTTTTGGTAAGGTGAAAATTAGAGACTTATAACTAGATTACAACATGTAATCTACCGGATGTCACCGAAATTACAGTGACTGCTGAATGTCTCAAACGCTCACAATCGGCTTAGGCTGCCAAAGAGTAATCAATCTAATAGATTACTTTCCATTTCATTTTCAACAAAGAATCTTGTGTTAGATTACTTTATCATTTTCAACAGAAAATGGTCAGTTGAAATCGGTTTCTAGCGACCGGTTGCTGGAGAGTATTCTATTAGATTATCTTTTATATAATTGATCAAATTAATTTTCATTTTCAACACCTAATAGTAGGCCGACGAGAGTCCACGGATGCCGGAAAGTTTTCTAATATTCTAATCTACTAGATCATTTTTTATTTCCAATAAAATAGACAGCCGTCTCCTGCTCTCCGTTGTTGAGCAATAATCTGGCAAAACACACACACACAAATTCCATACCAAAAGCTACACATGATCTTAAAAAACCAGGTTACATAAAGAAAATTACAGAAGACCACAAAAATCAATCAATAAGATTACAATTTAGCAGATTTCAATCCATTCAGCAAGTAAAACAATTTTTTTGAACTTCATTGTAATCTTGAACTTATTCATCAGATTCACACTCAGCACTCAGTGCCACAGATTGAACAAAGTAGCTTGCACTACCAGTCTTCCTCTTGCAATAATTAAAAAAAAAAACAAAAAAACAAAAAAAAAAATTTCTTAGTTGACTAAAACAAAACATTGCAATAGCTAATGAAAACAGAACTTGTTCAATTTCAGAGAGTAAATAACACGAAAAAAATAAAATAAAATAAATCAGTATGCCCAAACTAAAGATTCGATGGCTTTAACCTTTTCTCTTGTCCATCTCAGGCCAAGGCACAATGATGATGCTGCTTTTTTCTTTTAAAAGTGACCAACCCACAATTTCTCACTTTTTATTTTCTTGTACATAGTATTTAAAAAGCATGTGTGATGCATATGCATATGCATATGCATATTCATCTCTATGAGTTGGATATGTTTGAAAAACTTAATTTGAATATAAAAAACGTTAAAAGAATAAGTATTTAATAATTAGAAAGAAAATTAAGGGAAGACCAACTAACGTGAAAAAGACCCCCAAAAAAAAAAAAACAGATTAAAACGAAATAAAATACCAATAAGTGTAAGGACCAAAATCGGAAAAAAAAGGACGTGAAAATTTAAAAAAAAAAAAAAGAAAGAAAAAAGAAAAAAGAAAAGAGAGAGGCATAAAAAAAGACCAAATGATGAAAGGATTATAATAAAAATAAATAAACCAACACGGAAAAAAAGAGGACTACAATTTAAAAAAAACAATGGCCACAAAAAACGGAGGGACTTGAAATTTTTTTTTTTTTTTTGTTTCGTTTTGGATGTCGTTTCTTATTATGTATAGATATATTTCCATTCATCGATCAAAGGCCCTTCTCTGCTAACATATCTTTTTCTATATTTTTCCCTTTCTTTTCATTGTTTCTTTTTCGTTTATTTTAGTTTCTCTTTCACCATGATTAACCATCCTTCTTTGCCTTTTGATTTGATTCAAAATGTGCTAGTTTTTCATATCTATTTAGTACTCTCTAATCACAATTTGATGTTCTTCGCCCCCAATACTAACATTGACTAAAGCTGATAAATTATTTAGAGATTTCAAAATTTTAGGTACTCAAGAAATGGTTGAGTAAGGAAAACATGCAATTTGTCCCCACGTTTTGATTAATTGCTTTTTTGGTCCAAAGTGGTGCTTTTTTTTTTTTTTTTCTCTTCGTATTTTCTTGTAATTTTATAATGGATGAGCTAGAGGTGACATGACGCGTGGTAATGTCGTAATTATTAAGCCTCCTTATCTATTCATCAATGCATAGTTGCTCATGAGTTAATTTTACCCACAACACAGTCTGTACAACGTTAATTAACACATCTTTTCCTTGTTTATTTATGTGTGTGCATTGGCAGTACCATAAAATATTGGTTTTGAACTCATATCATTATTACTTTGAGATTTGGAGACAGATTTCTGCCTTCTGGCCGGGAGTGTGGAATAGACTTTTACGTTTGGTTATAAAATAATATACGTATTATAATTCACCAACAATTATTTGAACACCTACTAATATTCAAAATTAAAAAAAAAAACGGCGATTTACATATTAAATATGTTGATATTTAAAAGATAGGATTAAAATTAGAGTTTCTAGCATTTTTTTTTTCTTAAGAGGAAGAGATCTCGATCTACTATATTTCTTTTATTTTTTATTAACCTATTTTATAGCTTGAATATCTTAATAAATAAATATGTATTCACTTAAATTTCAATATGTATGGTGATGGTTCGGTCCACAAATGGGTTTTTATCTAATTGTGGTTTTCTTTTCTTTTCTTTTCTTTTTTTTTCCGAATGAAAGGTTGATAAAATATTAATAAGTAGGTGTATATTCGAATATATCAATTAAATCGGCACTTACTTAATTAACACCCTCATCATATAACCTGTATTAATCACATTAGACTAGTGTGTGAATAGAATGAAAAGAATTTGTAGAGATTACATCTAAATCCACTTGTACAGGCACAAATAAAGAAATGAAAAACAAATATAAGAAGTAGATGCGGCTGCCAAAAAAGAAAACACAAGCGCGATCTACTCATTTTGAAATCGAAATTAAAAAGACCTCATTAAAACCTTTAACTGATAAAGTCCAAACGGTAAAAACCTAAAAAAAGGAAAAAAGAATGCATGATTAAGCCGGAATGAAACATAAAATTCTAGAATATCATAAAATCGAAATTTTAATAGTCGAATACTTATCACAAGCAGTCTTGAAATTAAGAACACAAAGTTAGACTATGCAAAATAAACCTATTGATCATAAACCTTTTTTGATCTATGTGATATACAGTTC
The DNA here is from genome assembly GCA_038430175.1 of Ficus hirta. Lineage (NCBI taxonomy): Eukaryota > Viridiplantae > Streptophyta > Magnoliopsida > Rosales > Moraceae > Ficus > Ficus hirta. The sequence goes on along the minus strand of CM076594.1, from coordinate 15,461,186 downwards.
CTATTTTCTCTTATGAGTTGCTGTCATTTATTTGGCTTTTCTGGGTTTTGATTATAATTAGGAGTCTAGATTAAGACGAGTTTGTTAGAAAGAGTGTCAACTTATTTAGGATGTTCTTGTCAGCTTTGATATAAATTATTCTTTATTAAAAAAAAAAAAAAAAAACACACTCGAGATTGATGTTGTAAATCATATATTTAATGTGCTTGTATTTATTTTTAATTCTCTTGCCCCCGTTGATTAATCAATGAACTGTAAAAGTTTTCGTAAAAAAAGTGACGATGAGCAATATTGGCTAAAGAGAAAGCCAAGAAACCACTCAATTAGACAAATTATGGTCCTGCTGGATATAATTATGAGTGCACCCCACGTTAAATTAATAATATTACACCAAATTTCTAAAGTGAAATTGCCCATTTCGTAAAACGAAGGTTCTCCTGATCTGTTGAAAGATTCTTCTATCTCTTTAAAGTCTCCTATAGGCATCAATTTATGTTATCGAAATTTTCAACGTTATATAGGGTGAATTTTATAAAGGCTCCTAAACTATATACTATATCTTATATTGACCTTTTATTTATTTATTTTTAAACATCATACTGCTCTGAATTTTTCTGCTGTTACTCAACAGTTTCTCTGTCAATATTCTATATATATATAAAAAAAAAGATATAAAAATTGAACACGCTCTGATTATATGAGCTTTATTTATAGGTAAATTAGTCGTAATTAAATATTTTTTAAAAGAAAATTATTCCTCACTTAGAGAATTTTAGAAGAAAACTATACTTTAATCAAAGATATACAACGCGAACTGTATATTAATCAAATATTAATATAGTATCATAAAATTATTTTAGAGGTATAGTTTTTCTCTAAAAAAATATTTAGTTACAATTTTAGTCTTAGTTAAAGTCCAGTTGATCTGAATATGTTTAAATATTTTCTTTCAATTTTTTACAAAATACTGCTAACCATTTTGTAATAGTAGAAAAGTTCGAGGTAGTATGATGTGTAAAATTAGAAACCAATAATCAATTGAGACCAGAAGTATAATTCAAGGGTTAATTTTAAATAAATAAATAAATATATATATATATAATATACAGCTACTGAAGAAGCTTCCTTGAGATTATACTACTACGTGATACGCATATATATATATATATATATGTACACATATATATATATATATTTATATATATAATTAGGTTTACTACAAGTTTGGAAAAACGTATATGTTACCAAATGAAAAGAAGACGATGAAAGAATGCTAAAGCTTGAGAATCAATATAAAAATGTTGGAAAACCGAAGTTACATATATGTATACATATAAAAGATATTTTTCTAACAAAGTTTTTATTGGTTTCTATGAACTATTGCAAAAATTATGCTTGGCATTGAGAGCTAACTTGATAGTTACTCCATGCCCAGAAATTGGTCCCCAAAGTTTTTGAAATAGTGACATGACAATATAATAGGTTATTTAATTTGTTTATTCCGATGTCAGTGCAAAAAATAATGATTTACACTAAATAAAAAAGTTGCTAAATTCTCTAACCAACTTTTATAAAAAAATTTCTTAATAAATTAATTAATCAATAAATAAGTTACTTTCTCTTCTGACGAATTACGTAGGTCCAGACTTTACATGTTAGCGTCAACGAAAAGAATAATAATAGTACCAAAGTGTGAATTATATTGTTTCTCTCTCGCTCTCTCTCTCTCTTTTTGTGTTTTTGTTTTTGTTTTTGTTTTTTTTTAAGGTAAAGAACCAATGTTGTCTTGTTTTTTATTTTTGTTATTTTTGTTTTTTTTCCTCTTGTATATAAGTTAGTTTTGACACCCCTTAAAGATTGTTAATGTATTTTTACTTTACAAAAAAATTACCTTAAAATTATTAAGAATGCTCACACTTTTTTTTATAAAATAATTAAAAAATATACACTATATTAATCATAAATGGAAATAATATTTTAAAAAATTGTAAGAGATTGTTCTAAATTCTTATAAACTCTAAATTGCTCTTTATCAATTTTTATTTTTCTTAAGAAATTTTTATAACTACATGAAAAATTTCAATGAAGGATTCAGATGAAATAAAAATAAAAGAAAGATGTCTCCTAAAAAGTCAATAACTATTAAAATATATATTTTTTATTTTTTTATTCATTAGTATTATGCTTTTTTTTTTTTCCTTCTCTTTTAGTATTTGAAAACGATTCTCTGTGGTTTTTTATATGATTATTCTTTTTGTTTATTTTTTCTTGTTATATTCATGTACATGATTCTATATTTATGTATTTTTTTTAAACGTAATATGACATTTCTTGATTATTGATTTAAACATTACGTGAGTTTTTTTTTTCTTTACTATTTCTTCTCCTATTTTTTAGAGCTACTTTATGTTTTCTTTTTGAGAACGAAAATATATATATATATTTTATTATTTAGATTTGTTAATTTTATTTTTAACAAAATTAAATTTTAAATAAAAATGGGTGTATGAGAGGGTTAAATGTGGTATTAGATAAAAAGTATCTATAAAATAATATATTTACTATATTTACATTAGGAAACATTTTATCAATATTGTGGGTACAAATATAACTACTCATATTTTATTGGATAAACAATTTGTATTTTAAGAAATAAAATACTTTATTAAAAACATAAATATTAGTGGGCCTAATGGCTTGATCAAAATTTTTTTTTTGGCCTCACCTGTCAATAAATAATGGCTCCGTCATTGTCCTTAGAGATTTACATTAATCAAGATGTCACATTGTTGCTATAGTAGAGCATACTAAAAAAATAATAATAATAATAGTTCTATACACATCGAACTAAGTCACACTAACCTTCCAAAAAAAATAAAAAGCAGTCAGTCTATCACCATTTTAATGTTTTTGTAATAGAATGATCAATAATAAAACATTTGATATGCTTAGATGTCAAGGATATGACATTTTAATAAGTTATAGGAAGAAAAATATGACAATCTATATTCCCGATCAAAAGCTAAATTTGAAATTAACCAAAAAATTAAACAAACAAGGACACTAGGCGATACGCTTCTTCCTCGATGTTCCTGGAGCCTTCTAAAAATCCTTAGAGCGTATAAGTTACACTTAATAATAACCTGATGGCTCAGCTATATTTACATGTGTTATGTATGTCATGGTTTGAATTTATATACAAAAGTTAGAATATATACATTTGAATTGAATTGGTCAAAACATAACAGTACAAATAGATTAGTACGAAATTCTACTAACATCTCAAGTTGTAGAGGGAAAGGGAAAAAAGAAAGTGACTAATTAGGACTAGAAGGCCGTAGAGGTAAACAAATATTTCAATAATTCTATTTAGTTGAATCATTTTAATTTTGTTAACAAGTACAAGAATACAGACTTATATACATTCAATAGAATAAAGTATAAATTAAGTTACATATTATTTAATCAAACTTCAAATAAAAACTTCAGTCGGTTTTTTTTTTTTATTAATTAAATTTAGAGATTTTAGGGGGGTCATGGTGTCCGCAGCAAGTCTATAAATCCAACGGCTGTACTGGTTCAGTAATGTAATATTTTGGTTAATTAACGTGTACCACTAATATTATTAATGTGTTATAGTCTCAACTAATAGTACTTATAACTTGTACTAAAAGTTTCTAAAAGTTAGTAGTCACATGAGTTTAGAGAGAGAGAGGAAAAAAAAAAGTTATATTTGCTAGATTGGTACTGTCGAAGACTAATCTTATATATGTATAAATAGATTATTTCTCGATGCGAATATTATAGTTGACGTGGAAGCTATGGCACACGGAATATTGCGTGTCTTATGGAATTGTTTTGTCATCTTCAAATTGTTTCGACACTGTCGCTGTGACTATCTATTTCGCTGCAGTGGGGGACTCTTTCACTATTGTGGGGCCAGAACTGAAACATACACACAAATACACACACAAACATATATATATGTATGTATATAAATATAAACTAAATGTTAGAATTAGTGAAACTTGTGGGTTGGAATGAAAGTCCCTTGTATGAAAAACGTTCAAATTCTGATTTAAGCTTTCCAAGGGTGTAGAGGAATGAGATGGGGCATCGCTGCTGCACAAAACAGAAGGTGAAGAGAGGACTTTGGTCTCCTGAAGAAGATGAGAAGCTCATCACACATATCACTACCTACGGCCATGGCAGTTGGAGTTCTGTCCCTAAACTTGCTGGTATATTATAATATATATATGCATCTGATCTCTTTCTATATGTGTCTCTGTGTATGTGTGTGTGTGTGTGTGTCTATATATATATATATATATATATGTATATTTCGAGTAAATATTGGAGATATTTTGATGGCAGGATTGCAGAGGTGTGGTAAAAGCTGCAGATTAAGATGGATAAACTACTTGAGACCAGACCTTAAAAAGGGTTCCTTCACACAGGAAGAAGAACAGATCATCATAGACGTTCACAGAATTCTAGGAAACAGGTAACATACAAGTTCTTGAAGTGCCATGATTGGTAGGATAATATACACACAGATATATATACACACACACTATGTATGTAGTATGAATAGTTTTTTTGTATTAACCATCTATTTTTTATATTTTTCATTTTGATATTATTATATTCGATCTAAAGTTTAGAAACATGTACTATTGACAAGAATATCCTTCAAAATGACTATTAATAACATAACTATGTAAATATTTTGTGAACCTACTTTGTTACTTTTGTTTACTTTTTTTCTTTTGGATATGATTTTAATCAGTCTTATAAAGTTTAGAAACGAGTATTATTGACAAGAATATCCTATAACTACAAAATTAATATTAAACATAGCATCTCGTATCAAAATATTTTATGAATTATCAGCTTTGCTAGTTTTGTACACTTTCTCATTTTGATGAAATTTTAATCGGTCTAAAAGTTAAGAAACAAGTAATATTGTCAAGAATATCCTACAAAATCAGTGTTAAATTAAAATAACGTGAAGTATGAAAAAAAAAAGAAAAAAAAGAAAAAAGCTAAAATATTTTAGAGATGATGAAAATCACTACTTTTGCTTGTAATTTGTACAACAGATGGGCTCAAATTGCGAAGCATCTCCCTGGAAGGACAGACAACGAGGTGAAGAATTTCTGGAATTCATGCATAAAGAAAAAGCTAATTTCACAAGGCCTGGACCCACAAACTCACAATCTCATCTCCTCTTCACAAAATCAGAAATCATCAGTTTCCAATAATAAGATCAGAAATACTACTTCATTTGTTGTATCTCATGAGACAGTTCAGAAACAACCAATAATTTCAGCTTTCTCAATGAAATCAACAGAAAATATTTGTTCTGATGAAGATCACAACTTATTAAACCCACCTCTTCTTACCACCCCACCTTATAATAATGTTCAAACCACACCAAATATTTCATCTTCATCTTCTTCTTCAGTCGACATTCAGCATTTGTCCAAGTCTTGCTTACTGGATGATCAGTTTGGCATTTGGGACTCGAGTTTTCCGCCGTTTGAAGCCCCGAAAACAGTATCTGAAAGAGAATCTCGAAAATCGCTGCAGGGACAACATTATAATAATATTCAACAGCAACAGCTACTAGAAAATCATCAGAAGATATGGGAGATGCAAAACGACTTTAATAGCTTTGAAAACGACGACTGTTTTGAGAATGGGTTTATTACGGAGTCTGCAGCACCTATGTATGAAGCATTAATGTCTCAGGATTTTAGCTCCGTCCAATATGATCTTGCATGGAACTATTAGGCCATATTTTCATATATTTTTTTTTTAATTTGGGGTGGAGAATTCAAACTCTGCACTTTTTTGTAGAGTCAGATATAATATTATCTCTAGACTATATATTTGTAACCACTCTTCCTCTACTTCTTTTGGGTGTAACATTTGTTTTCTTTTTTTTTAATTTCCGGTTTTTTGATATTCTTTTTCAATGTGCATACTGCAATTTATTATGTTTTATTTTAATTTATCTAGCATATTCCAGTACCTCAAGGAAAATGATATCTTTATTTGTTTTTTCAATAGCATTTTTTTTAATGAGAAATACTTGGACATACCACCGATACTAAATACTATTATTAATAAAAGATAAATTATATATATCATACGACCCACTTAGATGATGTTCAAAATTACCGGTATCCTTTTACAGGGACGTAGGCACTAATTAAGGTTCAAAGAGGGGGCTTAAGCCTCCTCAACGTATTCTTATTTATCTTTATATGTATGTATTGATTTATTAATTTATTTATTTATCTGATTCAAATATACAAATAGTGCCTAGAAAAAAGCTAAAAACTTCATATATTCTTTTGAAAATTAAAAACTTATAATTATTAATTTTTTCTCGTCAAAATTTCTGGTTTCGTTACTATCTTTCAAGATTGTTATTTCTTTATTACTTGAAGTAGTACTAGTAATATTGCAATTGGTTGCAGTACGTACAGGTACGTATTGCAGCTTCCAAAATATATATCTTTGGGTGTATATATTCTGATGAACACACTCGCATGCTTAATTTGTACTTTGTACTTGTAATGTGTTTTAAATGGATATGGTCCTAATTTTGAAGTGTAACAATCCCCTTTTTTCCCCCCTTCGCTGAATAGGATCATATTTTTTTAATGCATGGCAGTAAACTTCATAAAGTGAGAGGAAATATTGGACAATCTACTGCTAATCGCACGATCAGTCTACAATTGGTTGTTAATTCTTTTGTTCTGTTCCGTATTATAATTAATATTATGGGTAACTTTCAGAATCGTCTCAAAAAGAGCACCTCCCTGTAAGATTGGCCCCTAGTGGTTTCAAGATTTTTGACCTCTTATAAAATAAATCAAAGATAACATAATATATTTTTTCAAAATTATACCTGACAAACCAAAACGGTATCCTAGTAGAATACCACAAAGAATGCACTAGAATACTCTAGTATTCTGATAGAATACTCTTGATAGTCTACTAAAATACTTTTAGTATTCAAAAATATTGTCTCCAAGGCTCTGGTCTCCAATCATTGTAGAGTATCATGGTATAACACTTTTTATATTCTACCGGATTATATTTGATATTCCACCAAATTTTTTTTTTTTAATGTCCCTTCATATTATTTCTATATTTTAATGGATTATTCAAAATATAATTATATATTAATTATCGAAATTTATAAGATTAATTCATTATTTCAACATATTAATAATAAAAAAATCACAAAAAATCATAAAATCAAAACATAATTTTTAATTAATGAAAAAAAACCCCTAACCAAAGAAAATTGAAAATCTCAAATTGAAAACAAAAAAAATCTTATTTCCCATCCTCTCAATCACCAACCCCCGCCGCCAATGGCTGAGTTCCGACGAGCCGCAACCAACTATTGTGCGAAGAGAGGAAAAACTGAGAGAGAGAGAGAGAGAGAGAGAGAGAGAGAGATGTGGAAAGAGAGAGAGAGAGGAGAGGAGAAAAATGAGAGGCTTGGAGAGAGAGGGGACGTTGACTCCGATCACGAACGACGCCGGGGGATCTCAAAGGGAGAGAAGAGAGAGAAGTGGCAGAGGGATCTCCGATCGCGAAACGCCAACATTGTGAGGAGAGAAATCGCATCCGATCACGGTTCTTGGAGGTCTGACACCAAGGAGAAAAGAGAGAAGAGTAAAAAAGCTGTGGCGCGAGAGAGAAGAGGCGGTGCGAGAGAGGATAGAGAGTGGCGGAGAGAGAAGACAGAATGCCAACTAACCATTAAGGGAAGGCCAAAATCTTAAACATGTAAATTAAAGGGTTAACCAAAATCATATAGTATTATTTATTAAAAAAAGGTAGGTGGAGAAAGAAGCCTAACCAATAATTAGCTTCACTTGCTTTAGGCTCTTGCCCGTTTATCAAAGCCCAAATTTGGCTGGAGCTCATTCATGAGTGGGTGATTTGCAGGATTGTCCTAAAAAATCACATCTTTAGGTTATTGTTTTAGCTGTAATTGCTTCATTTTTTGATTTAATTAAACAAGTAAAAAAATCAACATAATATGTATTTTTAAAATTACTCTCGAATAGTCAAAAAAGTAATCTAATAGATCAAGAGTCAAATTGGGCCCGGTCTGATGATCTCTAGTTGTCGAAAAGTATTTGCGTAGATTAATACTTCTGATAATTTATCAAAATATTTTCTATTTTCAATACGAAGTACTCGGGCATTTCCTTCGGTTGCCGAGAGTATTCTGGTAGAGTACTCTTAATAGTCTATAATATATTTTTAGATTATTTACATAAATGTCTAAATTGAAAATTATGATTTAAAAAATGTCCATTTTTTCTTTTATTTATATAAATGTCTAAACTGATACTTATAACGATCATATTATCCTTTTATCAAGACTTGAAACTAAACAAATAAAGAATTGATTAAAAAGGGAAAGAAAAAATCTCTAAAAAAATGTAAAACTAAACAAATCTTTTATAAAAAGGAAAAAATACCATTTTACTTGCTTTATTATGAAAAAAAAAAGAGTCATAACTGATATTAATTGTATGGTACATGAAAAAAATTCATTATAATAAGTAATTAGTCATTAAAATAAAATTCACAACCAACATATAAAAAAATTAAATACATATTGTAAAGAAATACTAAATATTTTAAAACCCAAAAAAAATCATAATGATATAGTAATTATCATAAAGAAAAAGATATCATAATGATATAGTAACACCATAAAGAAAAAAAGCATAACACATTTAAAAAAACATCATAATGATATAATAATTATCATAAAAAAATAAATAATTTCATCACACATTTAAATTTTAGAAACTAACTATTAAAATAATACCAATAATAATAATAAATAAATAAATTATCACAATAATGTTATAATTATCATAAAGAACGTAAATCATACTAAAAAAAATTGGTTTCTAAGAAATCTAAATCATACTTAAGAAATATATTTATAAAAAAAAATCTTAATTATACTAATAAGCCATCACTATAATAAAGAACTAGTCATTAAGATAAAGATACAACAATGATGAATAAATAAGCAAAAAAAAAATATGAATCATGATGAAGGAAAATGATGTTAAATATAGTAAAAGAACCAAATAGATACTACAAGCAGTTGTTTTTTTAGAAATAGACATTGACGTAATATTATCAAAAAAACGGACATATTTTAAAATGAAACTTTAAAAATAGACTTTTTGTGTAATTATTTCTATAGGATTTTCTTTTATAAGAAAGCATGCCCTTTTTTGGCTTTAGTTGATATTGAGTAATCAAGTAGATTACTTTTAAATTTCTATTTTCAATAAATATCACCATCCTACAAAAAACATTTAACCGGAGATTGACAAGAGTAAAATCAGATTAACTAAAAAAAGGTTAATTGTTCGGTTGGTCACCAAATTATTGTGTTTTTGATGTTTTGGTCCTTAATTTTTTTTTCGTAGTTGATATTACCCTGACCTTTTAAAAAAGTTACATAAGGTCTTTTTTTAACTTAATCCATTAATTAGCATTAATGGATTGGCTTAATTACTTTGTCGATCCCTGAATTATTAAGTTGGTGACATTCTGACTCCCCCCATTTATTTATTTTTAGCTGGAATATCAATTTTTGTTGAATTTACTAAACTAAACTTAAGAAAATAAAACAAAATATAAAAATCTTAAAAAAGAGAAAGAAACCAGAAATTAAAAGTAATCTCTCTCTCTCTCTCTCAAATATTGACACGATGATGACGAGAAACGGAGAGGCAAGAGAGGGGGAAGGGAGAGAGAGAGAGGGAGCTCGATAGAGAGAGAAAGAGACAAGGAGATCGAGAGAGGGAGAAAGATATTTTTTAAATTTATAATTAATTATTTTTTCTTTTTAAGGTTTTTTATTTTGTTTTATTTTCTTGAGGTTAGTTTATAGTAAATCCAATAAACTTTGAGGTTTTAACTATAAAAAAAAAATGGAAGGGACAAAAATGTCCACAAATGTAATAGTTTAGGTACCAATCAAGTAATAAGCAAATCCATTAATGGTAATTAACGGAATCTATTAAAAAATGACCTTTTTGTAATTTTTTGAAGAGTTCAATGTTATTTTAACTATGGAAAAAAAGAATGGGAATCAAAACATCATAAATGTAGTAGTTTATGGACTATGAAATTGTGAAAGTTCATAAGCTCAAATATGAAATTGTGGTTTTTGCTAAAAACTGAATCAAATATAAGAAACCAGAAAAAAAAAAAACAAACTAAACAATGGATAATAAAAAATAAGTTGTCATATTCTACAACATGACAATTAGTTTTTTTTTTTTTTTTTTTAATAGAAGAGCTTGATTCATTAAATAGTCATCTAACAAAGTTAAGTTCGTTCTACTAAAAATTTCAGCATAATGTTCATTAAATATATTGATCTAAGTGAACTCACTTCGAGAAATACTTAATGAAATCTAGGCTTATTCATTATATTTTAAGCTCTAATTCTAGGGAATTACAAGATTCACTTGGCGGGGCCTTTCTGATTTCAATTGTCTTGTGCTTCATGGTACATTATTTAATGAGAGGGCATATCTTAATTAATTAATTAATTAAGAATCAGTATATTTTAGAAAAAATTTAGTGGAGAGTCATATTTTGAGTACCTTCTTATAATTTTACTTACTTTAATATTAAAGTTGATAATTTTAATTTTATGAAATGGTAAAATTATCAACTTTAATATTATAATGGGCATAAATATAAGGCGGTGTCAAATTTGTGGTATTCTTGTATATAACTCTATATTTTATCTCATTGTGCAGTTACAGAAACTATGACTCATAAACGAAGTAAGAGCACACAATACTCTATTAAAGAAACTGATTTTTAAAGGCATAATCTCGACTTAACCTTATGGCTTTTCTACTGGTTATGGGGTCTTTAATTTGGATGCAATGTTTTGTTGGGATTGATATCTTGGTGTTTTTTTTTTTTTTTTTTTAACTTTTGTAATTTTCTTTTATTTTAATAAATGGAATTAAGGGCTTGGTATTAGATGAGTTAAGATTCTGGATGCCAATCTAGTTAAGATGCTTAATTAATCTTACCCTAATATATCAGTTGTCCATTTTCTTTACTTTAAAAAAAGAAAGGAAAAAAAAAAGCCCGCAATACACAATACTCTCGAACATCACAAACCGAAAGTTGAAGTAAAAAAGTTCGAAAAACCAAATATATATGAAGTACTTCTGAGATTAGAATATCATCAGTAGAGTATTGTTACATGAATATCATCACTTTATCCATTTTTCTTTCAAAATTGACTATTTCACCACCAATTCCAAAATCCGGGAAAACCAATACAATGAGAATTCTTGAAGAAAAATAAAAATAAAAGAAATGAAATGATTGTATACTCATGACTATACCCAACACACTGTATGTTGAAGTAGACCATAATACAGGCCTTGTATATAAAGTTCTAATGGTGGCTGGCAAAATAAACGACAACCACCTTTTTGGTTATTAATTTAGCCCCAACACATAATTTTCTACCCTTCGTGTCAATAAAATCATAGTATATATGTATGAAAATATAACTGGAAAGTCATCTAAGTCAGTTGAAGTACGTATCTTAGTTTTCTTGCATGGGGAGTGGAATTGAGTTTTCCTGAGAAGAAGAAGAAGAACATAAAGAGAAAATATCCTCGACCGTTCCATTCATGTATTCCCTGAACTTGTCGTACGACAAGCATTCTTCTGTCGTTTCGGACTTCAGTAGCTTCATCTCTCCTAAGTTGATCTGTGGGAAGTCTTCCAATTCTAAAGGAGGGTAAGCAAGTTGATACTGAAGGCTTTCATAGCTTGTCATCTGAATTTCCTACAACACAAAAAAATAAAGATAAAATCAACATTTTTGGAACGAAAATTAGTCAAATTTTGTGTGATAAATTAACAAAGATTTCCACGTCAGATATATTTAATTCTTCACAATTTTAAAAATATAAATTGCCAGATTAAAAAAAAAACAGTAAATAGGGTTAAAACTTTTGTGGGGGAATAATTATATGGAAGATAATAAGCTAGTGTAGGCTGGTTTCTTTTTCAGTATAAAGAAAAAGAAAAAGAAAAAGAAAAATGCATCTTTTCTTACTTTGTTCAAATGTGAAAAACGGGAAAAAATAGTTTTCTGAAAAGGACAATGTGATCATTAGAGATGGTGACCTAGTCATGAGGTGATGTGAGGAAACTAATATACAAGGGGAGAGAAATAAATAAATAAATAAATATATATATATATATATGTTGAATCAGTCAAAAGAAGTTATGGAAGACAGTGAAGAAAGCTATTTGAGTCAGTGATATAATGTGTGTGTATGTGTGTGTGTGTGTGTGTGTGTGTGTGTATTATAACAAGAAGGGGGATCAATCTTTAGGAAAAGAGAGTGAATTTCATTATTTGCAAAAACTTTTGTGACTTTAAGATCAAAAGGACAACTCACAGGGCTTTGTTTTATGGGCCATATTTCCAACTCCTATTGACCAATCAATCATGCCATATGATTTTCCCGTAGTTTGAACGTGGCCATCATCATGATCTATGTGCAAAGACTAGCTAGCATATTCTCCAAAGTTACCATTATATATACATATGTATAGAGACACACACATACATGTACACCAATCATTTATACATATATGTATATATATATATATGTATATGTATGTATGAACCCTAAAGATGTGTGAACATGAAGCCCCTAGTGATGAAAAAGCATTAGTATTAAAGCAGATCTTATTACTGAAAACATAATGTTGGAAAAGGAGCTAATTATATCTTGACCTTTATTTTTTCTGCAAAAAGAAGGGGGGGGGGGGGGGGGGACCTAGAAGAAGATTCTTGTAAGTAATCATCATTATGGTCTCTTTTTTTTTCCCTTTCCTTTTTTGTTGAAATGTATTATTGATCTGCTCTAGAAATGACCTGATTAAGTGCATGCACTACCCGAGTATGTATACAAATATATGTATATGTTATTGCAATGCAATTTATACGTACCTCAATGAGATTGGAAGAACAGTCGACACCAAAAGAATACAAATCAGCACCTGCACTGTTTGCTTCATTATCAGAAGCAAAAGGAGCCTGCAATTCATCTGCAACTCCGGTTTCGGTCGGTGTCCCTTGAGTGAGATCAGAAGAAGAGGTTTCAGACACAAATAGTTTATTGGGAAAGTAATCGTTGTTGAAATTATTTTCATCTTCGTTTTCTGTCCCTCTCGAGATCTGATCAGTGCCGGTACTAGATTCGCTTACTTTGGCAGCAGATTCCTTTTCTGTTTTCCCAGTACTATTGTTCACCTTTTCGTCTTTGTTACTCTTTGGAATTTGAATTGTTTTCTTGAAGACTCGGCACAGTGCATAAGAATCCTGAGAATATATAAAATTGTTAGTTAAAAATGATAACATGATGATCGTTAAAATCTTTCTTCTTCATGTTCACGTAAGAAGTAAGAAACAAGGGATCTAAAAAAGCAAGTATAGAGAAAAGAAGGCGTAAAAACAAAAAAGAAGCAGAAATATATATCATGTGATGTGTTAAAGTCTAAAAGAAAGTTAATAGGAAGTACACCTAAAGCCTAGAACCAAAGACTCTTTCATCATCATCATGTTGATAAGCTCTTCCTTTTTGTGGGTAAAGAAAATTAAAGGAGGCAGGTCAAAAAAAAAAAAAAAAAAAAAAAAGGGAACAAAAACTAAAGATATTTGATTTAGTTTTAGGTGATAGTAGTTTTAGTTTTTAGTTTATTTTCTTTACATTGTTGATTTAATGTGGGATGAGTTCTGATGAGGGTGTGCCAATTTAATCGGGATGTCTTGATGTACCTACTGATTGATATCACTACCATTTATTTAAAAAAAAAACACACACAAAGACGGATCAGGATCAATATTGATGGCAATTATAAATAGATCCCCATAGATAAACAGTTCAAGTTTAGAAAAAGAGATTTAAATCAATTTCAAATTCTCATTACGGCATGTTTTTGTTCACTTAATGAGAAAGAGCTTTAAATTTTGATAATCAAATAATTTTTTGATATGTGATTTCGATGGATAACATAAATTTGATGTTTTAATAGGTTGAAAAAAATTAATAGTACAACGACACAATGAATTAATTAAATACACAACACAAGATGATAAGATACCTTTTATTTCATCTAATTTTTTAGTTGGAAAGCTTTCCAAATTAACCCACACTTTCAAGAAAAAGGTTTGGGTTATAAATTTTTTATCATACAAGTAGGCTGAATGTAATCAAACAGTGGACAAAAGGAGTTCATTATTTCTTTGTTTTTTGTTTTCAAGACAAGAAAAGTATTTTTCAAGTTACGGACAAGGAGTTCTGGTATTATTTTCTAGTTGAGACTTGAAGAATGAAAATTCATTGATTCAAGTTCTTGCCAATATGTATATGCATGCTAAAATATATATATATATATATGTGTGTGTGTGTGTGTGTGTGTGTGTGTGTGTGTTTGTGGGTACCTTTAAAGCTGAGGAAGCAGTGCCAGAAAGAGAGTCTTCAATGAGACGATACTCATGCATAACCCAGTTAGTCCTGAGGCCATGTGGGGCTCTTCCTCTGTAGTAAACCAGTGTCTTCTTCATCCCCACCGCTCGCCTCTGCGAGTGCACCGGCCGGTCCTTCCCGGTCGCCTTCCAGTAACCTGCCCTTGTCGCTCTATTCGTTCTTGATCCATTAGGGTACTTTCTGTCCCTCGGACTGTAAAAATACCACTCCATGTCTTTGCTTGGCAAATACGACTTATCTATGATTCAAAAAAAAAAAAAAAAAAGCTATTAGGGTTTGCTCGAATTACAAATTTTTTTTTTTTAATTTACTTGACCCTTGTAGCTTAATTAGAATTTTTATACATGTTACATACATTTATATATTCAATGAAGCACATATATACATATACATATGTTACACACATTTGTAAAGTTTAATGCTTCACTTTATCCAATTGAGTAAAAAAAAAAGTTAGGGTTTGCTCAAATTACAAAAATTTTTATACATATACACACACTTATAAATATATTAAGAGGCATATATATTTATATATATATATATATATACAGAGACACACACATATATTGTATTGATATAGGAGTAAATATGTAAAATATACCTGGTAAATCCCATGGCTCGCATTTGTAGAGATCAACTTCTGGAATAATTTCGAGCTCAATGGTTTGACCTGTGATTTTTCGATCTAGGTAATAAGCTACGAGTTCTTCATCTGTTGGATGGAACCTGAACCCCGGAGGAAGACTCATGGGCGCCATTGCTCTTACTCTAGAGAGAGAAATTTAAGAGTGAGAGAGAGAGAGAGAGAGAGAGAAATGTTGTGAGCTAGAAGAGAACAAAACTATAGAACGTGAACTAAACTGCTTGTACAACATGAGATTAAATAAAGCCACTGTTGGGACTTGCGCGATACAATATTACAGTTGTGCCACATACGTTATCATTCTTTAATAATCCATTCTTCTTTGAATGAGGGTAATTAAGATGATGAAATGAGGGTAAAAGTGTAAAATAATATCAGGTAATACTTTGGCTTTCGGAGAGATTCTAAGTGCAAAGACATTATAGTGTGAAAACCAAGAGGGAGGGATAAGAAGTTTCTCTGCTTTTGTCTGCTCAGAAACTTACAAAAAAATTGGAGGCTCCACACTAAAAGCTGCGGGGGCCACCGGACCGTCCATGGCCTACAACACGCAATACTATGTCCCTAGAGCTACCACCCCGCTCATATACGTATATATAACATATACATACATATAATACGTATGAATCACCTATGGCAATCATTTGTATAATGTAAAGTATGCCATTCGACGTACATATAAATTATACATACAATATCAACATATATGTTCAGTTTGCTAGGCTGTTAAGTATACTTTCTACTTACTAAACTTTAGGAAAATTAACAATGACGATATTAGTAAATGGGCATGTAAGGAGGCTAGCGGTGTACTTAGACAATTTCTTCTGCTCTTATTTCTTCTATTTCACGCATTAATGTGATGAATCAACGTGTTTTTGTACTTAAAATATTATGTTATTTGTGTGTGAATCAACATGTTGTGTTGGTGCTAAAAAGTTATGTTACTGATAACTACAGTGTTATTGCTGATTAATCTAGGTAGATTTGTGTTCTCCTTCATGAAGAGATTAGAATGGTATATTCGTATATTCAAAATGATGCACAAGTGAATAAGAAATTAACGCTCAAATGCACTCATAAAATTAGAAAAAAAATATATATATACAAAGAAAAAAGAGATGAAGGCCACTTGATGTTTAAGTAAAATCATTTTTCAGTAGCTAAATATCCTAGATTATGAATTCATTTCCACTATTATTATTTGTGTTAACGAAGTGAACAGTTCCGATTCTGACAATATAAGCAATTTCAGTAAATAATCTCAGAATTTTACGCAAACTAAACATCTAGGAAAAACAAAAAGAAAAAAGGAAACCAACATCTTAACGGTACAATATTAGATCCCTCTTCTTCTAAATTGGATCAAAAGCCGGTGGTGAAATTTCTTGCACATATCATTGATTTTGTAAGGGTTATTGTTTCTCTATTCCTCTAGGTATTGATGAATATTGTCACTTTTTAGGTAAGATCTTTTGGTTGGGAAAATCTCTAGTTCGAGTATGACTCAGCGTATAATGTTGAATTACTGAGATGTCATAGGAAAATGGTTCCATGGAAATACAGGGCTCGGTGGCTTATTATTACTCTAGATTACCTAGCTTCCATTGATTACAAAGTCTCACACCTTTACAAGGATGACAATCAGGCAGTTGATAAATTAGCTTCTAAGGGATCGATCGGAGCTGTGTATTTGAATTCTCGTTCTTTGTAGTATATAATATATATATATATATATATATATATATACATTGTCCCCTATTTTTGTACCTTTGTGGTCGGGAGAGATATGGTAGGACTTCCGATATTTCGTTTTCTATCTTAGGGATTTATGTCTCATTTCTAGCTAGATATTGCATCCTTCTTTTCCTTTTTTTTTTTTTTTTTTTTCATACTTCTTCTTACTTTTATTTTCCTTCCCTTTTACTTGTGCCTATGCAAGCAAATTTGGTCATTGCTTTTGTAAAATATTTTATTCTATTAATATCTCTACTATATATCATTTTATTAATTAACAGGAGTATAGTAAATAAATTTGATCATTTTGAAAATTAAATTAGGTGTGTGTTTGAAAAAAAAAAAAAGTGAAAAGTTAAAAAGGGTATGCATCATTTTTTTTTAAGATAAAATATATTCTTGCATAATTCCATTAGATACAAAGGGGGAAAAATCATCTTGCAGAAGAACCCGTAAAAGTATGTACTAATTAATAATGTATTAGATTTTCACCTTGTTATCAATTAAGAATATTCAATTATCTAAGTGGTACCCCATAAAAGATCAAATCCTGGGAGAAATAGAAAGACAAATGAGACATCAAAAGAAATTAGAAATTAAGAAAACGTAAACAATGATGTATACATATTCTACAATTCTTTGTTAAATTGATGCGAAATGTCTAAATCTGACAATCCGATAGATCTAACAATTGTTTATTTAAAATTTTATAATTAATAATTGATTTATATATAAGTTTTTAATTATATTCTTATACCATGATATTATTTAAATAAAAAATAAGTTTTATTGAAATATATTGTATTAAAATTAACTGTGTGTTATAATATACTGTTAAAAATATATATATATATATATATATATTTTTATATATAAGTACCGTTTGTAAAGGATTCGTAAATTGATGTACACCGAAACGGAAAAGAAGTCCTTTAAATGAGAAGAGCAGGCGAATGACTTCTGAATAAAGGAGGGGCCCAGCATCATCTTCTGAATAAATCTACCTGGCACACCGTCACACACTACTCTACTTTTGCTTTCTGTTTAGTTCTCTCTCTTCTTTTTTTTTTTTTTTTTTTCATTTTTCCAATTCTCATCCAAAACCACTTTTCCCTTTTCTTTTTCTTTTTCTTTTTCTTTTTTTTTTAACTATATTTTTTTTCCCTCTATTTAGAGGTCTCCTTTAGTTCCTTTTCTTAAAATATATATTTTCACTTGGATAAAGGCATACTTACAACTTTAATGATTACTACACAACATTTTTGACTGGTCTCTCTCTACACTTCTACTTGATAAATATTGCTAGATATGGGAATGGATAAACAAACAATATTTAATTAAGCGTATTTAGCCTTTTCTTTTATTTATTTATTTATTTATTTTTTTGCTGAATTATTTCGCATTTGAACATGCATGTTTGTCCTTGATAATTTTAGGAATTTTAGCTGAAAAACAATTATATGAAACTTTGAAGCCGTTAGTTTGGTTTGCTTTAAGTTGGAGAATTTGATTTATTTTAATTAGAGTTGAGTTGAGTTTTGATATTGTACATTTGGTTAAAAATGAACTGTTTGAAATCAAAAAGTGTAAAAACTTAAACTGTGTTTGGTAAAAAAGTAGCAATATAGAACTTATTTTGTTTCTCTCATAATTTTATGTAATTAATTTAAAAATAAAATAATCTAATTTTGACTTGAGATAATAAAGTTACGAACTTTTAAAGTTTAAGTTTTTAAGTTAGAGTTAGATATATGAATAGTGAAACTAAGTTTACTTTTGATTTAAAAAAAAGATAAAAAACAATTAGAAATGTTTGATTGAAGCGAACTAATCAAACGCTCTCTTAAACTAGATAATACAGACGAGATAGCTTTCTTATATATATATAATTTGTTCCCTCCAGTCGTCCATTATGTAGTTTCAGTCCCAATTAATGGTAACAAAAGTGAAGTTAGCCACACTAATTAGGAATTTTTTTTTTTTTTTTTTATGATGCTGGGAGAAAAATTCATGCATGGCGCCATGGTAGATACAATAAGTTTGCGCATTTTACGTAGGACTTTGTAAATTTAAAACATTGAAATTGTATAAGTGACGATATATATGAAAGTTTTAAGAATATACGATAATTTCATGTACATCTGAAATATAACATTGTAAGTTCTAAACGTTAAAATTGTAAAATTTACAATGAACTTGTACAATTACACTACCGGTGTCACTAATGACAACACTACAAAAAGACCCAATAATAAAAAGAAAAAGACCAATAATTTTCTGGTTCCTTCTTGACTGTAGGGTTCATGTGGATTTTTAAACTAACCTTGACATCACACTTGACGTTTGAGCTGAATAATATTGGAAGAGAGAGAAGTGAGGGAAAGATATATATATATATATATATATATAGAGAGAGAGAGAGAGAGAATTAAAAAGGACGACAGAGGAGCGGTTTAAGGGTCCTTTGCCGAAAGACCTTTTCAAAACTAGTCTTTACCAACTGTCCGGCTCGCAATTTTCGACCGATCGAAGAAATCATCTATAACAACAACTAACAAACAATGTCGTCAGTCTTTTTTATATGCAGTGACTTATCATGGAAGAATGTGTAAAAATTTTGAATTAGAAATATCATATATGGCTGCTGGAGATTCCAAACTCATCCATTAATTAATTTTATCAATCGCCGCATATATGCTCTTAACGATTAAAGTTTTGGTACCTAGTTGTTAAAGAGAAAAATGTGGGGATTCATCTCAATCCCCCCAGTTTGCCCCACCAAGAATTAATCCCCACATCACATTTTTATATGATTCTCTGATCAGCTATGACACATAAATGTGTCTTTGCCACGTTCCCTGCTCTATATCTCACATGCCTTTTATTCATTTTATATTCATGAAAAGAAAGAGATTGAGAGAGAGAGAGAGAGAAAGAGAGAGAGGGAGAGAGAGGTTTTTTTTTTTCTGAAAGGAAAAAAAAAAAGAAAAAAGAATACAAGAGAGAGATTGAGAGAGAGAGAGAGAGAGAGGTGTGTCATAAACGGAGCCCTAAAGCCATGCAACCTTTCACACGATCTTCTTCTGGAGCAGAGAAGAGAAAACAAAAACAAAAACAAAAACAAAAACAAAAAAAAAAGGAAATAAAATAAAGGAAAGTGAAATTAAGTAATAAAGCAAACTAGAGGGGCCAAATGTGGGGATACATATGGGGCAACGGACTTGTGGAAGAATGTAGATTAGAGGTACGTAATTTATATATTATATATGTTTTATAATGAAAGCATATATATATATATATAGATAGATTCCGAAATTGTCGGCTGCGCCTATCATTATAAATACATAATAGTTAGTGCCCACAAAAGACAAAAAGATCAAATGTATCTGAAGATTCTTGGCTTTTGTTCCCAGGTTTGATTTGATTTGTAGCTTTCATGTGGCCAGATTCTTGGTCCCCTGAGTCCAACAAAGTTCAAGGACATCACATGCAGTACCGGAGTTTGAAGGGATCAGAGTGATATATATCATAAATAATTTGACCCATTTACTTATTTGTTAAATAGAAATAAAACAATAGCGGAGTCACACGACAACATCTAATAAATCTTTTTGTTTTTTAAAAGAAACTCTAAACGTTTAATTATGATTTCCTTTTTCTATTTTTTCCCCATGTGTTGCCTCCATTGAGATGAGGTTTTTATATATGCACCTTACTATACTTCATGTTTTCCATTTTTATTTCTCTACTTTATTTCAAAAACATATTAGTGCATGCCTTACTGAAGTCGAAGGCTAGTCCCGCCATTCCAAGTAAACTATCAGTGTAGTAGTGCAAGGTGCAAAAATGAACTAACCAACCTTGGATTTGAGTTTTTTTTTTCAGTTTTTTTATTTTTAATGGAAAACAAATATATACATGTGTGTGTACTGGAGAAACTTAAATTATAAAACTTAACATAAAAGATAATATAAAATTATTATTAGTTTATAACTGCAACCGCGAGATCATATACATAGTAGTAAACGGTTGCTAATTTTTTTGCCAAGTACAGCCACAATATGACTAGTTTTGACTCATCTCACGAGGTTTCTCTAGTAGTCCTCATTGTCAATGCGTAAGGTCCGCTTAGCGCTTTTTCTTCTTCTTCTTCTTCTTCTTCTTCTTCTTCTTCTTCTTCTTCTTCTTCTTCTTCTTCTTCTTCTTCTCTGTCTAGGTGGACACAATTTTTCAAAAAAGTCAAAACCTCCACGCTCTTTAGCACTATAATTTGAGTCTTACATATTTACCATCTCACCGCCAAGACATCTTGAAAGTGAATAATATTCATGAAATATGATATCTATCCAATATGACGTATGAAATAGATAACAAATGTACAGTGTTAAGTATTTTTTAATTGATTAATCATGCCATGTAAGTCTAGGTAGACATTCAATTAATTCGATTTGAATCATCACTAGGATGCCTTAATATTCGTATAAATTATATCAAAACGATCAAACATATTTCTAGATTCAATATAAGTTTAAAGAGGTGAATTGGGTCCCAAATAAAGAGAGAAATGTAAAATATAGGTCGATTGATCCTATTCCTAATCCTATATGGAATGTAACTACTTAGGAAAGGGATTTATATATAAACACATTATATCTATCTCAATAATGGTCACCGGTCTCGGACACTAGAATATTCTAGTAGCATATTTTTATAAGCTTTTTTTTTTTTTCCTCATCATAGATAGCCGAACATCTTCTACTCTAGTTGCTAGCACTGGTCACTTAAGTATTCTGGTAGAATAATTTGGGCAATCTACTAGAATATTTTTAGTTTTCAATATAGGTGACCGAATGTCTTAAACTTTGATCATCAGAAACCAAAGTATTTTGGTAGAATATTATTTTGTAATCTACTAGCAATACCAATCATCAAAGTATTCTGGTAGTACATTTCGCTAGTATAAACAAAATTTTGTTTCTACATAAATGGTCGAACCATGTCTAGCTTCAGTCATTGATTTCTACCACCGAAGTATTCTGGTAGAATATTATTTACAATTTACCAAAACAATTTTTGTTTTTAGCATAGATGATCGGGCGTTTCCAATGCTGCAAATCACCAGAGTATTTTGGTGGAATTTTTTTTAATTATAATTATTCTGGTGGATTATCAAAAATATTCTACCATAATACTCCGATGACCAGAGCTAAAGATGTTCATCATCTATGTTGAAAAATATATATTCTGACATATTAACAAATATATTCTACTATAATATTCCGATAACCGGAGTCAATGATTGGTGGCGGAGACATCTAGGCATCGATGTTGAAAAGCAAAAAATACTCCAATAGATTTCCAAAATAATACCAAAATAGTCTGGTGACCGGCACCGGCGACTGGCCACCAAGGTCAAATACGTTCGATTGTCTATGTTGAAAATAAAAAAATTAATAGTAAATTATTAAAAATGCTTTACAAGAATACTTCGTTGATCAGAGCCGAAGTCGCTCAGCCATCTATGCCAAATGTTTTAAAAAAATCTGGTAGTTACAAATATATATATATATATATATATATTATGCTAGAGTACTATGGTTACCGGTGACAATAATCGGAGCCATAGACACTCGTCCATCTATACCAGGAAAAAATTATTCTGGTAGATCATAAAAAATATTTTACTATAATACTCTGATAATCAATGCCGACAACTGGCCACTAGAGCCAAGTACGTCTGATTGTTTCTGTTGAAAATGAAAAAAAAAATCTAATAAATATCAAAAAAATTTTGTTAGAATATTCCGGTGACCAATGCCAACTATGGTCCTTGGCAACCAAACGTTAACATCTGGTAGAATGTATGTGGTATCTTAGTAGTTTTTTATCAGTAGGAGAAATTTAGATAAAACCTGTTAGTTTGACATTTAATTAAGTTACATAAAAGTTAAAGTGTCCAAAACAATGTCAAGTTGGAAAATAACCATTTGGATCACGTGTCTATTTTCAAAAATGACGATTTTCTTATTTTAAATATGAAAGTCTTTTCATTTTGATAATAAGATGGTGTTTAGATATGTAAAAAAAAAAAAAAATTCTTGAAAACAAAAAATTGTTTGAAATGAGAAAAAATAGTGTTAAAAATAATACATTGTGAGACGGTTTCAAAAAGATTCATTTTCTTTTTGTAAAAGGGTACTGTAAAAAATAAGTTTAAAAATGAAATATTTTTTTTTTCTAAATAAGAGAATAATGAGAAAATTAGAAAAAAAAAACTATTTTATAAAAATTTTCTAATTTTCAAAATTGGACAAAAGAGTAAGGGTGCGTTTGGTAAAACGGTTTGAGTTGGTTGACTTTTTAAAAATTTGTTAGAATTTTTATTAATTTTTTAAAAAAAAGATAAAAATTAAGATAAAAAATTTAAATTTAAGATAGTTTATCAAACGGAGGCTAAGTTTTCAAAGAGTGTAATCCGCGTCAATTACCCCAATTTGGGGCATTTTCTCGGTTTCTCTTGTGGAAAGGACAGCAAAAACCAGAATAAGTGGGCCGAACTAAGGCCCAAGTAGAAATCAGACCTCCTAAAATTCTCTCTTAATACCATAGCAGAGAGAGAGAGAGAGAGAGAGGGAGAGTGAGAGAGAAGTGAATTGTGTAATTTGTGTGGAAGTCGGAGAGAGGAGAGAGAGATGTCGATACTGTGGGAGAAGAGCGAGACATGGAGGTGGATAGTGAGGAAGAGCAGGGACTCGAAGCCATTCTTCTTGGCCTTCGCCACCGTCTGCGGCGTCGTTCCCGGCGTCATCGGCTACTGCGTCATGCAGTTCACCAACTCCCGCAGCGAACACCTTGAGGCCCAGCTCCGGAGCAAAGCCCGTCCCGATTCCCTCGTACGCCCTTCCCTTTTCCTTCGTCTTTATTTTTTATTTTTTATCAAGTATTCAGAAATTTCAATATTTTACTTGATCATCAATTGCAACTAACAACTCAGATTGAATATTCTGTTATTCAAAATCGTCATAGTTGTTGGATTTCTTTTTCTTTTTTTTTTTTAAAGATTTTTATGAGTGCCCAAATCTCACAATCAAAACCAATTTTAGGGTTTATTGGCAGTGTGAAGTATAAAGTGTTTTTTTTTTATTATTATTATTGCATAGCAATCTCTTTTGATTATCAATTGCAGCAAATGCTCTTATTATTATTATTTTTAATGATAAATGAACCAATCAAATTTATTTAAAAAAAAAAAAAAAAGAAAGAAAGAAAACAAAATAGAGAAAATCTGAATCCAGGCAAACGAACTCGAATTAGAATTGGATTCATCTATACATTTTTGAAACCCAACACGAAGTTCATAGGTATTGTGGCACTTTTCTTTTTGCATGTTATTGAGTTCGTTTAATTTATCCTAAGATCGTGTAGTTCCTGGTGTCCGAAACCTCTTCAACACCTCTGACTCTATTTGAAAGAGAGCGCAGAGTGTATAATGCAAATTCTATTTAAATGCCACAGTATGTACCAAAATTTTGCATTGATATAGTATACTGTATTGGAGAATGGTTTTCTTTTCTTACTAAAATGTTAATTTTTTTCATTAGCATAAGAATTTAGCTTCTCATTGGGTATGCTCTTATTCTAAAGTCTAATTTTTTAACCTATTCAAATGCTATTTCTGTTGGCATATTCAGAAAATGTGCTTATGATTTGTTCCCACTGTGTCTGTTTGTATATTTATATACATGTGTGTGTGTGTGTGTGTGTTTATAGAATAGCTGTACATTTTTGTGTGAAAGATCGTTTATAAGCAATACAAAATAAAATAACTTTTTGTTGTGACTGTTTAATGTACTACCATATACGTTGTGATTGCATATCGGTGATTAAAATAAAAAATCGTCTATGATTTGGGTCCGAATTATGAGCTTTGTTTTTCAAAATCATTCGAAGATAAAATGTCAACTAATCGTTTAATGCATTTTTTGCAAATATCAGATGATGGGGCAAGTGAACCGAGAGAGACTGGCAGAGTTCCTGGGGGAGCTGCAGCGGAAGGAGGACACAAATGATCGTTATGTTGCAGCGCTGAGGGGAGAGACACTGACCAGAAAGCCCTATGAAAGAATCCAGCCAGTTCCAAAAGAGAACAATAACCGGCAACCTGACAAGGATGAACACAAGCAATTGCCCAGGAAGTAAGTAGGAAATCGTAATTTGTGAATCTAGAAAATTGGATGTTAAATGTGGATTTAGTGTTGGTTCGATTACTTCATTTCCCTGGGAATCTTCATTTTGATGCTGTCAGGCCATGTATTGAATACTTTGAAATTTATGCAGCAATTTTTGTGAGTTATACTCAAAAATTTTATGTAATTTTTAATACTTATGTTCAATTTGAATATTCTGCCAAGTCAGAAAAACCTCTATGAAATTAGCGATGTTTGTGTCTGCCCTTCCCTTGTTATTTTGATATGAAAAATATCTTTCTTTGAATGATTTTCCATTTGAGGCTAGGGAAAAGCAAGTTGATATTTGGTTTGAGGGAGAACTTAATTCAAGCTTCTGGAAAGTGTTTTCTACTTTGTCATCTGTTCCATTTTGATTTTATGCATAAGATTTGAGGATGTGGTGTTTTATGTCATTCCTACTCTACAGGAGAAAAGTCTGACCGGGGGATTTCAGCTTTTGTAGACTTGTTCATTGCCGAACTAGGTATTTAGGGGCTTGTTTCAAAATGTTTTCCTGCAAATGTTTTCCCTCAAAACAGTCGTAGAAAGGAGAATTCTTTGCTATGACAAAAGTAATGTGTGCGGTTATGAAATTTCATAAAGTTCTAGTAAATTTATGTACTGTTTTATTTTTATATGATTCCGGTACAATCTCGCCCTTATAACACGGGGTACCGATAGGAAAATTTTACGAGGGGTCTTCTTTTAAAAAAGGGCTGTAGTAACAGTAATGTAAAAAGTAAATAATTCGGCATCTTTCTAATTTCCGAGATTGATTGTTCCATTTCTTAGTAGTTTTCGTTATTAGTTGACATCTTAATCCATCAAGATCTGGTGTGGAGAAGGTTTGGATCTTTTGGGGTGGTAACTACTAACTAGGGTTCTTTATAAGCTCGAGACTATAGAGAAGCTGGTGATGATGACAATCTCATTTTTCGATTTCGATTTCGACTTCAATCCACCAGCATCAGTTTGTCGACATGGTAGTGACTTAGTGGGTTCGGTTTGCTGGTTTCCGGTCGGTCAGGCAGTTATATCTATGCATTAATTAAAACAATCATCTTGCTTCCGTAATGCTCTTTAGATTCAATGTTAGTTTAAGGCAGAAACCTTTTCCATCGCTCAATGAATCTCTAAAGACTTTGGTCTTATTAATTTGTTGAAAGAAGAACTAAACTTTTTTGTTACAGAAAAAAAAAAAAAAAAAATATATATATATATATATATATGTTGGTGTCCTCCATCGCTCATTCTCAACAGATCAAGACCTAATCCTGTTCTACTCGTAAGAACAGGTCTAGTTTTCACCCCTACCACCACAAAATACCACCTAGTCCATTGACTGATAGGGTCTTAAAGTGGGGCTTCGGAATACCGAACCTAAAAGCATCTTGAAGAGAGAAGAAAGAAAGCCATCCTTCCCGAATCCTCCGATGATAAGCAAGTCATGAGACTTCATAAAGAGCACAATTAACATTTTACATTACCCGAAGCAGAAAGAGCTACTGATTTATATGCAAAGGCATATATATATAGTTATGTATATACACATACGCATGTCAGTTAGAGAACATTAATATGCGCAGTCGAAAGCAAGGCTAACATCTAAAAGAAGACACGGTTTGCGAACTGAGGAATGAAACAATGCTCTTGCTGTGGTCAACCAGTATACACCCTCAGACGGTTGTTGATCGGTTTGCGGCATATCGGGCATAGGTTCACTCTTGACCCGCAATCTCTACAGGTCTGCAATAAAATAATAGTTAGACTTGGTGCAGTGGAGATAAACAAGAGAAGAAAATAGTATTGGTGTGACAGTTTCACTCACCATATGTCCACAGTCAAATGCCAAGTCTTTCCCGTTAGTCAGGCAAATTGGGCATACCTGCATTTGAAATTTGAGGCAAGGAAAATATCATATATTATTAACGTCGGTTAGTGCCCTTTCGTTTTTTTTTTTTTTTTCCTTCTTAAATCCATCAATTTATGCCCCATCTCGGACAAGGAAATTAGAGTACTAAAGTTTTCGAGTGTGCTAACTAGATTGTGCACATACCATCTGATTTCGTTCATCTCCTGCATCCGGTGAAAAGTGGCTTGGTTGGCGTGGCAGTGAAGGACGCGAATAAGGAACTGGTGGAGGGCGTGGAACGACCTTCTTAGCCTTTCCTGTTGTTCGCCTTTTTATCCAACAGAATAGACATGAATCAGAAAAATGTGCACAGAAAAAATTCAGTCAAGTGGTGTTTCTGAAGAAGCCGATGTTGGTTTGAATGCAGAAAGTTCGGAGAATTCTTTACAACTAACGAGAAAGAGGAAAAAGAAAATGGAATACAAAAGAGTAAGAACTTTAATTCCTACCCGAGAAGACCAAACTCGACTGTTGCTTTATATTGGAAAGGGACTTCCATGAGGGCAGCAAGAGCGAAAGCGGCTTCTTTGTCAGAAGAGCTTGAACTTTTAGTCATAATGTCAGTAAAGTTAACAAACTACATGGAAAAAAAATAATAATAAATAAGAGCTCAATATTTGTTGTGTCACAATGTAAATTGAACGATACATAATCAGAGTTTGAACTTTGAGATCTTAATGCCGTGCCTGAAAGTTATCGAATTCACGTGCAGGGATCTTGTCATCAAAGTTCCTCATGTCTTCCCAGGGACCGTCCCCAACTCCGACAAGAATAATGGAGAGTGGATATGAACTGGTTATAGAAAAATTTTCAAATTGAAACTAAATGACAAGAAAGTTTATATGCTATAATAGTCTCCGCTACATGCACTAAATTTATAATTCTAGTACTTGTTTAGAAGAAATGGTGAAGATTAAAAGAAATGCAACATGAGGCCAACAAAGGAACCTTGCCATGAATTAAATCATATACGCGTATATACGCCATATTTTGGCTCAGTTTTTTGTTCTTGTACTTGTGAGAAAAGCACAACTTTTTACTTTATTAGAGAATAAAAAACGGAAGTGGAAGTCAAAAGCTAAAAAATTTTAGCTTCTCAAAATGACTGCTATTCAGCAGAAGAGACAATTTTAAGAGACATCAATTGCAATTGTGGTTTTTTAATATGGAGAAATTTTATATATATATATATATATATTTCTGATTGATCTGTTGAAAAAAGGATTAGACAGACAAAACGACTTCAATTTATTATTCAGTTTAGCGTCATATTCATGTCCAATGTATGACTTCACTTTCGAAAATATGAGATGAGATTAGACCATGAGACCAAGACAGTAGTGTCTCGAGGATCAACCTTGCGTCGACGATCGCTCTGATTGTTTCCTTCTCTTGTGGACTCAATTCGTTCTCTCCGGTGTTGACACTTCTTGTAACCTTTTTAAATGAAACAAAATCATTCTTATCAAGGTCCTAACTGTGAGAAAAATATTGTATGTGGAGAGAGATCTTCCAAGTTCAAACCTGGCCATCTGCAATGATTACCAATACATGGTATTGGCCACCACTTTTCTCCACAATGTCGATTGCCACGTCAACCACAGGAGCATACGAAGTTGGCCCTTCAGGATAAGATATTGTTAGGATTTTGGCAAAATTAAAGTGGAGCCTAGTCCCACGTCAGATAGGAAGCAACAATAACCTTTATTTCTAATAAAGAGCAATAAAGAGCAATTCTTCAAGTACTGTATTTTGACTCTAATTAAATTATTTTCTTGCTTTTCTTATTTTTGAAAGTGCGTATGTTGTGATTCTAATTTTTTTTTTTTTTTATATATATTATATCTTTTTTTAGGATCGTGGTTTTTCTCATGTTTTGGAGTTTTCCTCATAAATTATAGTATTGTGGTTATTTTTGATATTTTTACAAGATAGGTTCCTATGGACGGATTGGAATCTAATTTTCCCTAATTAGATGTTCTTAGCCAAAAATTAGTCTATTTAACAATTCTGCTGGTGAAAAATATGATAACTTATGAAATGAATGTTTATCAACGAGGTCTGGCTACAGGTGATCCAACCAGACAATGTAGCATGAAGGGCTTGGTGCCACTTCGCCCGACCTTTATTCATTTGCAAAGATTGGTAAGTTAAGGGTGTGTTGATTTATTTTTATATTTTTTTTTGGCGAAATTATCGTCCAAAAAAGAGAAATATAGATTTTCCTAGCGTGAAAATTTCCATATATTGGTTTATCTTATTTTTCCCAATGTATTTTTTTTTTTTTTTTTTTTTTTTTGAGGGGAAAAAGACGCTCAAAATCTTTTTTTTTTTTTTTTTGGACCCATAGCTTATATAATCATGAACCACCACACCCTTATCTGTGGACATACTTTTCCTCTCCTTTTGAATAATAAAAGATTAACCTTGTGTTTAGTTCGTCAATTGGAGATGAAATTTTTTTAAGTTAGAGTTGGTTGATTTTTCAAGAACTAGTTATAAATTTAATTGATTTTTCAAGAAAAGAAAAAAACTGAGATGAAAAAGTATAGTTTAGTTGGAGTTAAACTAAAACACGAAACGAAACCAAAAAAGACACAAGACCAACCTGAAAGACGCAAGTTTGGAACTATTTTTTTGTAGCAAGACAAAACTTCTTCAAAACCATGGCAAGGTGAATGATCAGTGTGGAAGCTAAAGACTTCTGTATCATGAGTGGTAGCTGTGGAGGGAAAAAAAGGCAACTAAAGTAAATGCAGTAATTTAGCCAAAAGAAAAAAAAAATTTAAATTAAATGCAGTTATTTTAATGCCAAATTATTGCTAGAAAAAGCTATAGAGCAGAACGGCAGAATAATGAGAGAATACCATCACCGAAACCGAAACAAGGAATTAAGTTGTCTTCATCGAATGGAGCCAGAGTTTTTCCAACAATGGAGATTGCCATTTCATATGGATTAGGTGTGCTGCCGACTGCGTGCAGGCTTCGTTTATTGAATGAAACTTTCCCTTTAACCAAAGAAAAAAAAAAAAAAAAATGATGCATTGGCTTCAGGAGATTTACAAGTCAAACGGCAAACTATTCTTTTCATAAACAGGAAATAATCAACATGCGAACACGAATTAGATTTGAGAACGTTAACAAGGTCTAGAGTATATGTTCTTTATACAAACCTGTCCATTCATTGCTCTTAGTAAAGTCAATTCCTAGAATGAGATTTGATGACTCTAGACCTTCTCTTCGCAAGGCATCTGTAACCTGTAAAAGTGATTAATAATGTAAAGTTGATCAAAGGTTGAGCGTTTCGATGGAAAAAGGAAATTTCAGAATATGGCATATGGCAAAAGATGTTCTGGCATAGCATTAACTACTGAGAGCACTGCATTAAGAGAGGAAGCTAGAAAAATGAAAAACAAAAAAAAACAAAAATTGGAACGAATTACAAGCAAGAGTAGTAAGCCATAAGCATTATTTGGGTCTTGAACTAATTTACAGTGTTACAACTGAAACATTCCCTTCTAAGGTATGGAAAAAATTAATATGCCAAAATCTCTAATAAATAGATTATATTTGCAGAAGTTGTTTCAGGAGTTAAAGATGGATGACGAAACTCATGTTAGGAATCAGGTAATAAGTTAATAACTAAGTTATTAAGTGTAGAGGCCAATACTGATGACCATATAGTTTTGTTTGGCTCCCTACTCCCTACTCCCTACTCCCTACTTTGATCATATTAGATTTTGGTTACTAAACTTTTGGTTGCAAACACTACGTTAACTATGGATGATGTGTCAAATGCTCTTTTAGAGACGATAAACACGAAATAACATAGTATTTTGTCTCATGTTTAACAAGTTTACAAGACAAAGTCAAATTTGAATAAGGGTAGGAATAAGCCACGAACGAGATATTAGGACAAGATAGATGATTGTTCTCAGTCGCATGTCTGGAAGGAAGTTAAGTGCTTTTACTGTGATGAGATGGGGCATATTACGAAAAACGGTGAACTAAAAAAGCACCTTAAAGAATATAGAAAGCAAAAAATACTCAAGAGAACTTGAGACGGAGAGAATGATGTAGAACAAGATTAGGATTTAATTCATTTTAATATATTGAATTTAAAGTTAGATCAACTTTTACGGTTTATTTAGGACTATATTTATATTTTAATTATTAATTTAAACATTACTAATGAGATTTTCTTCAAAATTTTGAATTAAAATTGCTTTAAGATTTGCCTTCTATAGATAAATAGGATGCTTAATTATATTAAGTTTATTTTCAAACCTTGATGATTATTAATGATTACAAATTCATCCTCTCTGTTGGTGTTCTTTTTACTTTCTAAATTCTTCTATTTCTTTAAAAATAATTATAGAAGCAAAAAATGAATTCAAAACCAAACTAAGCGAAATCATAAACATAAATATATATATATATATATATATAAATGCAAGAAGTAAAAGAAACTGCTCTCCACGGCTGGCTCTGTGTGTATCTCTCTTAAGCTCTACAGCTGCTCTATTATTTGTGGTATTATTGAGTAGCTTTATAAGAAATTGAAATTTTTGGGGTTTACATTATCAAATCAAAAAAGTGACTTTGCACATCGAAGCAAAGCATCAATTCAGCAAAAAAACAAAAACAAAAACAAAAAACAAAAAACAGAAAAACAAAAAAACAAAACAAAACAAATATCAGGAAAGCATTACACACAAAGAGGAAATCAACTAACAAGAAAAGAATACCAGCAAAGCATATTGTTCAAGCAATAAAAAAAAAAAAAAGGGTCATTTCGGAGCATTTTAGAAATAGTTTTTTTTTTTTTTTAAATGACATAGAAATGAAAAAATTTTAAGAATGACGTTGAGATTTTTTTTTTTTTTTTTAAGTGCGTTTTTAGAGAAATTTTGGATATATAAGTATGGAAAATGAATGGTTCGTTTGGTGAATGAGTTGAGTTTGAAAATTTTAAGTTTGAGTTGAAAATTTTTGTTAAATTTTTAGAAAAGATTAAAAATTAAAATAAAAATATATATTTTAATTTGATATAAGATTGATTATCAAACAACCCCGAAAAGACCATTATTTCATTTTGTTTATATTCTTTAACAAAACATGAAATCAAATTTTTGTTTTTGTTTTTGTTTTTCTTTTGTATCTTAGCGTAAAACAAACGTAATTTTGAAATCGTTTACGAAAATAACTAAAGTTTTCAAATCAAAACCCGACAAAAGAATCAGAAAAAGTACAACCGAATGTAAGCCATCATCCACTAGCAAGTGGTCCAATTGCATTCCAGAGCAAAAAACTAATAATAATAATAATAAATAAATAAATAAATAAAGGGTGGTTCAACCGCACTGGCCAAAGGGTTTTTTAAAAAAGAAGAAAGTCGGTCAACTTGAGAAAAGTGAAATCTAATCAGACAGGGCAGTGACTCAATTGATGGCTCTCAAGCTTGTAATTGACCAAGTTGGTCTTTCAAAAATTTTAAGAAATAGTCCAATCAAATTGATAATGAAAAATTCAATTGAGTGTTTTTCTTAAAAAAGAAATTATGTTTAAATAAAAAATAAAGAAGAAGAAAGGAAAATGCAATTCAAGTTAAAAAAAAAAAAAAAAAAAAAGAAAGAAAAAAAAAGGAAGGAATGAGAGACAATAAGGTAGAGCAAAATCTTTTGCTTTAACAAGTATCTTTTCGTGTTAGAAAGTGGTATTTATCGCAATTAGTGATTCAAGCAGTACATATGATGTATGATAGTGCTATCTTAATTTTGATGTTTTAAATAATATCTAATTAATTAACTTTTGATACATCATTCAAAAAAAATTAGATTTTAAGGTATAAAATCAGTTAATGACATTTCAAACTTTTTAAAAATAACGTATCATATCTTTCTAAAAAAAAATGATATGACATAATATTATTGATTAGACATCATTTGAAACATTAAAAAATTAGACAAAATATTTAAATATCTCAGTGTCACACCGAAGTTGCCAGTAATTCTTTCTCTTTCTCTTTCTTTTTCTTTTTCAAAAAAGTTTAGATTAAAGATTCGATAAGAGTTTATTTGGTAACAAAAAAAAGTAGAAGGAATGAGAATAGTGAGGATATTAATATAAATATATTTAGATCAATGATCGTTAGGTACAAGAAAAAAAGAAGAGAAAATGGATTGATGAGTGATTTCAAATTCTTTAAAATAGAAAACCTATATAAAAAATTCTCCTAACATAAAGGGATTTAAAGAGGGAATTAATAGCAAACCCAATAAACCTTCATTTTACTCACTCAGATTATATTTAATATTTTTTATCTTATTCTCTTCTTTTTTTCTTTTTTTCTTTTTTTTTGTTTCCTTCTCCAAAATATAATTTAAACATCAATATATGGATTTTACACTTTTTCTTTTTCTATAATAATACTAAGGAGGTGTTTGGTGTATAAGTTTAAGTTAAGATTTTTAAGTTTAAATAGTAAATTATGTTGATTTTTCAGAAAAGACAAAAAAAATTTTTTGAAAAAAAGATAAAAACTTTTTAAAAAAAAGATAAAAAAAAGTTTGAAAATGTTAATTTGGACTTTTCAATCAAACTAACCCTAAGCGTGATGGTGATGGTTGTATATATAATGAAATGATAATCTAATATCTGATTGTATTAAAAATAAAAGAGTTGAATCCCCGCTCCCAACTACAAAATGATATCTACATAGTCCTAATAGGTGTGGGGTGATAATGACACCAATAAATGTTGGACCCGCTCTTCTAACGTCTCTTTCAATAAATTAAAAAAAAAAAAAAAAAAAAAAGAAGAGACCTTTGAAAAAGATACTTTTTCCCAACCAATCATAACGTTCAATTCAAATGCTCTTATCTAAACAGATAAATAAATGAATGAATCATTCACATTTCACGGGTGAAGCTCCAAACACAACGGAGGGAAGTGCTTGTCTTGCGTAGAGCCATTGAGATTTGAGATACCGTCTTACCAAGAATGAAAAATAGCCTTTGAGATACAATTTCAAGTCAATTTTAAATGGCCGTTTGAATCACGGTCTGTGATGTTTTTGTACTATTTAAAATAATTTTATGTAATAATTTATTTTTACAAAAATTTCAACAATTATATGTTGGAATTTACTTTTCAAATTGTCTCCAAACAAATTATTAATTAGCTCAACACACTTCACGAGTTTCTTAAAGTCAACACGTGCATCTTGCCTAAGAAACCAACAAAGAACGTGCCACAGCTACACCACACAGATCTCTCAGAATTATCTTCAAAAATATATTTGCCTTCCTCAAAATCGTACAAAGACCTAAAAATCCGAAGAAGATATTTATTTATTTTTTTTTTATATTCATTTTTCTTTCACGATCCCAGCAGGGAAAAAAGCAATGTATTATTTCATCACCAATCTGAATTTTCTTTGAGTAGAAATCAACACGAAAGTACTACTAAAACTAAAAAAAAAAAAAAACTACACCTTTATTTTTTATTTTTTTGGAAATCTTTTATTTAAATTTATTTCGCCTTTTCCTTTTACCAAAACTAATACCCCAAAAAAATTATTTATGCCCAATCTGAGTTCCTTTTGGTAGAAAATAAAAATCAACACAAAAGTAATAATAAAACTTAAATTTAAAAATAAAAAAAAAACCCCCATAAAACCTCCATCAAACCTCCATCACCCATTCATTTAAACTTATTTTTGCCCTTTCCTTTTATCAAAAAAAAGGACTTCCATTTGCAGCAAGAAGAAAATCCGACAAAATTTCAGGAAGCAGATCTTTAGCGCAGAGAGAGAGAGAGAGATAAAGAGATTGAAGGAAGCAAAAAAAAAAAAAAAAAAAAAGAGGAGAAAATTAGAAGTACCTGAGAAAGGGAAGAGAAGTGATCAGGAATAAAGGCATATTTGTTCTTGGAGTCAAATACATGAGATTCAGATTTTCTAGGGGCACGACTACCATCACCGCCCTCCATTGATAGCTTTCTGGAAATACCTGGTTGCTGGGACAAAGCTCTCACTGACCCTGAGTTTCCATCCTTTCTTTCAAACGCTGGTCGTTTTTGCTTCCTAAAAAACGAGAACACCCCTCCCATTTCATTTTTCATTCTCTCTAAACCCCCTCTCTACTATATAGGACGAAGGTACAACTTACAAGTTGGAAAAAAATTTTACGGAAGCAAGGAATATATGCCTTTGCTTTTTAGTAGCTAGTTGTACTGTGACTAGCATAGACGTTAATTAAAGATACGATGCAAGCAGAATAAAGTGAGTTTTCTTGAAGGAACTAGTGATTCTTTGCACATAATTTGAGCAATGTTTAGGAATTTATTCATTAGATATAGGCGTGTTTACTTACGCGTAATCGAAATAGATATAAATAATCATTATGATATAAAATAATAAAATTAAATTGTGTAATTTTTTATTTACTCTAATAGCATTAATAGTAATTAGGATAGTTATGCAATATTAAGTTAATAAAAATATATTATATTTAGTTAATAAAAATAATTATTATAGGTTATTATTATTTTTTAATACAATTTTTTGCAACTAAATTAAGGATAAAATGGTTATTTAATATCAATAGTAGGAATGAGAGTCACAATCCGGAGGGGGGCATGAGATTGTCAATCACATTCCTCAACCTCAAATTGGTGTGGGACTCATGGCATGTTTACTTATCAGGAGTAGTGAATGAGAGTGGAGAATGAGAGTCAATCTCTTGTTTACTTGTTCATTTTTTTTTTTAGAATGGGAGTGAGAATGGTAGGCCCCACACCAATTTGAGATTGAGAAATATGATTGACAATCTCATGCCCCCTCCGGATTGTGATTCTCATTCCTACTATTAACATTAAATTACTATTTTATCCTTAGTTCATTTGCAAAAAATTGTATTAAAAAATAACAACCTATATTAATTATTTTTATTAACTAAATATAATATATTTTCATTAACTTAATATTATATAACTATCCTAATTACTATTAACATTATTAGAGTAAATAAAGAATTTTTTTTATCAAAATATATTATTATATTTCTATTTTTATATTTTTTATACTTTACTTATTTTAATTCATTTTTTTTACTCTATTTAATTTTTCAAACAAAAAATTACACAATTTAATTTTATTGTCTTAATATCATAATGATTATTTTACTTTTGATTAATAGTATGATAATAAATAAAAATAATCATCATTTTTTTAATTTTTGAAAATACAATAAATAAAGGGATATACAAGTAAATTTATAGCAACTAACTCCGATTCATGTTCTAAGTAAACGCATGAATGGGATTGACAGTGATTCCGACTCTGATTTCTGGAACCTAAGTAAACAGCATATTCTGACTCCGAATCCTGATTCTGAATCCAGGCCACTCCGAATCCTACCCACTCCGATTCATGCTCACTCCGATTAGGCGTAAGTAAACATGCCATCACTATTCTCACTCCTATTCCAGGAAAAAAAATGAGCAAGTAAACAAGAGATTGATTCATATTCCCCACTCACATTCCCTAGAAAGTAAACAAGAGATTGACTCATATTCCCCACTCACATTCCCTACTCCTGATGAGTAAACTTACCAATAATGTCAAGCTTGTAAATGTGCGTCATTCTTACCTCTTTCCGACCTATTATTGAAACTATTAAAATATTTCAAAAACAAAAAGTATATCCAGATTTCCTACCTATTAAGTCATATTCCATCAAAACATAGACAAAATTGTTAGGTTGTGAATTTGTTTCACCTTGTTAAGTCTATGGTGTGTATATGTGGACTGGATTCTTTCTATCATTAAGCTATCTGTCAAAGATGAGTTCTAATCAAAGCCCATTTAACATAAATGAATTCGAAAACATCCCCAGTAAACTATTGGGTTTAGTATTACTATGATCAAACTGCAAAATGTGACACTTTCACCTTCCGGAGATGTCCCATTTTTATTGTCTTATTTGCTGTCTCGTTAATAAAAAGAGTAATTGGCCCAAATATTTTATGAACATTTTAAAAAGTGACGGTTTGGTACCTATTTTATTTTTTTACCCGAGAGACCCTCAACTCTCTAATTGTTGGCCATTATAGTCCTTTATGTCAAATTCCGTTAAATTTCTAATAGAATAAGTTATGTGCATTGCATGTGATCTAATTTGAGATGGTATATTAGTAATTTAATGATAATTAATTTAAAAAATATATAAAGAGTCATAAACAAATTAAAATCAAACCCAAATTTGGGGAGGGGTGGGGGGGGGTTGGGTTCGTCCACGGGTTGGGGGGGGTTGGGCCGGGTCGTCGACGTGGGGGGAAGGGGGGCGAGGTTCATCGTTGGTGCAAGGGGGGGTGTTGGGTTCGTCGTCACTCGCGTGGTGGGGGGCCTGGGTTCATCAACAGGGTGGGGGGCGTGAGAGGGTGGCACTGGGTTCTCTAACCT
The DNA here is from genome assembly GCA_038430175.1 of Ficus hirta. NCBI lineage: Eukaryota > Viridiplantae > Streptophyta > Magnoliopsida > Rosales > Moraceae > Ficus > Ficus hirta. Next base: position 15,423,583 of record CM076594.1, on the reverse strand, counting down.
GTTTATTCAAAAAAAAAAAAAAAACCTGATTGGCGGTGGGGGGCTGAGTTCGGTGATGGAAAAGAGAAAGATGGGGAGTTGGCATCATTGGAGATGGAAATTGTAGCCGGAGAAGGAGGTTGTCACCAGACCTGCAAAGGTAGAGAGAGAGAGAGAGAGAGAGAGAGAGAGAGACTTTTGGGAGAGTTTAAGAGAGAGAAAATTAAGGGGTATTTTAGTCTTTTTACTACAAAATGATCACTTGAGCAACATTCTGTTAGAAATTTAATGAAATTGAATGGAAATGGCTATAATGACCGACATTAAGAGAGTTTAGGGGTCGTCTCGGCTAAAAAATTAAAATAACGATCAAACCGTCACCTTTTAAAGAGTTCAGAGACTATTTAGGTCAATTATTGACATCTCGTCAAGATTGGATGTATCAGCTAGCATTAATAGAGTTTAAGAAATGGAGGCAAATGGAAATTTGTCCACGTAGGTTATTCATGGAAATCTCATTTCATCATTACTATTTTTATTTATGTTCTTTGTAATTGTCAGACGTTTTTCTTAACTTTCCAATGTCTTTCCATATTCTGTTTTACTTTTCATTTTTTAACTCCAAAGCATAACAAATTGGCAACAGGGCGGGCTTGAAGTGGATCATTTAGCCCGTGAATAAATATACTCTATATTATATCCATTAATGAATTTTCTTCATTGTGGGTTCAGAATATCCACGGGGTACCCCATTTATCTAATTACTCATTTTAATCGTGCACAAAAAAAAAAAAAAAAACAACAACAACAACGATAAAAAAAACGTACAACTTCAAGTTAAAATAAATGAAGATAGTAGTTTTCAAACTTTCATATATCTAATACGGTAAAGTTTAATACTTTAAAGAGTAATTGGCCTTAATGGTCTTTGAACTCTTTAAAAGTGACACTTTGGTCTCTATTCTTTTTTTTTTTTTTTGTCATGCTGATCCCAAACTCTCTAAAAAGGTGACGGTTTGGTTTTTTCCATTTGGTTCCATTAAAAAACTCACGGAATAGTCATGTAAAAAGCACGTTTTGTGTTTTTTTAAGGAAAATACCCCTAAAAATACAAAAATACCCCTAATTGTATTTAAAAAAAAAAAAAAAAAACCTCTCTCTCCTCTCCCCTCCCTTCATCCCACCCCCTACCCCCCCTCCCCCCGGCGTTGCGATTTCGCCCCCCTGCCGCCGAGATTTGGGTTTCAGATTGTAACGACCCGATTTTTCAGACCGTTAACTAACTTACTTATTCTTAATTCATTTAGTCTTAACACTTATTTATGTTAGGTTCCAAAAATATATAATTTTTTTTTTACATATAGATTATACTTGTATTTGAAGCGTTTAATAAACTAATTTTCTAACTGAAGAAATTGAAAATCTCTAGATAATAAATATCATATTCAAATTCGTATTTAGATAATATTTAAAAAGTTATAACGTTATGTGAGTTAAAAGGAAAGACCCAAAAGTCATTTTCTCATAAAGTACTCTTATTAGTTTAGTAGTATCAAAATATTGAAAACATAGTTATAAATATAGTCGATACAAAATAATTTAAGAAGTCTAAATGCGAAAATTAAATTTGTGGTGGTATCCTACTCCCTTCCGTCATCGCCTCCACACAGTTTCGTCAATCCAAAAAACATCTAAGTGGCGGATTGCTTACCCGCATTACCTACAGCACGAACACACACGTATGAGCTTTCGCTCAACAAGTATAAACAATATCTCACAAAACATTTTCATAAAATCATATCATCACACATAATATTGAATGTTCACAAATGCATGTGATCTATGTGTATTCAATTATACTTCATTATATACATGTCTTGTCTACTTAAGCACCCCAATGTCGTACCCATATACGCGCAACCAATGGGGAGTTGGGGAAGCGACCCTCCAACAACCTCCAAAATCATAATTTATAACTTTCGTTCTTAACATATCTTCTCACTAATTGGAGGTTGGTACAACACTTAATCCTATTTTTCGTTAACATCATTCTTATTAATTGTGATAATATGTAGATTTACATGTCATTATGTATCTATCATTACGACATAAATATCTGTGAGGCATGTCAATCATGTCAGTGCAAGAGAAATCATGCACGTTAAATGCTTAATTAAAGTAATACATATAACTCATATACTCATCACATCATCAAGGCAAATCATATCAAATATAAAACATCAAAATAAAAAAAAAATATTTTGTTCCATGTTGTAGGTGAGGTTTGTACTTATTATTTTATGTGCTTAAACTTCTAGAGTTGTACCTCTTATTACGCATGTTTGAGAAAGTGTCCTGATTTAATAATATCTCATTAATAGATAAAATCATAGTTATATAACTTTATTTATTTATTTTATAAATTAAAGTGAGCTTAATTTACTTATATCATAATTAACATTAATAAGTGATTCAAATTAATTATTAAGTGTTAATTAATAAATTTCTACTAATTATTATTTAATTAATTTTATTTTATTGAGTTGACTAATTAATCAATTGATTAATTAATTAATTAACTAATTAATTAGGTAGTAGTTAATTATTACTTTATTTAATTGAGTAATTATAATTAAATTATATTATTTTAATTGACTAATTAATAATTATATCGTTCATAATTTAATTATGTTACTTAAATATTCTTTCATAATTTAATTATGTTACTTAAATATTCTTTCTCATATAATAATTATCAATTATTAATTCTCATATTAATAATTAATAATTTGATTAATCTAATAATTAATATTTGATTAATCTCTAATTAATCATACATAATTATATTAATAATTATATCAATGATTAATGATTAATTAATCTCTAATTAATCATATATTATAATTATGTAGTTACTCAACATAATAATATTATTTATACAGTAAATTATCACTTATTAACTCTTATAATTAATTAATTACTTTATAAATTACTAATTAACTTTATTAGCATAATTATATTTTGTTATATATTTCTTTGTTTATTTATTTGTTTATTCCTTAATTAATTAATCAATCAAGGTGACAAGTAGTCACCTAAGTGTATACCTTCCATCTAGTATTGGGCTTGTAAGGCCCAATCCCATTAGTTATGATCTTTTAGTTGGGCTAAGGTAGTCTCTTAGTATATGCCTAGTAATCCTCTAGTGTACTTTATCTAGTCCATTTAAAACTTATGATTCAACTTTATAAAGTTAAGGTTTTCACATTATTTGATTATTCACTTAATACCAACTCATTTCACAAATAAATATGTTCATATGTTATGACTTACCCTCATGTCACATTTTAATTTTTAATCATTTTATCGGTATGAGATTTTAATTTGTAAGATTTATTTAAATTCGAGTATAATCCCGTTTTGGACATTTGATAACTCATTGGAAAGCTTGAAGTATCTAATTTCTGTCTTTATAATTTGTTTTCCAAGATTTCAAGCGTTTTAAATATTAATGTAGGCATTTTCCTAAGTGTCTTATGGTAAAATCTCAGTTTACCAGATTACAATACATTATTATGTTTTATTAAAATTTATGTACATATCCGTTTTAATGCATGATAACTCATTTCAAAACTTGAGATGTATACTTTATATTCATAAAATTATTTCCTTTAGTGTTTGAGTGTTTCATATTGTAAACTTAGGTTTTGTTACTATTGATCCCACGTATGTACCATATGTCCATATTTATGGGTAAACTTAGAAAAATCATAACAATTCATTTACAAGTTCAAATAAGGCAAACAATAAGTCATTGGAAAGCTTATATTCTAGTTCATATATAAGAACAATTTTGTAAAAAAGTATGGTTTATTAGCCCAAAATATACAAAACCCTTGGCTGGTACAGGGTTCCAGCAAAAACTCTCGGTTCATAGTCCAAATTTATAAAACTCACTAAAAACTACACATTTATCCATTTGAGGTGCATGATACCTTGTTGGAAAGTTTAAAGAATCTAGTTTTTATATCTAGAAACTTATAATCTAAAACTTTGAGAATAAAGGGTTTGGAGTACATAAAACCCGTGGTTAGATTGTACCCCGGAGGTTCCTTTTCTCTCTAGTTTTGTGTCACAAATTCAAATACACATAACTTTAGACATTCAAAAGCAAACCAAGTGATTCCAAAGCCTAAAATGAAGCTTATCCTCTGTAGAATCTTATCATATAATTTATTTTTCATACCAAAGTTTCTAATGCATGTCATATTACCACAACATCTACAAGCTCTAAAAAAGTTCGTAGATCTTACGGAAATGCTCCATAGATCCGTTAAGAACTCGGACCTATAAAGTTCTTCTCAAAACCTTTACCTCTAGTAATATGTCTTCTAACTTCGCTTCACACTTCTTCGAATTTAGTAACGGGGTTGCTTGGAGCTTGAAAATTAAGGGAGGAGAGTGCTAGAGGGGTGTTAGGAGGTGGAGAATAGTGTTGGAAGTGGCTAGAGAAGGTAGGGTTTTTTTTTGAGCTTAACTTGTATGAAAATAAAATGAGATATTAGGGGCTTGTTTTCAGTCAACATTTACTTTAAATGGAGCTGTATTTTGAGGGATAAAAATAGAAAATTTTTAGCTGATTCTCCCTTTGCATTGCCACAACTTAAGGGAGGGAGTTGGGTTGAAAATTTTGTTTAACAAAGTTGAGACAAGGGGTCATTTTCACTTGTCTCTTCTTTGTGACAAATTGCCAAAACAAGCTATGACATCTCATACATGAGGTTGTATGCATGCACCACTTTCTTGTTTTTCTCATTTGTTCAAATTTCTTTTTGTTTTTGACCACAAAATCTGGATCTCCCCTTTGGTTTTCTCATTTTTATTTTGTTTTTCTTTCTCCCAATTTTTTCACCATTGATCAAAAGTTGTCATCCTTATTCTCATCCATTAGATCTTCCATCATACCAATTCTTATCTTAAGCTCTCATTGGTCACTTATCATCTAAAGCTTGGTCATTGATTTGCCTAGAATCCTTTAACATAAATTCTACACCATTGATTTCAAACTTAAGCATAATTCTTGATCAATCTTTCACCTTTGGATTTTCTAAGAATAAATCCTAATTATTCATCTTCTATCTATGTGACATATTAATTTTTCCAATCATACCCTCAAAACTTAAATATTGATATGACCAAAATAAATACTAAGGGCATCGAATTGACCTACTAATAAAAATCGGGGTTCTTTCCCAAAAATTAACATTTATCCCTTTATAAATTTATAAAATTTTTCGTATAAATTTATATGTCGTTCAACTCATCTTCTGTGTATCTATAATTTCTCATCTAAATAGGAAAATTCAACATTATAAAATCATCGATATCATCATATTGATGATACATATACAATCATTCATGATCTTGAAATTTAATATTCATCAAAATAATTCATTAAAAGTATATTAATGAAGGAAATCCATGATAATATTTCATGAATCAAGTTTATGAATTTCTAGGGCGTCACATGGACCCCCTAGCGAGACGGAGAAGAAGGTAGAGAGAGGGAAGGAAACAGCGCGATCTGAGTTTTGGCCCGCCGTCTCCCTCCCTCCCTCCACCTTTATCTCTGTCATACCAGGGGGTCTGAAACCCATATCGCGGTGGCTGGGGGAGAGGGGTGAAATCGCAGTGCCGGAAGGGGGTGGGGGCGAAACCCAAATCGCACTGGGGCAAGGGGGATTACGTAGGGGGAGAGGGGAAATGAGGGAGAGAGGGACGAAGGGAGACAGCCTCCGGCTTCGGTGTTGGCATCCGGTCATGGGGGGTGAGGGGTGGGAGGGAAGCAGGGAAGGGGAGAGAAAGAGGTTTTTTTTTTTTTTTTTTAAATAAACAATTAAGGGTATTTTCTTATTTTTAGGAGTATTTTTCTTCAAAAGGCATAAACTTGCTTCTCAAGTGACCATTCCGTGAGTTTTTTAATGGAACCAGATAGAAAGGACCAAAACATCACCTTTTAGAGAGTTTAGGGTCAGCACGGCTAAAAAAAAATATATATCAAAATGTCACATCTTAAATAGTTCAGGGACCATTGAGGCCAATTACTCTACTTTAAATTGTATATGTTATAAAACGTCATAAGAAATATCGTTAATATAGAAATAATATATAACTAAGTGGGACGGGTAAACTGAGAATAGGGGTCATGGATATTTAAAACTATCCCCATCTTGGAACCCATAATGGATTAAAACTTTTAGCATATTTACAACTCAAACCAATTTAGGATCGGGTTTTCGCTCCCTATTTAAGGTGGATCTCTAGGGGTCAATTGGTTAATGGGGAAAACTACCATCAACCTATTCATTCACCCAAAAATAATGAAAAACCAAATCAAAAGCTCTTCCATGAAACTTCATTCCTTGTTCTCGCGGAGTTGAAGGCAACCGACGACCATCTCGTGGTTGGAGTATATGACGACGTCGGAGAGAGTGAGTTATGATGGTGGCCATACTCGTCTATAGGGATGTAAATGCAGCAGGACTAGGTAGGTTTTCAGTTGACCCGCCCCATTTTCCCCATCTCATTAATGTAAAGGGTTAGGCCAGTCAAACCTGCATGGGTCTGTGGATAATCGCCTTGCCCTGTTTGCCTCATTTACTATTTTTTTGTATTAAAAAAAAAATTCCTATTCGTTTGTTTTTTCATTAATGTTTTTTTAGGTCTGTTTTCTTTTCAATGTTTAAAACATTTGTTTTATATAAAGAATCATGCTTTCAGATAATCATATTAAATTATGAAAATATCAAGACTAGGTTTGAAATTATATGTGAAAATATCCACACAAAAAAAAAATGATCCATCGAATTTTTTTTATAAAAAATTTCTGTCCTATTCTTTAGTGAAGTTGTGAGAAATACTATTTTATTTTTGTCTTAATCTTTTCGGTAAGCAATAACAAAATACTTGTTCATAAAAAAATTTGAAGGTGGAAAATTTTAAACTTATAGGCTTCAAAAATAGGTAACCACAATACTCCAATAACTTAAATATTCGCATATAGGGATGTAAATGGGGACCCACCCGCCCCACCCCTAATGGGGTTGGTATAACCCGTACTATATGGATTGCAGGGCGGCGTGGGTTATGACCTGCATTATGTGTGGGTTGGGACGGGGTGGACAGGGTGGGTTGCTCCTAAGCCCGTCCCATATTTACAGTTAAAAAAAAAAAGAAGAAAAAAAAAACTCTTGCTACTTTCATTTTCCCTTTTTTCCCCCCTCCCATTTCCTAAATCCACTCATAACCCAAACTGTTTCAGATTTAAATCAAACTCATTGAACAATAGTTAATTGTTTAAAATTAGTTCTCGTATAATATCACAGAAGCATTAATCGCATAAATAGATAATTTTTGACAGCATGCGTGTATTTTTTTAGTTGATTTCTTCATGCTTAACTGTCTTTTTCTTTCTTTCTTATTTCTTTTCTAATAGATTATATTGTCTAATATATGTATGTTTTGAAAGTATACGTTATTATTTTTATTTCGATTGTTTTTGATTTATAAGAATTCACAAAAAAAAAAAAAAAAAATCGAACTTTGAAATTAGTTATAAACTAATCCAGACTGGTGTGTATGCTTACTTTCAGAATTTAGTGTTTTGTAGCGTCTATTTATATATTACAAAAATTGTTCTATTTTTTCTCGAAAGATTAGCTATATTTTATTTGTAATTGTTTTAATTTATCTTCTTTAATTCTTGGTCAAGGGATATGGTGACAAAATACGAGCCATCTGAGACTCCATGATGAATGAACCCGATAGTCCCGGCGAGATCAAAATCAGTTCGTCTTGTAAAGTTTTCAGAATCGAAATTGAACCAAACTTGTCCTCTACAGCCGGTTGAAGATTATGATGTTTAGGGATTCTTGCAATCAAAGAGGAATGAGGATCTAGTTTCTGGACGAATAGAAATAAATTATAATTTGGGGCAAATGAAATTTTGGGTTTTCTTTTTGCCTCTTAAATCTTTAAAAGGTAGTAAGAGAGATTTTTTTTTTTTTTTTTAAAGCTTGCTTTCTCAATTGAATTACTTTATAAAAATCATAACAATCGTAATTGTGCATTTCGTTTAGCCAATTAGAGCTTCTGTTTGGTCTTGTTTTTTCTTAGATTTATTTGTACGGATCCCCCTGAACTTTATAGAAGAGTTTCTCTGTTATGAAGAAGCAATGAAGAACGAAAAGAGAAAAAAAAAAAAAAAATCAGAGAAGAAAAAAGATTGAAAGGATCACTAATGAAAGTCGGACAACAAGGATTAAAAAATAATCGGTATCAGCAAGTAATTCCCTCTACCATTTATTAAAAAAAAAAAAAAAAAGGAATTCCCTTCATTTTTTAAACATTGTTAGTATTAACTGATGTGTCCAATCTTAATGAGGTGTCAATTTTTAATTAGTTAGACTGCAGATTTGAGGTCTACTTTCCATTTATGTAAAATTTTAATGTTGGGAACACTTTCTCTATCTATTTTCATCCTAATCTTTGATTGACATGACTACCAAACAGTAAAGATTGGTTTACAAATTTAAGTATGATAGAGAGGCAATATATAGTTAGAATAATAATTTGTTAGATGATGTAGCATGTTTAATTAATTCAAAGTGGGAGTTAGAGCATCTGTGATGGAGTGTTAAATTGATATGTCAATTGTAAATTTCGATATATGGATTAAAAAAAAAAAACTCTCCAATAAAATATTATGTTAAATTTATCATATAGTAAATTTAGTGGTAAATTTATTACAAGTATAACTAATGCTAAATTTAATATTTAATTCATAAATTGGTTGGGTGTCTCTTGACTTCTTTATCTATATCTAGTAACTAATATATTTTCTTTTTCTTTTTTGAAAATAATATATTTTAGCTTTTAAATTAATCAAATACTAAAAGTTTATTTTATTTATTTATTTGTACGAGTTTGAAAGCTTAATATATGATCACAGAAGGTAAAAGAAACATTAGAAATAATATTATGTATTAGAGATAGAGCAGTATTGTGTCATTTTTCATATTTGTTTGGTTGACAAATATAACATTGATATGCAATGATAAATTCAGAATTTGAATCCAGTGGGAGCACAAATAAAACAAACATTATAACAAAATTAAATATTTGTATAATGTAAAATTAACCTTATAAAATTAAATAATTTCCTAATAAACATAACTCAAAATGTTATACAGGGCTATAGAAGCTAATAATTTTTGGAGGCAATAAAACTTTTTATGTTATAATAATGAGAGATAGAGTTAGAGAGGGAAAAAAAAAGTGGTAAGAAGGAAAATGAGATGGAAGAGGGAAACACAAAACGAGGGAGGGAGGGGGAGGGGGAGGGGGAGGGGGAGGGGGAGGGAAAAAGAATAATAGAGAAAGGAGTAAAATAAACAACGTTTATAATATCATGTGTTCAAAGTGGACTCAAACATAATTTTTAGTAAATTTTACAAGTTAGGTTTTCCAATCTTAAAAATCACTAAAACTACTGTAACAAAAACCACAAAAGTTAGTAAGAAAAATAATCACCACTCTTCCTAGTTATCATCATCAGCACCACTCTGAGTAACTTTTATCATCAGTCAAAAAGGATAATAGAATATGTAGCGTGTTATGCGGTAATTCAAAGAACTTGGGGGAACAAAGCGGAGCAAATAGCAGGAAAGAGAGTGAGGAAGCCAAGTGAACCGAGAACCAACACCGAATTGGCAAGCCAAATGTTATCACTCACGACGAGATACACACCGGTCATGAATGCCATCGAGACCAAAGCCAAATGATATTCCCAACACCGGCAGCGTCTATCTAAGCGAAGCAAAGACTAATCTTAGATCTCCTAGCTAGCTTTGACCAAATTAGGGCAACAACAACTGTAATGGAACCATACATGGCCATGGTGTTGCTAATCACAAAGGCATAGAGAACATGCGTTTTCGAACCAAACTTTTCGCGCTACTCAATTCGTTTGTTGAAAAATTGGTGTTGCTACCTGGCAATATGAATCCGGCTGCAAGGTCACGGTGACAAGAAGCATCGATACCAACATTAGGGTTTCGATCCTGCCCATGTAAAACTCAAGATTTTGTGTCTCTTTTGGATCTAGATCTGGATTTGAATTTTCGAAGCTTGGTTTGTCTGTTTAAGTTACTATGTGGTCATCAGCTCGTGGAGCACCGGCATGTCTCAAGGCTTGCCATGTCAAACGCTGCGTTTCAAAAAGACGTTTCTCATCAAGACCAATAAGCAGAGATGGTCAACTTAGCCATATATAGTAATTTTGAACAAAAGTACAAATTGTAAACATAGAGCTTGGATTGAACAGCTAGGTTGACTTGTGTCTTTCTTCCTCCTTATTTTGTGCCTGTCTATTTTATATATGAAGGAACAAAATTGGCAACTTGGTTTGAAATATTTTATCTAAAACCATATTGGTAGAAAGAGGTAAATACGTTTTCTTTATTAATAAATCTGCTATTTACCGTAGCTGCTATTTCATAGATATGCTATTTATTTATTTTAGCTTCGATAAATATGCTATTTATTATATATTTCAAAACATCTTCAATAATTTTGAAATAATTTTAAGGAGGCAAAACAGGGACAAATTTGAGTTAGGAGAATTGGAAGTGCTATTCTTCTAGAATCCAATATGACTCCGTCCTTGATTGTAAATATAACATGCTCATAGTAAGTCAAATTATTGCACAAGGCAAACACAAATTTTCATGCCAAAATCAAATTAGTTGAAATAGAAGTATACAATTTTTTTTTTTTGACGGTACTGATAATCAATAATATTACCTCACGAAACGAAGGCACCTCCCCGCTATAATTCTCCGCAACATCAAGAGCCGTACGTCATTCCTCTTTGATTCATGAGTCCCAAGTTAACTTTTAAATCCCATGTGAGAGAATGCTCACAACTTTAGGATGAGTCCTCTCCGCGGCCAGGTGCAAGGGGGTGTTCCCTTTGGTGTCCCTCTCGTTTACAAGCATTTCAAGCTCTGGAATTTTTAGGAGATAACTTACCGCTTTCGCCTTTCCACTTTTAGCAGCCAGATGGAGAATATTTTAAACATCATTGTTGCGCAACTCTCTCGCATCAGGAAAACGGTTAAGAAACTCTTTTAGTATCTTGACGTGACCTTTTATGGATGCCATGATAGAAGCCATTTTTGTCTGCTAAGTAAGAGCTTGCAACCGATTTGCCCAATATATCGCGAACCCGGTCTAGATAATCCTATGAGAAAGAGGGTGCATCCACTTGTCGTTTTCCACTAAAAATTCTAAGAAATCTGGCCATTTGTCTAACATTACGCGTAAAATACCTGGTAGAAATAAATTAAATTAATTAATCTTTGCTCCTTATTTTCTACTTCTTCTTCTTTTTTCTTTTTTTTTTTTTTTTTCAAAATTTGTTAAGTTTCCCCCCGTAAACTTTTAATCTTAGCAAGTTACTTTTTTAATTTAATAATGTGTTGCAGCGTACTCCAACCAATGATGACCATTGAAATTTGGATGTGGAAACTCCCTCATCAATGCTACACAAGCTCATTTAATGACCAAGCAAGGATTGGAATTTCTGGCGATGACAGAGCACGTGATATCACATGCCCAAAAGAATTTCCTACTAACTTTCAACAGTCATCATCGATTCGAGGAACTTTACAACAACATTGCAATGAAAATTTGTTAAAATTAAAAGTTAAACGAATGGCGTTTCAATTTGCAAAAATCCCAAGTAGTGAAAGCGCCAGAAACTACTCTTAATGATCTTTTGTTACCTGTATTCTCTCTGTTAATGGCTACATGAACAAGTGTAGACTTGTGATCTATATTCCAAGAACTTCTCGTGCGACTTCCGAATAATTTGTCCATCATGAGCTCAAAAAGCTCCACGTAGCCTGCTTCCAGCCATATGCAGAGGAGACTTCTGTTCGTGATTCAGATAATATGACACCTCTGGATCCTCTTGGAACAAGAAACTAGCCACGTCTTCATGGCGATTTTTCAACGCCAAGTGTAAGGCAGTGTTGTCTTCTTTATTCTTATTCCTTAGGATCTCCTTTCCAAAGAACATGCATTATGGTTTTGTCAAACTCTGGAGAATATTTTTACCAAAAAATTATATGCATCGTTTTTTCTTTTTCTTTTTCTTAATTTTTTTTTCCTTTTTGGAACTAATTCCAATACCATGTTTCTATACTCTGACTGTAATCCGAACATTTTATGGAGAGCATCATTGCGTAACTTGTCATGATCCTAGATCTTTGATACATTTCCTGTAAAAAGAAAAAAAATCAAAGTATAAAAACACGAATAAAATCCAAGTTAGAGAAGGGACATGGAGTACGAAAGACAAATGATACACAAATTACAACCTAAGGAGAATCTTAATTTGTAACAAAAAACAAACAAACAAACAAAACAAACCTAGTCATCTGTATAGTGTGGCAAAATTTGTCAAGTATGGAAACAAAATTTGTCCATGGCTAATGCAAGAAGAGCAACTAATTCAATTACCTGAATTTGTTGTGCGGTAAATAGCAAGATCTTCACCGTCGGAAATCATTCAATGCTTGCAGCTTGCTGGAGAGGGTGATTTCTCATCGATTTTTTAGACTATGCAAGTTTCAGACAACGTCTAAGGATCAAGTGCACAAGCTCATCTTGGCCCGAGCGTGCCGCCATGTGAAGAACGGTATCTCCACGAGGGCTTATTTGTGACAAAATATCGCAGTGTTCCAAATTATCATGATCTAATTCTCTGCGGAAAAGAATCAATATTCCCACTTGTTATTGCCCTGTACACTTCAGGATGCTTGAAATAGTGAACGGGATGAGTCTCGGGATTTATATTCCTGATCCTCGTTTCAGTAGGTTGAGGAATTTCATGGTCGTTGGTGTAATTCGTATTGTGCTCCAAAATTCTCTTCGGTTCGGATGCACAAGTACTCTCCATGACCACTTCTGCGGACTCGTACGGATGTGTTAAGGACCTCTTTCTCTCATTGATGAGCACCCTTTCAACATCGTCACGTCCACTACACAATGTCCTCCAACATAAATAACAGGTGTGTTGACTTGTGTTGATGCATGAAACGGCCAAGGGTTCCGATCGATGAGCATTTGAGAATCAAGCTGATGACTTGTCGAATCAAATTTTGTAGATTCATGTGATACGGGGGACTTTTTCTTCTTATTTTCAACGTCGAAAAGTCCACTCTGCATTATACATATTCGTTTCCATTCTAATTCCATCTGAAGGGGGATAGATAATTTACTCTCGTACAAATAATTAGTATTTTACAGTATTTCTAAACATATATTTAGTTTTTTTTTTTTTTTTCTGGCAGATTGATCCCTGATCAACATGATTTTTTAACCATAGAATTGATAATGTTTTAAACAGAGTGTTGACTATGTACAACTTATTATACTTCAAATGTTAAAAAAATCACATAAATTGAAAAATGTTATCCCGAATGCCCTGAAAAATCAACTTTAAAAAAAAAAAATGCCCTGAAAAATCCTTGAAATTTTAGAAATTTTTGCACATTATTTGTTGTTTTTAAGAAATTTTAAACTTTTATGTCATGAACATGTGATTACGTTAGTTAAATTTCTAAAATCTATCATTAAGTTTAGTGTAACCATGTTAGGATACAAACTGCCAAAACCACTAGATTGAATGACCAATTGACCTAAAAGATAAAATAAAATCCCCCCACACCAAAAAAAAAAAAAAAAAAAAAAAAAACAAACAAACAAACGAAACAGAACCAAAAGAGTGTGAGAAAAGAAGAGAGAAAACAGATTAAAACAGAAGAGAACTAGAAATAGAACCTGTACAAGTCAAATTTTACCTTTAGTCAACTTAGAAACTTCCGCCTTTTCTAGCTCTTCCTGAAAACCACCTGTACTTTTAGGCCTGTGAAGCACTTGATCAGAAAACACATGAGCAGCTAAGTTGGCGTCTCTGAAATCAACTTCTTCCTCGAAGGGATTGATGTACCGGTTGTTCCGACTCATCATTTCAACACCAAGAGTTAAACTACTTAACTCCATACCTCCATCGTAGAATTCACCGGATTCCATTCTACTTCTTCGATCGGCTTTGTAATTTGTCAATAATTAAGATGAATTTGGCACCTAATTTTGTAATATTGGGTTTAGCTAGCTTATTAGCATCTGCAGACGTATAATGGAATTCCACAAGAACATAGTACGGCTAACTTTCCATGCATATGCATATACATATATATATATATATTTGTAGAGAGAAAAAGAGAGCAGAAGATACCTGATATATATTTCGCAACAAATAACATTTGAACAACTTGCATGCGATGAAGCTGTACTTGGCCAGGTACAAGTTACAACTGAAGTCAAATATGTTAAAAAATGTATTTTAGGTGGTCTTTGGCCTTTGAGGTGAGGCTTGGAGTAACCTTAAAGGATTAAAATGCTAGTGATTAATTATAATATATATACACACACACATATGATATATTCATCTGGCTGGTTTGATCTGTTGCAAGCAATGCTTGACTTTTTGGTTAGCCGTAATATTACATTTTTGACTGGTCGATGGTAATTTTTTAAATAAATATATACATATATATCATGCTGACTTTTGAATTTTGTTGTAGGAAGTCAAAAATTCTGTAAACACTAGCTGAGATAATATTTCAGATGTGTGCTTTTTGCATGACAATCCTCAAAATCACCCATTTGATTACCCTTTCTTTATTGGAAATTCAAGTAAATAGTAGGTTTTAGAGTATAACAGAAAATAGCATAATTTTCAGTAAACTATTTAAGTTTACTTCCAATGAATATGCTATTTACCATCACTCTTTGCTTCAAATATTTTAAAACCTTATTATTTACGTCATTTATTTATGTAAAAATACTATTTACCATACTATATCTTCTTTTTCTTTTTTTTTTTTGAAGGAACTCTTCTTTTTCTTAATTCTCCAAAACCCATATTCTTTTCTAATTATTTTGGTTCACGATTTTTTAATTATTTGTTTTCCTTTTGGCTTAACTAGATTATCTCATCTCATCCTTTTCTATTTTGTTTCTCTCTCTCAATATTCTTTTTCTAGACAAATTCTTCACTATTGCAATGCTCTCTTTAATATCTTAGCACAATGATTTCATCTTACTATTCTTTCTTTCTTTTTTTTTTTTTAAACAACTTTTCATATAATTTTTTTATTTTTTATGCTATTATGGTGATTTGTGACGTAAATTACAACAGGTCCGTTGATTGTTCTCATTCAATTGAAGCTTCATTTTTCCTATTAAAAAAAAAACAAAAACAAAAACAAAAAGTTCACGGATCTTGTAAATTTTTTTTTTTAATACCCCCACTGATCCAAAGTCTGCTCCATCCCAAAGTACCCTGATGTGCCAATGAAGATCCATCTTCTGATTCTGGAAATTTACAATTGCGTACATTACAACCTTTTTTAAAAATATAAATGAGGAGGAGGAACAAAATCACCCACTCAAATATATTAAAATGAAAAAAAAAATTTTAGAATCTCGTCTTAATTTTGATGATACTAATTTCTCTTTGTTTTTGTTTTTTTTTTTGTTTTTATTCATCCATTTTTCTAGAACGTAGTATTGGGGGTGGATTTTTGACTTCGTCTTCGTCTTGTTTTCAGAGTGAATTTTTTTTTTTTTTTGTTTGTTGTGGGGGAGGTGGTGGGGGTTAAATTCTTGTTTTCAGAGTTGAGTTATGTTCTTTGATTATTCTGCACTTCTCTTTTCTTGTTGTTTTGGCTTTCTTCATGTTTGGTGTAGGCAGTAAATGCAAGCGAACATATGTATACATGAACGTGAGTACACTAATAACTAATGATTAAGATTCACCCATAAATTAGTCCTCTAGTGATAGTTAATTAGTTCTTAAACTGCATAACTCTTGTGATAGAACCTGCAAAGAACTAATATCTATCACAATGCAGTTCAATGCATCCATTTACATTGGTGTTTCGATATTTATTAACTAGAAGCAGTGCTAGACATATATTTCAGTGAGAACATATAATAAATTTTTTTTAAAGAAAAAATAAATAACATCAAAATATAGAATTAAAGAGTAAAATTTTAATGAGGGCTATTAAGAATTTCTAATTTTTAGTAGGAGAAAATTTTTGGGGTATTAATTTTGTGGATCCACATCCTCTATTCAATTTTTAATGTTCCAAATGATGTTTAACCAATAATATTTTACAACGTCAACTTAAAAAATTTAAAATGCTTTATAAATGGTTTTTAATATCTTAAAATATAACTTTTTTCAATGATGTGTCCAAATATAATTGATTATACACCATTTGGGACGTAAAAATTTAATAAGAGATGCCAATCCTAATTTTGTGAGGATATGTGAGAATTTTTACTTTTTTGTAGAGGTAAAAATTGAAATACAATAAAATTTTTGGATAAAAAATAAAAAAAAGAAGTTTTAGTTTTTTTTTTAATTAGTTTTGTTTCTATTTTGTTTAATTCATTCTCTCATTCGCATCTCACCGGTTCATTTTCCCCGAAAACCCTAATCCCAAATTTCGGAGGTTTTTCGAATTTCTTTTGGGTTGGTTTGAGTTTTCTTGTAGATTTAGATTTAAGATGGTATGAACTAGGGCCGGTTCGAGTTCAATTGCCTTATTGCCAAACAAATCGCAGAAGAGGAAAGTTGAATCACCGTCAATTGTCCCGAAAAGTTCGTCACTGGCGATGAAAAATTCGTTCCCTCCGTCCTCTTGCAAACAGTGGCAAAAGGAGTTCGAGAATCCGCTAGATTCCTTACCAATTTCAGTCTTGCCACCCGTATGCTTGGATTTGGTGATTTACGAACCCAAATCTCGGTTTGAGGAGCATTGTGAGGCTTCAATTCGACGATCCACCAAACTTTGCAATCATCTCCGAGTGAATCATCGACTCCTATGGAGGTGCTCTCCATCGGTACAATCCCTGCAAACGTTGATGAAAAAGAACAAAGGACAGAGGAAATCGCCTATGGATCTCACAACACAGTCCCGGTGGCAGATGGTTTCGAAAAAGAACAAGGAGAAATGTCTGAGGTAATTTCTAAGCCCCCAATAGCGGAGCGTGACCCTACTCAGTCCACTGAGTTTCCAGAAGCTAGGCAACCACATGCCTATCCATCTTTGTTCCCTGCTGAGAAAAGTTTTTGGGCTCACTCTGGTGCAAGACATGGTCCTTCCAATTCCAAAAGGACTCGACGAAGGGAAGAGGATCTCGACCCTCTATTTCAACCTCCGAGTAGCAAACCAACTAATGAAGGATTAGAGAAACAAGAAGCTGAAGCCTAATCTGATTCAAAGGGTCATCCTACAGCAACTGCAAAAAGAAAATTATAGAGGAAGAAGACACAAGTTAAGGCAAATGCGTATGTTCTTTCTAAAGCCTACTCACTTAAGTTTTACACTAGAAATAATCAGAAATTCTGGAAATTGGTGTCTGAAAGGAAATTCTTGTGTGAGAGGGTGATTGATGAAAAGAGTCATGAGGAATTGGGAATTACTCAACTTTTGGAAGAAAGAGGTTTGTCTGGGACTGTGTTTAGTGTTAAGTGCTTTGAAAGTGGAATTGTTCATGAGTTTTATGCTAATGTGTCACCGGATATGAGGAATTCGTCCTCTACTATATATTTAAAAGCTTTTGTTCGAGGACGTATTTTTGATTTTTCATGCTCTTTGATTCGAGATTTCTATGGTCTTCCTGAGGTAATTTCTGAAAAGGCTCGAGAGTTGGATCAAGTTGTTGAGATCGATAATGTGGTATCTGCTTTGACTGCAGGAGTGAAAAATAAATGGGCAGGTCCTCATTGTGTGTCTGCTTCTGCCTTAACTGTTAAATACTCATTATTACACAAGATTGTTGTCACAAATTGGTTTCCCACTAAGCATACAGCTACTGTCACCAAAGAATTGTGTATTCTGCTTTATGCAGTGGGGATTGGGATGAAGTTTGATATGCGAAAGCATATATTTGAGACTATATCCCAATATTCAAAAAACAAGCAAAAGACAAAGTTGCCTTTTCCCTCTCTTATCTATGAACTACTAATATTTCAGAAGGAAATAAAACAGCCCTTGGATGCTTTGCATAGTATTTCTAGACCATTGAAAGTGTCAAAGAAGCTTCTCTCAGATAGTCATGTGATGGATCTTCAAAGAAGGCAATCTGAACAAGATCAAGATGATGTAGTGAGACAAGGGGAGGAACCAGTTCTTTCGACAACCAAGCTCGGCACAAGGTGATAATAGAGCATTGGAAAGAGGAATTAAAGTTTTTTCAATAGCAAAAGAAGCATATTGAACAACGAGAGAAGGAGATAGAAAGTGTTCTTGGAGCTTGCGATGATGAAGAACAAGTTTCAAATAAAGAAGAATCTGCCAGCATAGATTAAGCAAGTCTCCTCTGATTTTTGTGCAGATCGTTGGCATTTATTGATTTAAAAAGTGGGAGTTTTAATAGTTTTTGGTAGTTTTTGGTTTTGGTTTTGATGTAATTGGTTGTTTTTGGAACACTAGAGTATGTGATCATGTTTTATGTTTTTTTTTTTTTTTAAGCCAAAAATGCCAAAGGGGGATATTATTAGGTTTTTTATATTGGCATTTGTGGCAATTTAGGGAAAAAAAAAAAAACAAAAAAACTGTTTAGGAATTTAAGTGCAGGTTGTGTTGAAAAGTGTTGCAACAATTGTGTTATAGGTTGAAGCAGATCGTAACTTGAAGACTTTTGGGAATTTGACTCGAATTGGGAATGACGTGGTGAATTCAGTTTGACTGCGATTTGGAGAGATAATTAAGGAATAGATAATGCTGTAAAATTATAAAAAGAAAATCTTGTG
Source organism: Ficus hirta (assembly GCA_038430175.1). Classification (NCBI taxonomy): domain Eukaryota; kingdom Viridiplantae; phylum Streptophyta; class Magnoliopsida; order Rosales; family Moraceae; genus Ficus; species Ficus hirta. The sequence continues at coordinate 15,404,643 of CM076594.1, read as the reverse complement.
GATTTATTTTAAAAAGGAAAATCTAGTTTAAATGGGATCTCATAATCCTATTTAAATTAGGATTTCAAAAAAATCAAAGATTTATTCTTTAAGATTGATGTGCAATATATTGAGAAAAATACTCGGATAATGATGGAAAAATATGTTTCCTAAAATAAACAGATTTGAAATTAGAATTTAGGAGTTGTTACAGAATATGTTTCAATATTATTTGTAACAAGTTCAAAATTTGAATGAAATCCGAATTTTGAAATATGGATCCAAGATTTGATTTGGAATTACGTGCAGCAGCATATTTATAAGTCTAAAAATTAATACTCTTTACATATAGCACATGTTATGAATGTGAGTTTTTGAGACTTTAGAAATTTAATAACTCCTCTTTGCGTCTTTTGGGAGAAAGATTTGAAGTCTTCGGAACGAGACAACAGCAGTTGAAGGGAGTTCAACTAAGCTTGCAAGGGGATCTTATTGAACGAGTTCATTAACTGGAGTCGAGACGACTGGCGGCAACAATGGAGAGGGAGTCTTCAGATGGCATAAAATCATTAGTGCTTGTAATCTTTTGAAAGTTAGTGAATAGTTTAACATCTGGGCGTGGCCTCAAGGAATAGGGAAACCGAACTTTGTAAAAATTACCCATGTCTATTTTATTTACTTGTTTTTGGGTAATTAATTAATTAAGTTACTTAATTAAACTTGATAAATAAGCTAAAATTAGATCTTTAAATAGTATTAGGATAAAATAGTAATTTTGTAATAGAACTTTTCCATCCATTTGATTTTGCTTATAATATCAAACAAAGAGAACGTAAAATAATTTTTTTTCCACTTTTTCATATCAAATAATTAAAGAAAAAAATCAAAATCTTTTATCTATTTATAATTTTCTTTCCATTATAGTGTTCCTTTCCATCTTATTTTATTTATTTTTTACCAAACGGAGTGTAAAATAAGACGTCGAATGTGAGTTCACACAAGTCACCCACAAAAGGTGAAAGGTCACGTGATAACTGCACGTGTTCATGGTAATCCTGATGTTAGTTAAGTGTAGTACAGACTCAAGAGCACCATTGTGAATTGACAGAGTATATATGTGTGTGCGTGTATATACACACATGCACACGAAGAATAACCCAAAAATCCAAATAAATAAACCCAAAGAAAAAAAAAAAAAAAACCGAAACGAGAGAGAGAGAGTAGAGAGAGAGAGAGAGAGAAAAAAGGGCGTGGGAAACCCCTCCCGAATTCCCAAACCCAAACCCTTCACATTTGGCGCCCAATTCTCTCCCTATTTCACCTCCAATCCAATCTCTTCATTATCGCCCCCCACCACCACCCGATCGGATTCCACCATGACTCAGCCTCCGCCTTCTCCGCCGCCGCCTCCCGGCCCTCCTCCTCCTCCGGGAGCCTCCGCCGCCGGAGGTGTTCAGGTGCGTTGCGCCGGCTGCCGCACGATCCTCACGGTTGCATCGGGAGTCACGGAGTTCGTCTGCCCCACCTGCAACTTGCCCCAAATGCTGCCGCCGGAGCTCATGAGTAGGGCCCACCACCACCACCACAACCACAACCAGCCGAAACCCCTGGCCATGGCTCCTCCTCTCCAACCGCCTTTGCCTCTTCCTCCTACTCCCGCGCCTCCGCATCCGCATCCGCATCCGCCGCCGTCTCACGTGCAGGCCCACGGCATCGATCCGACGAAGATCCAGCTGCCTTGCGCCAACTGTAAGGCCATCCTCAATGTCCCCCATGGCCTTGCCAGGTTCAATTGCCCTCAGTGCGCTGTCGATCTCGCCGTCGATGTCTCCAAGCTCAAGCATTTATTCTCTCCTCCGCTCCCGCTCCCGCTCCCGCTGCCGCCTCCGCCACCTCCTCCTCCCGAGGAGGTCAACGAGGTTCGTTTAGATTTTTTTTTTTTTCAATTGTGAATTATGGAATCTCTAGGGATTTTGGTTTCAATTCGGTATCTGTTCGGACAGTTACTTGGTTTTCTAAAGAAAATATGAAAGAAGAAATGGCGTTTAATCTAGATGAGGAAAATGAAGAGTAAGGGGATGAAGTGTTTGATATGGATTTCTGGAGTTTTGATATGGACTTATGGAGTCTTGTCGGATTTGGTTGTTTCAATTTCATATGGGAGTTTGTATGGTTCAATGAGTTTTTTAAGGATACTAAAGCCCATTCACGAATTGTTGTGCTTTTGAAAGATGCATAGGTTTTATTTTAGCGTCGAAAAAGTCCCGTTTTAGATCTGCATTTTAATTGGTGCATCCACATATGGAAGTATGGAACTTGAGATTCGAGTCACCAAATTCGGATAACAGTTAATATCTCTATGGACATTTACTTTTAAAAAGACTTCACAGTTGAGGATTTTGTAAAGTTTGTGCATGTATCTCAGGCGTTTCTCTTTGTTCAAAAAGTTTTTGATTTTGACCTCATAAGGACTTGCTATCCTTTTGGGCAAATAGGCACCCCTAATTAAATTGTAATACATATAGAATAGGAAACCTTAGGAAGGATGGAAAGTGTAGTTGGGCATTGTCATCTTCGAGCAACAGTTCCAAAGGCTGGGCCCATCAGCTGCATTATGGAACATTCAACTTCGCTCTATGTATCTAATCACAAGACGTGAAAGATTGCATATAGGGTTTACAGGTTACCTCATGCATCGTCTGATTATTCCCACATGCATTGTCTGATTATTCCTTCACTAAAACAACTGTGCCCTAGCCACCGTAAATCTCTATTAATTAGGCAAAAGGAACCAACTCTGAGCAAGGTCTGAGTACTTATAAAGCTGTCAAATCGCTGTCTAAGGCTTTAAAGATGTATTTAAGCCTCAGAGACATCACACTTAACAATGTAAATATTATTCCCTCGATCTTTATTAGGCTATAGATAGAACCCTGTGTTTTGTATCAGTAGACACAAAATATCTTAACATATCCTTGTAGCATGGTTCAAACTTTGAGTGTCGTATTTTTTTTTTTTTTGTGGTAGTTGCAGTCTACTAACGTGTTTTTCTTTTTCTTTAAGCTCATTGGAGTCTCTAACTTTTGATAATACGAGTACTCATTCATTTCAATGTATGTTTTGATAGATATTTCCTATTTGAATATTTTTCTCCACACTATTACTTTTTTCTTTTTTATCGTTCTCCTTTTTACTTCTTAATTTGTCAGGTAGCCATTGAAGTGGAGCGGGAAGAAGATGAAGGAGGAATGGCAGGAGAAACATTTACAGACTACGTGAGTATCTTATTTCTTGATCATTCCTGAATTTTAAACATATGTTTTCCTTTCTTCTTTCATGTCTGGACTTGTTAGTTCAAACTTCAAACTCTGGGAACTGGCTTGTTGTATAAATTAATTTGGTTATGATATGAATGCAGCGCCCTCCAAAACTATCTATTGGACCTCCCCATCCAGATCCTGTTGTGGAGACATCTTCCTTGTCTGCTGTACAGCCACCCGAGCCTACTTACGATCTTGAAATCAGGGATGAATTGGAAAAATCCAAGGCTTTATCTTGTTTGCAGATTGAGACATTGGTTTATGCTTGTCAGGTTGCTGCTAACACCGAACTTAAGGTTAAGAAGTTTGTATTGATCTTATGGAATGATTTAAGTTGGTTTCCATGACAGAGACACCTACATCTACTACCTAGTGGCGCCAGGGCAGGATTCTTTGTTGGAGATGGCGCAGGTGTTGGTAAAGGTCGAACAATTGCGGGGTTAATATGGGAAAATTGGCGTCATGGAAGGAGGAAAGCGCTGTAAGTTTTAGGTTCCGATCTCTCTTTTTTTTTTTTCATGATTATTTCTCTCTCTCTCTCTCTCTCTCTCTCCCCCCATAAAATGTATTAGATTTTTTTTTTCCTTGCAAATCCTTAACTACGTACTTCTTGTGGCTTTAAGTTATTTTTTCTAATTCCTCTTGTGTTATGTTTCTCTTTGTTTCTAATGACCTTTCGCAGGTGGATTTCTGTTGGTTCAGACTTGAAATTTGATGCTAGAAGAGACTTGGATGACGTGGGTGCTACATATGCTGAAGGTAAAACTTTTTTATGTTAAGTTTATTTGTTTTTCAATTTTTCTTTGAATATATGCAACTTGAGTCCTAGTAAATTGATGAATTTTTTTGAAGATTGGTTCTTGTATTTCTCAATGGTGAAAGCTAAAGATTGAAAGTACTCTAGGAAAGACATTTTTTTTATTTTTTATTTTTACTTTCCTGAGTTTCAATAATCTACATGGAAATCACGTGCTCTTGATTGTGGACAAGTATGACGAGATATTTGTTTCTGTTTCAGTTCACGCATTAAACAAGCTTCCGTATTCTAAGCTTGATTCAAAGTCTGTTGGCGTAAGGGAGGGAGTTGTATTCTTGACATATAGCAGCCTCATTGCATCGTCTGAGAGAGGTCGTTCTCGTATGCAGCAGCTTGTTCAGTGGTGTGGACCACACTTTGATGGTCTCATTATATTTGATGAGGTATTGCATATTCATAGGTCATACCATACACACATGTATACACAAATATATATATATATATTTACTGTTATATATAGATATTCAAATGACTTTTAAGCTTTTAATGATGATGGAAAGAACAATTCCATGATTTCAATATATTATTCCATCTTTCATGCTAAGGGTCAAATGGCTTAATTGTAGTGCCACAAAGCCAAAAATCTGGTACCTGAAGCTGGAAGTCAACCAACACGAACTGGTGAAGCAGTTGTTGATATTCAGGTTTGTCCTTTATGCTGAATTTTAAACATGTACGGCACCCGAGTTGTTTAGGTTTTTTGTGTTTTATGTGTATGTTGAAAAGAAATAGAACAACATTTAAAACAAACGGAACAATAAAGCACAAAGGCAAGAAGGAGAATCTCCCACCCGAATAAGAATGAAAAAGAAAAATAAAAAAAAAGAGATAGAGAAAATAAACATAAAAGATGAGTATACTACATCAAGTGCCATTCCCAAACGAAATCAGAAAAATGCAGATGGATAAAATCATTATCTTTATGCAACCAAACTGCAGCCCAGAATTTCACTTATATCCTATACTTCACTGGCACCTCCTTCTAGTACTTCAAAGATCCTCTTACTCCTTTCTAACCATATTGCCCAACACAAACTCCTTCATTGGGTATTGACATAGAGTTGTCTTGTCGTGATATCATTACACTCTTTTGGGTGTTTGTGAGGGACTCCATATTGAGGATCTTTTTCGAGTAAGTTGTACGAGATTAACAATAACTAAACGTTAAGCCAGTAAGTTAGGATTTTATTTGTTTAGTTCTCTTTGGACGTTTAACCTATCCCCAATCACTCTGATGAGGGAGGTTCATTGTAGGATAAATTCTTGATTGCATGAACTTTTAATTTTTTTTTCCTGTGTGTCACACGGTTGCATCTCCCTCAGTTCTTTGGACAGTAGTATAAATCTGTTTCAGGGATTACTTTCTGTGCCAAAACAAGATCTTTATCATCGTTAATTCACGTGTCCTGCCTTTCAAAGTCATCCTCACCGCCCTCCCTCCCTCCCAACACCAACATATACATGGTACTTGACACATGGTCTTTACATTTCAAAACTGCAATGGCAATCGGTTATCGACTTTGTCCCAGTTGACGGATAATAGGCAAGCATTGTAATATGTGCCGGAAATCTGGCAGAAAATAACTTATCTGGGATTATCATAACTCTGAATGTTTAAATTGTATATTGCAGGCTCGACTTCCACTAGCTCGTGTTGTTTACTGTTCAGCAACTGGTGCATCGGAGCCACGCAACATGGGTTACATGGTCCGTCTTGGCCTTTGGGGACCTGGAACATCTTTCATTGATTTCCGAGATTTTTTAGGTGCCATTTTTTCCTATCTTACCTGTTTCTTATCTAAATGTTAGGTTATTATTTATTCCTGCCATGTTTAGTTTCTTTGGCAAAATAAAAGAAATGAAACTTTGTGCCAGAGGAAATTTAGAATAGCTTTGATAACTTATCCAGTCCCACTTTAACACCAAACACAGAGACTAGGATAAATAATCCTAGTCCTAGTCCCAATCCTATGCGACAAATGCACCTCTATGGTATACTTTGGTTGTACTACTGTCTCAGTTTGATCTTGTTGATACTTGTCTGTGCGTTGTATATGAAATTATAGGTCAGTATATTTCAATTGGTAATTGCAATCATATCTTTATCCATTAATTGCCATTCATGACTGTTTTTCTCTGTCTCGCATTCTTTTCCTTTCATGTTATTCGTTCTTTCTCCAGCACGTCAACTTTTTATTTTAACTGATTGCTTCTAGTGATGAACTTTGGCAGGTGCTCTTGAGAAAGGTGGCGTTGGAGCTCTTGAACTTGTTGCCATGGATATGAAAGCGAGGTTACAAGGCATACAATTTCCTTTTTTTGGATATTTGCTAATTAAATGCATAGTGATCTCATGTCCTTTCCTATTTCAGGGGAATGTATGTATGTCGTACACTTAGCTACGAAGGGGTAGAGTTTGAAGTTGTTGAAGCACCGTTAGAACCTGAAATGATGGTAAACTGCACTGTTTACTGCATGAGGCAACAACTTGAAATAGTCCCTGTGGGAAAATTGATGGTCTAGGATTTTTTTTCCTTGGTCGTAATAAATCGACTAGAGAGGAGGGAGAAAGGAAAATAAAGAGATGTCTCAATGCCTAAGTGGCAGTGCTTTATTGGTGTGATATGGACGCTTGCAGTCTAACCTAAGTGTTGACTTAACTAATATTCAAGATTGTGGTGACTAAAGAATATACTTATTTTCAACAGTACGAAAATAGCAAATACACTTCTGGCAAGCTCTAGAGAGGAAGGACAAATTAGTTGTTGCAGTCTTTCTAGGCATGATGCGGTTATATTATTTTATTTTAACTTGAATATAATGATGTTATAAACTCAATGCTTATATTTTACGAATACGGTCTTTCTTGTTGGTCATTAAATATTTAAAAATTGATAAAGATATTTCACCTGACTAAAATTACATGGTTTCTTTGTAGGAAATGTACAAAAAAGCAGCAGAATTTTGGGCAGAGTTGCGCTTGGAATTACTAACAGCTAGTTCTTTTCTTACTAATGAGAAACCTAATTCTAGTCAATTATGGCGAGTATACTGGGCTAGTCATCAGGTAAACACGGTCTGCTGGGTGTTTCTGGCTTTTCTTATATTCTTTCAAATTCTGATAAATTTTTTCGTGGTTTGTGTCTTTCAATTTTGTCTACCGTTTCTGACCTTTTTATTTGTCTGTCTCCAATTCTTTTGTAGCGTTTCTTTAGACATATGTGTATGTCAGCTAAGGTGCCTGCCACCGTAAGATTGGCAAAGAAAGCGTTGCAGGAAGACAAGTGTGTGGTTATTGGTCTTCAGAGTACCGGAGAGGCACGTACTGAGGAAGCAATTACCAAATATGTGCGTACATTTTGTTTTGCATTGCATATAAAATCCCTATTCAATGAAGTACTTTTTTTTTTTTTTTTGCTTCCATCTATTGTTACATGTGAATTTTTTGTTCAATAGGGGCTTGAACTTGATGATTTTATTTCTGGGCCACGAGAGCTGCTACTGAAATTTGTTGAAGAAAATTATCCTTTGCCTGAAAAACCTGAACCTCTCCAAGGTTTTTATGTGGTTCCTGCTACGTTTTTAACCTTGTTCACTTTCCTGTAGCAATTGTATTCACTTCTTTTTATTATTTATTATTTATTATTTATATTTGTCTTTGTAGGAGAAGAGAGCGTAAAGGAGCTTCAGAGGAAGAGGCACTCGGCAACACCAGGCGTTTCAATGAAAGGGAGAGTGCGAAAGATTGCAAAGTGGAAACCTGATAGTGATGTTGAAAGTGATGAAGAATCTGACTGTGAGTTCTTAAAAGCGAGACTGTTTTGTGGACAATGGCTTTTTAGAGGGTCATATGAATATGTTTAGTATGTATATACACTCTCTCACGCACACACACACACACACACACACACACACATATATGTATATCCATAAGTATATATTTGTCGTTAGTAAGCCATCAGGTAGAACTCACCCTCGTAAAACCGGGCTGCAAGGGGAGGGGACTGAAGGGCTTATCTTATAATCTTTCCATATGGGATGTTCGGTATCTTACATATACAAATGAAACAACGCATACTATTCTAGAAACAGCAACATAGTACGAAGGGGTTTTTTAGAGTTTGATGCTGTTTAGCGTCTTATGATTTGTGCACTTGCAAGGCGGTATATCCTTTCCTCCTTCATGTCTTCATTGCCTTGCTACTTCAGTGCTGTTTTGTGGTTCTCAGTTAGAGTTTTGTTGTTTTCTTTGGAGATCTCTTTAGGCGTCTTATTCTGCATTATTCTTTAGCTTGTTTATGAAAACTAATTGCTGCATGCGTCGAGGCATTTTGTCTTCGCGCCCCACAAGTATCGAATATATGAAGGCTGATGATGAGCTTTGCATTGATATCGCAGCTGATTCAGGTCATGAATCTACTGGATCTGATGACGAGTTTCAAATATGTGAGATTTGCAATTCTGAAGAGGTAAATTTTTTTGGATCTGTTAAGCATTTTTAGACCCTGCAGTTTTCTTGATGAATCCATCCTTTTTTTGCAGGAAAGAAAGAAATTGCTCCAGTGTTCTATCTGTGGTAAACTTGTCCATCCTGCGTGTCTCGTTCCCCCTATGACAGATTTAGTCTCAGGAGAATGGTCATGTCATTCGTGCAAGGAAAAAACTGAGGAATATCTTCAAGCAAGACACGCCTACATAACTGAACTTTTAAAGAGGTTCATGTTTCGAAAGTTCCACATTTTAGTGGTGTAGAGTCTGTTGCCCGGGTCGAATTAAAATTTGATGGGATTAATACAAGGTTTCTAACATCGATGTCAGGTATGAAGCAGCTTTGGAGCGTAAATTACATATATTGGAGATAATTCGTTCTCTGGGTCTTCCCAATAATCCTTTAGATGATATTGTTGATCAGGTAATAATCAAATGACTTGTTCTCTCTCTCTCTCTCTCTCTCTGCTATTTTCAATGCCGCAGAACATACATTTTTGTGGTAGTTTTCTATGCTAGCTGTGTTGGTATACTTCAATCGTGACAACAGCTGTTGATATGATTTATATTCATTCTTTTCTTTTGAATTGACAAATGCTCATACCCTTATGTACTTGATACTGCTGGAGATTATCAATGTTTCTAAAATTGCAATTGAAGTCTCCATCCAATAAATCTAAATATGGACTCAATAAAGAAGTACCATGTAAATTCAATCGCTCAGCTTACCGTTTATCAACTTCTGTTATTTATTTTGTCCTGTTCACCAGTTGTAAATGTTTTTTTTATTTGTTGTTGCTCACTATGCCTTTTTTAACACATATCTAAATTTTCCCTTGGCAGCTGGGTGGGCCTGATAAAGTGGCTGAAATGACCGGTAGGCGTGGCATGCTTGTAAGGGCCTCTAATGGAAAAGGTGTAACTTATCAGGCACGAAACACGTGAGTTACGTGATGACTTTTCTCTCCTCTGTATTTGAATTATTTTTGACGTGCCTAAGTCACTATTTGCTTTATTACTTTAGGAAGGATGTTACCATGGAGATGGTTAACATGCATGAGAAGCAGCTTTTTATGGATGGTAAGAAGTTGGTTGCTGTAATTTCTGAAGCTGGATCTGCTGGTGTTTCTTTGCAAGCGGATAGAAGAGCAGCAAATCAAGTATGTCAAATAAGATGGAATTCTAATAAATCATTTGTTGCTGCTTTGTCAGTGTGGAATTGTTTCAATTACAGTTCGGATTTTTACTCCACTATTTGCCTTTTCTCATTCTCTTTATTTACTATTTTAATAACAGAGAAGAAGGGTCCATTTGACATTAGAACTTCCATGGAGTGCAGACCGTGCTATTCAACAATTTGGAAGAACTCATCGATCGAATCAAGCATCTGCACCCGAATATAGGTGGCTAGGAGTATATGTTTAAGTGGATTTGTTTTGCACTTTTCTAAACTTAGAATTACTTTATCATAATAATTAAAAGAAGACAACTCTAGCACTCAGTTCAGCATCCACTCAGTTCAACATCCCAAAAAAAAAAAAAAAAAAAAAAAAAAAAGAGAAGAAGAAGAAGAAGAAAAAAACGCACCCATTTCGACAGAAAAGACATAAAGGAAAGGTGGATGGTTGCGGGTGTGTCCAATAATTGATGGATGCTGCATAAAAAGATCCTACTCATTATGTGGAATTTCAATTCCCTAGTTGGCTATTTTTTTCGGATTGAATTTTGTTTTCCGGGGAAAAGTATCGATTCATATCTTGGTGATTTAAATAGTGTTTTTTTGTGTGTTTTTTTTTGAACTACCTCTTCTGTTGACCGCTAAATGATCTTTCAAAATCAATGAAGTTGATTTTCCTTTTTTATTAGTAAGAATTGTTCGCTGTAACAGAAACAGAACATAAGTAACTTTAAAAATGGTTTATGCTCTTTTTAGTTGCTGAATGAAATCCTTCAAATTAATCTATTCCTTTATTTGCTATGCAGGCTAATTTTTACTAATCTTGGTGGAGAGCGGCGGTTTGCATCAATTGTTGCCAAGAGATTAGAGTCTCTCGGAGCCTTAACACAGGGAGACCGCAGGTTAAATTTAGATCTGTTTTTGGTATTTTTTTTTTTCCTCCTAGACAGAAACAAGATTCTCTAATTAAGTATCAAATAATTAGGTATTTTAGTTCTTATTGAGCTACCGGACTACGACCTCTAAAATAATCTTCTTTAAGGGGGTAGCCAGCTCTATTCTTTCTCACCAGGTGTTTGGATGAATTGCAGGGCAGGACCTTCTTTAAAAGAATACAATTATGATAGTGCTTACGGAAAGAGGGCCCTGGTGATGATGTACAAAGGAATCATGGAACAGGTTTATATGAACACTTCTGGAAGATGACATGTCTATCACCATGCTAGATTGTAGAAGTAATCAGTTAACTATTAGGAAGAATAACTACATGTCAGTTTTCAGGGTGTTCTGCCGGTTGTACCTCCTGGATGCTCATCTGAAAAACCGGAAACAATCAAAAATTTTATTGCAAAGGCACAGGCTGCTCTGGTTGCTGTAGGAATTGTTAGGGACAGCGTTCTTGGTAATTATTTGGAGAAATAATATTATTAATGTTTGCGTAAACATAACTGCAATCACATAACTGCAAGTACATTAATGTTTGTTTGATGATATGACCCTGCACTGCTGTTCTAATCCATTTTTTCCCCTTTCCCAAAACGGACCCATTAATGCAGTTTCTTTCCCTGTTTGGTGTAGGCAAAGATTCTGGGAAGATAACTGGCCGCATTGTTGATTCTGACATGCATGATGTTGGTCGTTTCCTGAACCGTATATTGGGACTCGTGCCGGATATTCAAAATAGGTCTGTGACATATGAGTTTAAGAGTATTTCCTTATTGCAGTTGGGAGTCGTGATAACAGTGCTGAATATATATAATCCACAGGCTGTTCGAGTTATTTGTCAACATCTTGGATCTTCTTGTTCAGAATGCTCGGATTGAGGGGAATCTGGACTCTGGGATTGTTGATATGAAAGCTAACACTGTGGAACTACAAGGAAAACCGAAGGTCAACTCTCGTAAATCTTTAGCTTTTTTACTCTCTCCTCTTTTTATTAAAAATTACAGTGAGAGAAGAGGATGACTTCTGGTTTGCTAGAAAATGAAGGGTAGACAAATATTTTCCCTGTACATAAGAATTAGAAAGGAAAAGGAAATTCCTTGGGATATGGAGTTGTACACTCAAAAGGAGCTCAAATTGTTTCTCCCCCCCCCCCCCCCCCCCCCCCCCTTCTTTTTTAACCCCTGATGAGAATCCTGATTTCATAATCTTTTATTGGTTTACATGTCTCATTTTGTTGCCTTGTAATTACATAACAGACTGTCCATGTTGATGAAATGTCCGGGGCTTCTACGGTGCTTTTCACTTTTACTTTGGATCGTGGGATCACATGGGAGGTATATGTATATTTGTATTTTACTAGCTGAATGGTATATTTTACCTTGTTAAGTCCACACAAATATACTTATATTTTTGCTGTAATAGTCTGCAAGTACCATTCTAGAAGAAAAACAAAAGGATGGGCTTGGTTCAAGCCATGATGGATTCTACGAATCAAAGAGGGAATGGTTGGGGAGACGTCATTTCATTTTGGCATTTGAGAGGTATCAATCTTAGTTCTGTAGGCCTGGTTTTATGTTAACATTTTTTTTTTTTTTTTTTTTGGGGTGGTGTTACTAAACTGTTAATGCTGTTCTGTCCCTTTTATTGTCATACCATGCATATTATTTCCCCTGTTAGAATCGTGAGCAATCGAGTATGCTTTTAGTGGTTCAAGAAGCATGTCCTATTTTTGTTCTCAATAATTTTCGTCCTAACTTGATGTTTCAGTTCTGCTACTGGATCGTACAAGATAGTCCGTCCTGCTGTTGGGGAGTCAGTAAGGTATAAATCTTAAGGTTACCGGGCTCCTTGATGCTGTATAAGAATAGTTTTTTCATTGTATGTTGACCCTCAAATTTGCATTGTGCAGGGAAATGCCTTTGGCAGAGCTGAAAAGCAAATACAGAAAAACTTCATCTTTAGAGAAGGCTCGCAGTGGATGGGAAGCTGAATATACCGTTTCGTCCAAACAGGTATGGATCCTAGGTGAAGTTAATTTAAAACTGGTCTTTCACTTTCTTTTTCTGTTTTCTGGGTATGCTTTCTGCTTCGTTTCGGCCCAAAATATTTGGTCTACATGGTGGGTCTGACTTGTGGAATAAAATGTTTATTAAATTTTTATGATAAAATAATGTTGTCCTGCCAGACCTCTACCAGAATCGTAGTTTGGGATATTTCTCGTTTTTTAGAATTTTCATCTATAGTTGAATTCCTTCTGTGCTGCCTCAATCACTTGAATGTCTAGCTAGCTTGTCGTAGTAGTAGATTTTCCTGTTTGTAAGTGTTGTGATATAAGAGTTCTTGCTTGTGCAGTGCATGCATGGTCCAAAATGTAAGCTCAGCAACTTCTGCACTGTTGGCAGAAGACAACAGGAAGTAAATGTTTTAGGCGGCCTCATTCTTCCCGTCTGGGGCACCATTGAGAAGGCCCTTTCTAAGCAGGTAATTTCGTCTCACAATCTTACTTGAGATTTTAATATCTACTTGATGCTGTAATCTGTGCGAGGACAGTACATAAAATAATTTTTTTTAACGTAAAACTAGCTCAATAAAAATGGGAAATATGGTTAAATGGACATTCTTTTCTTTTAATTTATTTTAATTTATTTATTTTAATTATTTTTCTCTGGCACGAGTAAATGGACATTTGTTATCAACTTAGCATGCATATCTCGATTGCTTCGACTTATTGATGAACAGTTTGGTCCTTTCTTGCATTATATTCCACCACTTTGTTTTAACTCGTCGTATTGCTGTCATCCCTAACAGGCCCGCCAAAGCCACAAGCGGCTTCGCGTTGTACGAATAGAAACTACAACAGATAACCAGCGAATTGTTGGACTATTTATCCCAAATGCAGCAGTTGAAACAGTGCTTCAAGGTCTCTCTCTCTCTCTGTGTTTTCTTGGTAGCCTATGGTGCCATTGCTTGCTTCACTTTATTTACAACCGGAGTAATTCTTATGCGGACATGGATATTGCAGATCTAGCATGGGTTCAGGATATCGATGATTGACCGGGAGAAACCGTCTTCTTTTGATCAAGTGGGTAAGTTGTAGCCCTTAGTTAAGTAGAGCATGGTTGCTCCTGGCCAAGAGTTTTGCGGCACTGCTTATTGCTTCTGCAGCACATCGTCAAATGAAAAGAGCATCCCACATCGACGCAAGAGAAGACTGCTGCAACCCTCGGATTGAAAGCAACAACTGTGCAGTCTCATTCATATTGATTTTTGTTTATTTTTGGCTCCATTTTTTTTGGCCCAATAATTTTGTATACAATCAATGTTGCCATTGAATGCTACAGAACATTTTAAATTTTTACTAGGCTTGTATTTCTCTAGTTAATCTACAACTAATTTTTGTATTATACACTACATTTTATCGTTCAAATTATAGATAGAAAATAGAAAAGTTCCCTTTTCTCAAAGATTTCACCGTCCAAAATCCAAAACATTACACCATCCAAAAAAAGAAGAGAAAAGAAAAGTAACAGCATAAAAAGCACAACACAAGCATATCTCCAAATTCATTCACACAACCAATCTTTTATTCAAGCTAAATTAAATATTGATCATCACATCAGCAAACAAAACTGGAATCGACATGATGATCAGTGCAATAGAGGCCAGGCTGCTGAGTGAAGCCTTGGCTCTTGAGCATTCTCCTCGCATTAACAACGAGCTCGTGGTTTGAAACCCTGCCATCGGTTTCAGCAATAATGGTCTGGATTGTGTTGCTGAGAGCTCCGTAAGCCTCATCAGCATTCCCTGCGGGAGCTGCATCCGCAGATGTTTGGTCGGTCTGACAGCCACTAATCAGGATCCCACTGTCGGGAAATTCCCGCTTTTTTGATCCAGCATAAACCTCCTGCTTGCTGCCAACTTGTGTTTCCAATGCTGGCTTTGCGTACTCTTCTTCATCGTTCTCCTCGAGCTTGTGCTTGAGAAACTCCTGGGCAAGGCCCCCCACCATCCCAAGGAAACCGCCACCACCACTGCCACTACCGTCCTCGCCCCCATGCTTGAGTTTGTCCAGAATGATCTTCATGAACTTCTTCACCTTGGGGCTGGCATCATCTCCGAAGACATCAAAAAGGGTGGGCCTCAGCTTCCCAACATCAATGTCATCTTTTCCAGTTTTCTGTTTCAACACGTCTATCAGAGTGGAGAGCGGCAGGGACCTGCTCTTGATCCTGATCGAGCCCTCCTCTCCTTCAATCTCGGTCTCTCTCACACCAACATCTTCCTCGTCGTCACGGTGTCCATGACGGTTGTGACGAAAGGCAGAAGGAATGCGGATTCCTCGAGACTCAATCGCATCCTCCATGGTTCGATGCAGGAAGCTCTTGAATCCGAAAGAGGATCCTGAATCATCTTCGTCGTGGCGCTTTGTACTATGGCCTATCTGTTCTTTGGCTTCGTCGATCAGACCACCGCTGTGGCAAGAATCGGAGACAATTGTTACCTTGCATCCTTCCGGAATTCGGTCCACAAAATCCCTGAAGTCGTCATCTGTTTGATAAAATGTTCAGTCACATCCCAACTAAATTAACTGATACATCTGAATTTTCAAAACTAATATATGTAATGTCTCTGGACGTTTTGGAAAAAATTCCATCTCAAAAGATCTGATCTTTTCTTTCGTTAAAAAACCTCAATTTTAACGAATTGCTTGATCTAAATTCGGAATCATAGAAGAAATAAATCAAAATCGATGTCGACGAACACGATTATGAATTGCAGTAAATCTGGAATTTCAAGATCCGATCGAAAAAGAAAGAGGAAAGGAGAAGAGAGAGACCAGTGATGAGATTCATGTCGCAGGGGACGATGCACTCGTCGTAGCCAGTGTCGTCGTCCTCGCCGGTCTCGGCGGGAAGGCGGGTGCCGTGGCCGCTGTAGTGGACGAAGAAGATGTCACCAGGCTCGGCCGAGTGGATAAGGGCGGAGAGGGCCTGGCGGACGTTCTTGCCGGTGGGCTGAGTGAAGGAGTCGTCGGTGTCGATGAGGACGGTGATGTCGTCGTCGGAGAAGCCGTAGCGCTCGATCAGGCACCGGTGCATCCTCTTGACGTCGTTGATGCATCCTCTCAGCTCAGCCTTCGTTCCTGGATAGTTGCATCCGATCAGCACCGCTTTCTTCCCCATTCTGCTCTCTCTCTCTCTCTAAAACCCTCACTCTCTCTCTTCTCAACTCTCTCTCTTTCTCTGTTTGCCTCCAAAAGGACACTCTTTGCTGTCTCGTATATACTTTCTAACTTTTTTCCTTTTTTTTCTTTACATTTTTCTTTTTTCTTTTTTCTTTTTTCTTTTTTTTGGTTGACTTTGGATGGGCAACGATTGCGTGGACTGTTCGTGTCTCTATCGTGTTTGCAGGATAGCATTCCCTTTTTACAGCGGTTCTAGTAAGGATAAAGTGAAATTTAGTGCTATTGTAATTTTATTTTCTGAATTTTAAAAATGAATAAAAATGTACCTTAAATTATAAAATATTATCATTTTTATCTCTTCTATCAGTTTTTTGCTATGAAATATCAGTTTTTTTTTTTTTTTTTTTTTGCCATAACAATTAAAATGGAAGTTAATAAGAATAAACTTTACCTTTACCGATAAACTTTAATACGCTTGGAACTTTATCCTAGAAGTTTGAAATTAGTATTTATACCCATTGAATTTTAAATCACTAACAAAAATATCCATTATTTCTATTTTGGCCATATAACACTTAGAAAAACATTAGTTTTACCCCTAAATTTTAGTACATTTGTAACCTTACATCCAAAGATTGAAAAATTAATGCTTATATGTCTTGACTTTTAAACTGTTAGCAAAATCACTTATATTTTATCCATTTAAAATTGATGTAGAACTAGTATAATAAAAAAATAATTTAAATTAAATCTTTATAATTACAAAAAATAATCTTAAAATCTTTAAACATTCAAGTCTCTAAATGTTGGCTTTGTGTTTGTTTTATGTCTTTTATCCTTTTCTGGTGTTGTTACTGTTAATAAGATTTATTTTTAAAATTGAAATCAGTACAGAAAAAAAAAAAAAAAGGAAAGAAACTTGTATATTTAGAACCCTTGAAGTTTGATAGATTTTTAAAATTAATTTTGTAATTATAAAGATTTAAGTTTAATTATATTTTTTTATACTAGTGCTATATCAATTTTAAGCAGACGAAATATAAGATATTTTGTTAAAAGTTTAATAGTCGAGAAGTATAAGTACTAATTTTTTTAATTTTCAAAGGTAAAGTTACAAAGGTATTAAAATTTAGAAGGCAAAGGTGAAGTTTTTCCAAGTCTTAGATGACCAAAATATGAAACAATGGATATTTTTGCTAATGGTTTAAAGTTCGGGGGCATTCTTATTAACAATTCAAAGTTTAAGGGGGTATAAACACTAGTTTTCAAAGTTCAAGAGGCAAAACTATAAGAGTATCAAAGTTCAGGGGCAAAAATAAAGTTTGTCCTTATTAAATTATACTTTAGTTGTTATGTCAGCAATTTTATCCACTTAACTGATGAAATGAGTAAAAATGATAACATTTTATAGTTCAGCGAGTAATTTTACCAGTTTTCAAAGTTCAGGAAACAAAAAGCAGTACTAAAGTTCAGGGAGTAAAAATAAAATTTGTCCTTTATTTTATTTATTTATTTTACCACATACATGTTGTAATTCGAATAATGCAGGTTCTTTAGCATGTATTATTTTAAATCAAAATACGGACTTTTATTAATCAACAAATAGGCTAAAACAACATATCCAATCATAATCCACTCCGTATCCTTTATATTTTTCATAAGATAAAAAGAAAAAACGGAATTGTAAGGTTCTTTAGTAAGTAATTCAGTATTTCCGTAACCTTTGTATTATTCATAACATGAAAAAAATAATAATGAAAATCCTGTAAATTGCTTATGAAAAAAAATTGGAAATTATAATAAGTAGTAAATTTCAATAAATAACTAAAATTAATAGTAGATCTTTTAAAAAATTCAGAATAAAAAACAAATATATATTTATTGTTATTTATTAATATACTATTTACTTAAATTATTTTTAAAAACTCACCCAAACAATAATTAATTTGTTGACCTATTAGAGTATTTGAAATGTCAATAATCTACATTCAACCAATATATAATTTTCTGAATCAAAGATCGGGGACTCAAACTTTGTAAAGTTACTTTTAGTATATGCTTGCAAGACCATGTCATAGTCATTATTTATAAGATCTTTTGTTAATGAGAACTATTCCTTTAGAGAACATTACAAGACCATATAAAGAATTATTAAAAAAAAAAAAAAAAGGACTTTTTGAATATGTTATTTTTAGCCCTTACCAATCAAGCGATTACTTTTGTAATTGTTTTTCTTTATCCATTATCTAATCTGATTCCTCCGATTCTCCCCTCCTCGGAAGCAGTTCATGGTTTTTTTTTTTTTTTTTTTTTTTTTTTTTTTTTTTTTTTCAATATTTATGACACAAGGAGGCAAGAGCATTGATTGCTCTGAGCCTTGTCATAATGCTTCGGTACATATTTACCTTTGACTCAGGGGCCGCGGAGGTTTCAGATATGTACTCCGTATTTGGATGACGTATTTAATTTTTAAAATTAAAAAAATTTTATAAAAAAGTTTTTTTTATAATAAATTTATTTTGTATAGAATTTTTATGTAAATAAAAAAAAGAATATTTTAAAAATCTTTTTATGATGTATTATTTTCAATATCATTTTTTCTTATTTCAAACAACCTTTTTTTTTTTTAAAGAATTTTTTTTTTCATATTTAAATACTATCTTATTCTCAAAATGAAAATGATTTTTCATTTCAAAACAAGAATTTTTTTTTAAAAAAAATTAACATGTAATCCAAAGGAGCCGTTGTTTTTAGAGATACTTGAATTATAGTTTTGAAAATGTGTTTGGTTGAAAAAAATTATTTGAATTATAAAAATAAAAAAACTTAAAATGTGTTTCGAAAAAAATATCAATATAAATATTATTTTATTACTCTCAAATTATATAATAATAATAAAAAATTTATTTTTTTTAAATTTAAAATAATAAAGTTATAAACTTTTAACGTTTGAATTTACCGTAGACATTTGAAGATGTGAATAATAAAAAATACTTTTGAATTAAAAAAAAAAGATAAAAAAAAAAGGAAACCAGATGTCAGGTACTCACAAACAGACCTTCAGACGATGCGATGCTTTTTTCTTTTATTTATTTTTTATTATTTATTATTTGTTATTTATTATTTATTATTTATTATTTTTCTTGGTACTTTCCTCGCATTTTTCTCCCTTTTTCTTTCTCTGTTTTTTGTTTCTTTTTTCTCTCACCATCTTGTTTTTGTTTTCCTTTAATGGCCATCTCGTTTACTCCAATATTCTTTCTTTTTGACATGTTCGAATATTTACAAAGAGGGTACCTTCTACAATTAAATAATCACGTGCGAATGATTGAGTTTAGAAATTCTTTAATCTTAACAAAATAAAAGTGCAGACAAGTAAAAAATAGTAAAGACGTAATATTTCATAGATATTCTCTTGTTAATGAGAGCTAATCCTTTATAAAACTTCGATAGATCTTCTACTATAATTAAAAAAAGATGTTACATTGGAGTTTGAGAGTGAAAATGGAGAGAAAGAAGACGGGAATTAAGTTCTTCACTCTATTGGAGTTTGAGAGTGAAAGAAGATGCAAACAGGGTAGCAATAGAGTCGTCTTTTTTTTATTTTTTTTATTTTTGAAACTTTTCATTTAAAAATAAAAGTTCTTCTTTGAAGGAAGTATTTTTAAAACATTTTCTATATCAGTATTTAATACTTATTTAGAACGATATGTATTGTAAAAAAAAATAATAAATTTTCTCCGCATGCGTCAATCAAATATGTAGTGGCCATAAGAAATTTTTGAAAGAACTTTGTAAAAAAGAAAAAGTTATAACAAAATAAAGAAGGAAATTAAAATTAAAAAAGAAAGCAAATTATGTTTCACTATCCTGTTTTGAATTCCAAATATTAATTTCACCACCTCCAATAAAAATATTTTTTTATTAATATTTAAAGTAAATTGGTTGTTTAACCTATTATAACAAGTCATAAAAAAAATACAATATCATCAAATATAATTAATGTATGCTCTATTTTTTATAGTTTTGTCTTGTATTCATTAACAGTTACAAAAATATAGTAATTATTGAAAACTCTTATATATATATGTGTATATATATATATATATATCTAAAGGAAATATGGGTGTAGTTGCTAGAATGTATCCATATTGTTGGTGGAGGTCTTCTCTATTATTGTTGATGCGGATGTAAACATAAACATGTTTCTTGATTCATTCATGATTCGGTCTTAAATTCTGGAGGTTACTTTGATTTTTCAACTACTTGACTATTTTCTTATTATAGGCTCACTTTCCTCATTGACTGGTTAGAATTGCCCTTTTACGACGATTTGATCTTGCAAATTGCTGTTTGGTTATCAATTGATTTTCCATTGTAGGTGTGAACTGTGAAGTGATCACAATGACCGGTTAGCTATTTGGTTCTCCAATTGATTCAATTGATTTTGTTTTACTTTTTAGGTGATTTGACGACTGTCTCTCTAAAATAGGAAGGTGTTCTCCGAACTCGTACTTCGATTTGTGATGTTGACAAGTGATGGTAATCTATTTGCCAAACAAGCATGAAACAAGTTCAAACGCCCTCCCTTAAGCCAAACCACGGCCCAATATTACTTAGGGTTTGTTTGATAATCAAGTCCATTTCAAATTAAAATGTATTTTTTTATCTTAATTTTTATCTTTTTCTGAAAAAGTTTTTATCTTTTCTAAAAATTCAACAAAAATTTTTAACTCAAATTTAAAATTTTCAAACTCAACTCTTTCACCAAACGAACCCTTAGAGGATGAGAACACCAAAAGATGTTATGCTAGAGAAAGCATTTGGTGCTTCTTCTTAAAGCTGGCGCAAGGCTTCTCCTTCTCCTCCTTCTTTTCTTCTTTAGCTTCCAAGCTTCGGATGCGATTTCAAATGAGGGCCTCTTTTTTTTCAAAGTTATTGTCATTTGTGACCCTTTAATTTTAGGATAATGATTACTTTGTCTTCTAAACTTTAAAAACTTTTACTTCTTCCCTTAAATTTCGAATTAATTCCACTTAAACCTCTCTATTAGAATTTAAGTGTGTATGTGATATTTTTTTATTTGTTTTTTTAATAAAAATTCAAACAATTTAAATGTAATTCTCATTTGTGAGCAAAAAAAATTCATCACTAAAGTTAAAAAATAAAAAAGGAAAA
Organism: Ficus hirta; assembly: GCA_038430175.1. Lineage (NCBI taxonomy): Eukaryota > Viridiplantae > Streptophyta > Magnoliopsida > Rosales > Moraceae > Ficus > Ficus hirta. The sequence continues at coordinate 15,383,554 of CM076594.1, read as the reverse complement.
ATATTAGAATCTATTTAAAAATAAAATGAAATCAATTATAGTAAAATAACAAAATAGGTACTACAAATATATATTTCATAAAAAACATACGTATATATAATATAATTTAAAAACAGACATATTTTAAAATGAGATACTAAGAATAAATCTTTTGTGTAATTATTTCGAATAAGAATTGTTAAAGTTTATTACATAAATTGATAGCGATCTAAAAGTTCACAAAATATGGATGAGATTGATCATTATAAAAAAACAATCCCAACAAAATTTAGCATTCCAATTGTTTAATAAAAAAGGGTAAATATGATATTTTAATGGGGAGATATATGGTAGGGTAAATAAGATATTATTGGTAGAACAACCTTTAAACTAGAGGGTAGTTTTTTTTAATTATTCCTAATTATGATTATAATTTTGTCAATTACCAGTATAGTACCAAAAAAGAATAGTACCAACAGCATAAAAGTTCATATTATTCTTTTGGGATTTGGCTGTTCTAAAAATATCTAGCCTCAATTGCCTTCATAGAATCGTTTTACTTTTAATTCTTTTTCTATATTTCTTTGTATATATATTACATATGTATATGTATATATTGTCGGCAAGGGAAGGAAAGAGACTTCGTGGTAGGAACGTAGCTAAATATATATATATATATATATATATATATATTTAGTAAAAACGTAGCTAAATAATTAATGTCTTTTGGATTAATAAATAAATTTGAAATATTCTCTCGTTGATCTGGTTGTAATCGTGTGGATGTGGTTGAATGAGGATGAGGCAAATGGCCAAGATTGGATTAATGGTTTCGTTGGTTCGGTGCTTTCAACGACGGAATATTGGAAAAATTAGTGTACAGATAACCACAAAGGTCTTTTCTGTATTTAATAGGTTTTATTAAATTTATAGTACATGCTTTAGAGGAAATTTGGGACCATTGAATTTCAGTCACAATACCGTGTAACACTATATAATATATAATTGAATAATAATAATAAATAAATGTATGGCATTTTAAAATAATATCTCTAATATTTTATTTATCATTTTGAGTTTTAGGTGTCTTTTGCGGGATAAATTCCCTAGTTATCATAATGTAAAGTTTTTGTGGGAGGTCATACTTTGAGCCTTCAATTCTATAGAATTAGGGGTTCGATTTATGTATGCAAGTTTGTTAATTTGACGATTATTTATTGATAGACTTTGTGAGCTCCTAACTTATTAGTTATTAAAGATTCAAAAATAGTGTCTTTTGTCATCCCGTCAGTAGTTTCAACTGCTGTTTAAGTTTTACGTAAGCACCACTCTTTTTTTTTTTTTTTTTTTTACTGCAATCAAAATGAAAATTAGTACAAAACATTTTTGATATTTTTTAAAGGATTTATGATTCTTATTTATTTAAAAAGAAAAACTGAAAATATTCCACATATAAATTCCTATGCAAAGTTGATCTCCTGTGGAATACTAATGTGACTGGGTAAACAAATATATATATATATATATATATATATTTTAAGAAAGAGAATTTTCGAGGAAAGCTTAAAGAAGGTAGGACTGGACATCATTAACATTAAAGACGACTTGAAAAGATAAAAAAATAGTCTTCATCCATAGTTAAATTAGATAGTTGAACAAAAAACAAAATAAATAAATAAATAAATAGATGAAAAAAAATGTTAATAGACTTGCAATAAAGGGAAAGTTAATAGACTTGGCCCCGCATAGACTTCGTTTACATAAATTGCTAAATTAGCATCATGCTTTTAAATACTATCTCAAAACAAATTTATTTACAAAAATGAACAATACATAAAATTGACCATTTTGTACTGACAAAAATACATTTAAATCTAATTTAAGAAAACAAAAAAAGATTTCCTAAAAAATTTCCACATTAATTTCAATTATCCTTTTTTTAATCTAAAAATAGAAATTAAAATATATCTTAAAGCACTCGCTTCATTTTCGCATATTTGGATCCAAATTCGTTTAGAAAAACGTTATACTGTTTGTTGTTGTGTTTTTTATTTGCTGTCAATAAAATTTTATTGATGAGATCAATATGTTAAGGAACTATATTTAGTAAATTAGTTTTTTCTTTCTTCAATTGCACATTGCACAATCAATATGAATATAGTAGTTATCCAAAAATTGATAATACTATATGAAGTTCTAAACGAATACTGCCACTATCATATAGATCATGATCGGATTGGTACTGAATAAAGTATGTAATGTAAATGATAAGATTTAAAGTATAAATATCATATTAAAAAACATAATAATTGAAGTGACATAGTTATTATCATAATGACAATATTATATTTCTCCCACATTAAAACTAGGGATGTCAATGGGAGGGGGCGGGGTCGGAGAATACTTTCCCGTCCCCATCCCCATACTCAAAACCATTCTCGTCCCCACCTAAATAAAAGCGTATCCGGGGACGACGATTCACCATTGAAGGGACTTTCCCCATACGTATCTCATTTCCTATTTATCATAACTATGAATTTAAAATACAACAATTTAAAATCAAATAGTAAAGTAGAATGCACCATAAATTTAGTTCAAAATCAAAGTTTTTATAAACAAACAAATTTCTAAACATAAACAAACAACATCTAAACTACAGTATCATCGAATGTCTCATCAAAACATTACAAAGTTTGAAATCTAAAGCTTCACGATAAGACATTTAACAACCGCATATTCAAGAATACTAATAGTCTCTTTAGGTATAGAGTCTACCAATTGAGACAATTATTCCTTTATTCAATTAAAAAACGAACAATGTTTACAAATACATTTTAATAATATATATTATATATCTTTACAAATTCAAAAATTACATATATATCGGGATGGAGACGGGACATGGAGTACTTTCCTCGATCGTCCTAGTCCCTCCAACTTTTAGGGATACGATTTTATCTCCATCTCCAAATTTTGTCCCCTATCTCCGCCCTATTAGGGCCGGATCTCAGCGGGCCCCACCCATCGTAATATATTACCATCCTTAATTAAAACATTAATCGTTATAATAATATAATCATTATCATAACAACACAATGCCAGTCATAACGAACTTTTAAAAAAATACCTAAAAAAATAACTTTCTACATATAAAAAATCTGAAAATCTAAAATAACAGAATTATACATATATACTAAAATTTTCATAAACACATTAGACAATTGTAGTTATAAAATTTTATTTTCTGTAAATTTATTTGTTATTCAACAATTCAATTTTATTTTCTCCATCATACCAAAAGTTTCATTTCTTTTTCCTAATTTTTTTTGATAGGATATGAAAAACTAATTTTGATAAAAAAAATTTTAGTTAAAAAATCTTATATTTGTGAATTTATTTGTAGTCACCAATTCAACTTTTTCTTTTCCCTCTATCACACAAAAGTTTCAATTTTTTTTTTCAACTATTGTCATAATTTATTTATATATAAGAAATGAAAAGGCTAATTTATCAAATTTAGTAATAGAGTAAAATTTTGAAACTTTGAATCTTTACATGTTCTACTGATTTTGTAAACTTTTAATGTGGTATTGATAATATTAATATACTTCAAATAATTATATTTGGTCGCCAGACACTAATACAGAATGTGGATACCATGACGGTTTTTAACCGTCGTGTTAACATTTTCACGACGGTTTTCTAATCATCGTGGAATCCAGAATTGTGGAATCTTTTCAGATTCCACGACGGTTTTTAACCCATCATGGAATGGGCAAAAATATGGCCTAAAATCGGATATTTAAGAATATACCACGACGGTTTTGCAGAAAAAACCGTCGTGGTAGGCGGACCTACCACGACGGTTTTCCTCTGAAACCGTCATGGTTGGGGGATACCATGATGGTTTTTAATCATCATGGTAACATTTTCACGACGGTTTTCTAACTGTCATGGAATCCAGGGTCGTGGAGATTCCACGACGGTTTTTAACCCATCGTGGAATGGGCAAAAATAGGGCCTAAAAGTGGATATTTAAGAACATACCATTACGGTTCTGTGTAAAAAACGGTCGTGATAGGCGGACCTACCACGACGGTTTTCCTTTGAAACTGTCGTGGTAGGCGGACCCTACCACGACGGTTTTTTCGAAAACCAAATCAACACTTTTTCCGGAAAATTCTCAAATCCGTACTTTACCCAAAAAATTTTAAAGCAATCTAAATCACAACCACAATCAACAATCACCGAAAATGTAGGGGACGGATTTTGGACATTTTGAATGGAAAATTCCCAAATCAACAATCAACAAAATCAACATTTTTTATGGAACATTTTGGATTTTAGACATTTTGGACGGAAAATTCACAATCAACAATCATAATCAACAAAATCAACATTTTGGAGAAAATTCCCAAATCCGTGCCTTACCCAAGCAAGATACATTTCAACTTACCGGATTGTCGAGCGTGGGTATGGGCGGAGTGGTAGAGAATGTAGGGGACGGAGGAATGGCGGCGAGAGAGAGAGAGGGAAAAAGGCTTAGAGTTAGAGAGAGAGGGAGGAATGGCGGCTAGAGAGAGAGGGAAAAAGGCTCGAGTTAGAGAAAGAGAGAGGAATAGCGACGAGAATGTAGAGAGGAAGCAGAAAGAGGTAAATGGAGGGAGGATATGGGTGGCTTTGGGTTTGGAGTGAGAGTTTGTATTAGAGAGTGAAAAAGGCTCGGAATGTAATGGGATAGGAAATAGGGTATTTTTTTGGATTTTAATATACGCTCCAAAAAGTTGAACAATTTCAAAAATTTTCAAAATTCCCGCACCACGACGGTTTTTTCTAAAAACCATCGTGGTAGGGTGAAAAATTCAAAAAATATTCCCTTCATCGTACCTACCACGACGGTTAGATGCCCTATCATGATGATTTTTCCCAAAAACCGTCGTGGTAGGGTGAGAAATTCAAAAAAAAAATTTAGAAAAATTCCCTTATTCGTACCTACCACGACGGTTTTCAGAAACCGTGTTCCGCCCCGTGTTTTTGCCTAACTTTCCATGACCGTTTTTTAAAAATGATAATGGAAGCTCCGTCGTGGAATCCTCATTTTATAGTAGTGAGAAAAAAAAGGCCAGATTGTATTGTAACTTCTTCTTTTTTTTCCGCTACTAGTTGAAACACGTGTGGAGCACGTGTGAGGCTCAATGGTACATTATGATACATTATTTCAAATAAAAATATCATTTAATAATAAATCCAAAGCTTAAAATCTATATTATACTTATTTTTCATCATTCTCAACACTGATTTATTTTATATTGTTATTTCAAAATGAATTTTTTCGTTGAAGATGGTGTATCATATGATCACTCAATTTAAAAGAACATAAAATATTGTTAATTGTTAAAAATATATATATATATATTTTAAAATGTTTTGACATGGATATACGAGAAAGTCGTTTAGATAGATAATTAAAATATTGTTTCAGTAGGATAATGAAAAAGTATTTATGAACTTGTATTTAATAAAAAGATATAATGAAAGAGAAAATAAAATTTTAAGAGGATATTTTTTTATTTTACGCCCCATAATTCTTCCTCAGTCAGGCGGGGGCAGAATACTGGAGCAAGTACAAGTATTAGTAACATAGCAAAATGCGTTCCTCATCATTAATATGTTTGATCGCGGTAATTGTGGCCTCTCGGGCGAATCGATGACTGCATCTTTGATGCACTTGCTAGTACTAGTACATCTAAGAATTCTTAATTGGATAAGTTGTAAATAGCCCCAGACTGTAGATTATCCCGGATCTACTCCGAGGTGTTGACGATAATTCTCAAATATCGCATAACAGAATGTGATACGATGAGATAGAATATAGTAGAAACAAAGACACAGGGAACGGATTACCTATTCTTAATAGCCAAAGTAAACCCTTTCATTCTGAATTCTCGAGAAAGAAAGAGAAAATAGAAGCATTAAAGTTTGTTTTAAATTATCGTAGAATAATAATTTTAACTTACATTAATCAGACTAATGGTGTGTTTGCTGCACCATTTCAAATTCAAAATATTCATATTATTTAAAATCTAAATTCACTTTTTCAAATTTTGTATTATATTCATTTTTCTCTCTCTCAAACATCCATTCAATTAGTGAAAAAGTAGGAAGAAAAATAAAATTTGTTTTGAAACAATTACATATAGAGATTATAGTAAAAAAAAAAAAAAAAGGTGAGGGCAAAAATTTATTTTAATTAAATAGATTTTTTTTTAATTATCAAATGAATGTTTTAGCCAAAAAGAAAAAAAAAAGAAAAAAAAAAGAACAACATGTTAAAAAGTATACCAATGATGTGACTAAAAAAAAAAAATTTAAACATGTCTGAAGTAAATGAAAGAAAGAAAATCTTGCACATGAAAAACGTAAAAAGAAAAGGAAAAAACAAAAAACAAATGTAACCATTAGATAGAAAGGGGGAAAAAAACATGGGAAAAAAATGGAAAAAGGACTAGAAAGAATCATGGGTTGACAAGTATTAGAAGAATAGAAGAGCAATATTGACTCTTTTATATATTTTAGCAAAAAAAAAAAAAAATGTTAAAAAGAATACCAATGATGTGATTTAAAAAAAAAGGAAAATTAAAAAAAAATTATTTTAACATATCTAAAGTAAATGAAAGAAAGAAAATATTGGGCATGAAAAACGTAAAAAGAAAACAAAAAACTAATGTAACCATTAGATAGAAAGGGGGAAAAGGGGGGGGGGGGGGGGGGGGGGGGGAAAGGAAAAGAGCTAGAAAGAATCATGAGTTGACAAGTGTTAGAAGAAGAGAAGAGCAACATTTGTTTTTATTTTTTTATTTTTTTATTTTATATATGTTAGGATTAGGTTTAGGAGAAGAGCATCATTAGCTCCTTTATATATATTAGGACTAGGATTAGGATAATAAAAAGGGAAAAACACATGAATAATATAAATTTAGAGACCATTATACTAACATGACATAAAAAATTAACACTAGAATAATAGAACATAAAATTAAATTAAAGTTAATTAATTTTTTTATCATGTTAGTTAAGAATAAAGAATTTATATCATGTTAATCAATAGATAAAAAAAAATGATTATTTAGGTAATTTTTTCTAATATAAAAACCATTTTATATAGTTAAATTAACATGGGACCAACTCATAGAAAGATAATGCAACGTCTTTATAAATCCTTTGCGACGAGGTGCTATGCATATGTTAAGCAGAGTTGATATGTACGGAGCCGATTATCATTTCTGAAAAAATAGCACAAAGGTCAAACCTCCCACATGAGAGGACTTTTACATTGGGATTCAACTTTATTTTCCTAAACCACATAATTCTCATAATGAAAAGCCGACATTTCTTTTTCTTTTTTTTCTTTTTGCTTTTTGATTATGTCAGATATACTTTTAAGGAGAATTTTATCTTTATATTGAAGAAAAATCCCATCATAGAACATAAATTTAACTGTCAAATTTTTATTGAATTGTGTTAGTTCATTATTATTTTTTTCTTAATCTATTTTTAAGTGTGATTTAAAAACTGTAACTTGTCAGGAAAAAAAAAAATTTCCCATTAGATTCTAGTACCTTCAAGTGTCAACTTTATTTTGATTTTCAACCATGACACTTTTTTGCTTGGGGTGTTTTTTAGTTTATTTATTTTTTTAATAAATGCTTGGGATGTATTTTAAGTTATGTAATTACTAAATTCTTTCAATCAATTAATTTAGGATCTCGATATCTCTCTTTTTCTCTCTCTTTTCTCTCTCAAGGGTGTACTAGGGTTGTTTTCTTGTCTTTCTATCTTTTGGCCGGCACCGCCCTTAGCTGGCCTCCGGACTCCCAACCCCAGTGGAGAAACCTTTGGCTGCTTATTGAAGGCATATAGGCAAGGCTTCGTGGTTGACTGGAGGGGATAGACAATGACCAAAATGTGTGTCTAGATGTTCGGTGTTGGATGTGGTGTCAGGGCGGTGCTTGCAGATGCACAGCTAGGGGTGGATCTGGTGAATCTAAGCCTTGAAGTCAGGTTCCATTGTGCCGTGGGAGGGGTTCTCGCCTTGCTTGGTGTTTATCAATGACAGCGGGTGGCTCTTCCATGTTGACGTGGTGGCCTATCCATAGCGGTTGCTGTGTTTCATTGTGGTGTTGCTTCTCTGGGTCATGTTGGTCGGATTTGTGCCAATGGTCTAATTGTGTAGTTGGGATTGTGTTTCCTTTTGGTAGTTGTTTATTTTTAATAAAGATAATATTATTTCTGTCATGTATGTCTTGTTTGATGCTGGTTTGTTTTTGTTTTTGCTTTGTAATAACGGAAGTGGTTTCCCTACCTTTCTATTTATTTGTGTCCAATCTATATTTGAGTTGTTTCTTGATGGTGTCAGTGTTAGCATACTGCTAGATTAGTTTCTATGTGGTGTAGTGTTTGGTCTTAGTGGTACAAGTTATAAGCTCTCTATCGATTGAAGGATTCCATCAATTATAGATGTCTTGTCTAAACGAGCCTTATGTGTGCTTGATGGTGTATCGTAGAATTTTCCCATTGTTAGGTCTCGGTATATGTCATTCTCCCTGAGCTTCATTAGACTTTACTGATGGATTAAGTCTTAGTTGATGATTTCGTCTTGTGTATCATAGGATCATATTCGCATTGATAGTTAGATGTTTTATTTAGTTTAATATAATTCCTCTTTCAAAAAATAAAATAAAAATTAAACCTCTTTGAATCAATTTATTGCAAATTAAGCAAATCGTGGGGCCTAAAGAACATGCTAGCAACTGTTACAAGTAAATAATAATTGATTATTGTTTGTGTTCTTGAAAAATAGGATGTTAGCATATCCTGTTATAAATTCCATCATTTTTTTTTTATTTTTGGTTTGCAGGGAAGTTAATAATTATGTAGTTAGACGTGGAAGTAAATTGGTAAGCTTAAAAATGACATTTGTTTTTAGTACTAACCAGGGTCGGTTTCACTTGTACCTCAACTCTTTTCATTAGAATTTTGCATTAAAAAACGGGAAAATAATCTCACTTAATTTGAAACAACGACAAAAGGATTACACGGTAATACTTAACCTCCTGTTTTTAGTCTATTTTAAAGAGAAATCTAACCAAAAAAAAAAAAAATGTTAAGGAACACTAATTTAAAATTCAGGAGATAAACTATGATTTTTTTAAAGTTCAAAAAAAAAAAAATGACCATAAAAATTATGGGGACACACGTGAAAGAAAAAATCCTTTTAATTATTAAGGATAACTCAGAAGCAACTTAAGTTCAAAGGCAAGGGTAGAATTTATTCTTAAAATCCTACCCTTTGCTATTGTCTTGTTGGATGCACAAATTATGTTCTTATCATGACTATCTTTAACATTTTCTTGAATAGATTTAGATACTAACTTAACGCGTTTGAGTACTTCCTATTACGTGGTGCTTAATTACTAACATTCTAGTCAGCGTAACTACTTCTATTTTGTTATTAACAATGTATTGTGTACCTGTTAGTGCTGATAGAGAAGGAAAATTTTACAGTTAAGATGCATACAAATTTTTAATGAAGAGAATGGACCTTAGACGAGGCTCTCGTTAAAGAAAAACAAAACTATTTTTTTTTTTTTTTTTTAAATACAATGGAGAGAAGAGTTAATTGATGATATCCGGGAAATGTTAAAATTAATTCCAACAATATTTAAAAAAAAAAATTCCAACATGATTGACATTCATAACTAAAACTCATCACACACCAAGCATCCAACTCGTTTTAATTTAAAATATAAAAACGAGGTCTGAAGGCAAGCTGCAAATGTGAAATAGGCCTGCAATTCTGAATGTAAGTCATTTGAAGGAGAACATATCGTGGGTTTCTGCATTGGTAAAGTTTTCAAGCAAACTTGTAATGTCTATATATCGTAACCGTAATTTGTTGTTAATAATAATAAAGATCTCCTATTTGAGCTGCACCCTTGATTTTTTCCCTTTGGATTTTTTGACCTCGTTGAATAACGATATTATATATTGCTGATTATTTTCTTTATGGATAACGTTACGCAATTTTTTTTGTACATTGACTAAACATTATAATTGCGTCATTTCGTGTAGACAGCACAAGAATAACCGCAATTGTTAGGTCCCAACCCATTGAATCACTAATAAAAGAGAGCATTTTAATATTAAATATGGCTAATACATATATGAAACCTCATTTTTTAATTTCATGTGTAGCTTTTATACTTGCCTGTTAATATAAAAGGCAAGTAATTAACACTACAGGTACTTCAATCACAATACACCACTGAAGTACTATTCTTCCCTTTATTTTCTTTTAGCCTCCAACATGAAGCATTTTGATATATATATATATATAATTTTATATGTATGACGAACAAAATATCACTTAAATGGAACCAAATCAAGCGTACGTTTCTCGATCAAGCATTGACAAAATTGCAGTTCACTCGGATCTCGCCGTTATCAACAGGCCTTGTCCTGACCTGCACATTCCCAAGCTTCACCATCGAAACGGCGAACTGGCTCTCGAACAGCTGAGGCTGAGAAGCCAAAGCAGATACAAATGAAGAAGTTCTTCCATCCGAAAACAGCAGCTGATCCGTTGATAAAAGCCCCTTTTTGTTTAAGAGATTTGTGTAGTACATTGCATCGAACACCTTCGGAGTAGTTACGTCGAGATCGACCAAGTTAGACGGCGATCCGCACTTTCTCCTCAATGCGTTCAAGTACTTGATATCGAGCGAGGGATCGGGCGTTTTCCCGAGCCTGTGCTCGAAGGCCGAGCACGAGCTTCTGCCGATGGTGTGGGCGCCGGAGAGGACTACTAGGTCGAGCATGTTGAGGCCGCGGGAACTGAAGAAATTGACGAGTGCCGTGACGTTTTCGTGGCCTTGAGGAACGGCGTCAGCCTCCTTGGCGAGGGAGATTCGACCGTCCTTGCGGCCAAATGGGACCTCCCAGAATGGGCCTCCGGCAAAGATGGTGGCGTCTCTTGCTGCGGCGGTTAGGATGTCGGCGCAAGAGACGGTTTTGGGACATCTCTTTTCGAGGACCGATTTGATATCATCTATCACACGGAAGCCTCTTAGGGTTTTGCTGGCCAGAGCTCTTCTCTCGCTCCCTCTGTGGTCTAGTAGAATTGATGCGTCACAGCCCTGCATATAATATATTGTTCAAATACCAAGTGTATGATTAAAATATATGTTTAAGTACATATGTTATGTTATTTTGTAAGCCTATGGTTATAATAGTCATACGCACACATAAAAACTGGAGTCATATTGTCGAAGAATTTCTCGTAAAATCCGTAATTAAACAACGGTTACTTAAGTATACGTATACTTTTATACTTTATTCACATTAATTGGCAAATTAAATGCACATAACTTATTAGATCCTTGTTTCTTTATGTTAGTATTTTTGTTTTAATTCGAACAAGTTTATTAGAGAGGAGGGGGGGGGGGGGGAATGGAAGAAGATTAAGAGATCTTTTCAAAGTGTTAATGATCAGCAGGAAATGTCATTGCTTAACTTTTAAGATTAAAAAAAGGTGGAAATATTATAAAATACAACTTAATAGACGTTTTCTTATCCAATGATCTCGAAAATGGTTAGTGGTTTCTTTAATGGCTAAATAATGTGGTAATAGATTGATTATGACATCAAATTCACATCTGATTCGAATGTTGTGGTCTAAAGTTCAACTATCTGCACTCAGTTGAGTTAAAGGGGGGGAAAAAGACAGCCAAGAACTTACCCTAACAGCACAGTCGTGGAAATGCAAGCGAATGATGGCGGGAGCTAAGGTGGGATCCTTGTTGATCCAAGCTCTAATTCTTCGCTGGATAATGGCCTCAGCATCCGGGCATGTCTTGACATAATGTGTCACGGACAAGAACGTTTCCGGAGGCAATGGCTTTTTGGTTTTGCTTTTTTGAGGCTGAGGAACGGCTGACACTACCAAATTATGAAAAAACAAGATCAAGAAGAGTAGTGAAATGCAACACAACTTCATCTTGATGATTTTCTCTCTAATTAATGCTTTTCTTGCTAACAAGATTATGATGAATTGATTTGTGTTCTTTCTTTCCTAGTACTTTGTTTTTATATAGCTTTTAGTAAATGTAAATAAACTATAATATGTCTCCCTTTTTTTTTTCAACAGAATACGTGAGAAGCACTATTCTTATAGAGAAGTGACATGCAAACATGTTTGACATATATATACGAACTGATCTCTTATTATAAGTCAAAGCAATATTGTAAATTTATTAAAATGCCTTCATATCTTAATTTTTCTAGTCTCTAGCTAGTGCTATATATTCTTGATTTGATGGAATTATATGGGTTTTTGATGGTGAAAGAATTCCCATCTTGGAATACTTTAAGGGATCTCCAGCACAAACTATCTGGCAAAAAAAAGTCAACTGTCAATGTTGATTTTGTCAACAGTCATAGGACGATTGTCTTAGGTAAGGTTAATTATGCTTGAATATTGTTAGCTGGATGTTTCTCATCATCACTCCCAAAAGAACCATATGTCATATATTATGTCATATAAAAATATTTGTAATCCAAGTGATGGAGGAGCCCTAAGTTCTCTCATCCCCAATTGAACCTATATATATATATATATATATATATATCTAATGAAGAAAAACTATTTGCAATCCACGAAGGATTTTTTAAATATTGCACAATGATGCATCGTTGAAATTAAAGGTCATATCATCAATTCCACGTGGCAAATATTTGAATGTGAATGAAGGATAGCATTCGTTCTTCTAAATATAGAAAGGAGATTCAAGTATACATCATCCACTGTAAATAGATAAGTTGTAACAGGCTGAATATGTTAACATCTTCTGCGATCAAATATTTGATTGCAGATTTTTTAGTAGAAAGTCTTGCTTTTTGCGACCAAAAGTTTATAGCAGAAAGGCTTACTTTGATAGCTGAATGCTTTGGCGACCAAATAGATAGTTGGTAGCAATAAGTTTTAATTACCAAATATTTTGTTAGTAGGAATATTTGAAATCATCTCCTTTTTTAGGAGGGGGGAAAATACAATATCCGTACATTTTAGAATTTTGATCTGTTCCTAAAAAGCAAAAAAGAAACAAGAAAAAAAAAAAAAAAAAAAAAGTCGGCCAATTTGAATATGTCAAATTTTGATCTGCAACCGCAATTTGCACAGAATACCATGATTAAGAAGTAAACAATGATGATCATGATGATTTGGCATTTTCTCAAGACAGACAACTATTTACATTTATTTCTAATAAGTATTTGATAGTTTTTAAAATTATCAGTTTTTGGCGCTTCATCTTTTTCTGCAAAATCTGCCTATGAAACCTTACCATAAAGCTACTAAAATCCTTTGTTGCATGCATTATTTTCTCCTATAAGTTGAACCACAAGATTAATTCCTTGAACTTCTGATGACTTGTTTACATCATCCTCATGACTCTAATTTTGAATCCTCTTATTTTTCTTCTGCTCCAAAAGCTCTTCAGAAGAATGAATAATATCTCTCTCCTGAATTATCAACCTGATCAGAAAGTTCTCTGGCTGCACATTGTCATCATCATTGAGAGCTTCAAGATTTTTTTTTTTTTTTTTTTTTTGATCTAAAATAACTAATTGAACTCTAATTGTGAATATTCTATTTAGCAACTAAATATTTCTTATTTTTCAATTCTGTTAGGATCTGAGGGATGCCATGTGCTGGTTTGCTATGATATAGTATGTTGCTCCCAAACTTTTCTTTACAGGTGTCTCGAGGGTCGCGCGGCCCATATTACCAATATTAATAGAATGGTGAACGAGATTACGAGAGAGATGTTTGTTCATAGGCCCATTTAGTATGAGGGGGAGATGTTGGGCATGGTCATGTGGCGCCCTTAGTGGGCTTAATGGTTTATTTATTTATTTAATTGAAATTCAATTTTAGTTAAATAAATAATTTATACATCATGCATAAGATATTTTATGTGTTAGTGAAGTCAGTTAGTGGGTTATCTGTGATACCCACAAATGATAAGATCCTTATTTAAATAAGGACCACATTCCCGCATAACTAATGTGTGATATGCAGAGAAGAAAAATGCATACTATTTTTTTTTTTCTACCTCTCTCCTCTTTCACATTTCTGGTTCTTGTATTGTGGAATTTCTATGAATGTTCGACTCTTTCGTCTTTGTAATAATCACTCACTATACGCAATCAAGAATACGATGATCGCGCTTATGGGGTGTCGTGAATTGGAACGAGAAGATCATGTCATTATCATATTGTGAGATTGCCTAATAGAGACTCATCATACGGTGTTGTTCATGGATCGAGATTTAACCATTGGATAATTTTAAGGATTTGAGATGAAATGTAACCGGAGAAAACGAAAGAGAAAGAAAGAAACCTACAAATAAATAACATTAGCATTTTCTACGGGATCAATCAGTTTAAGTTTACCTTTTATTCTAAATTTATTTAGAAAAAATATAATTCATGTTAAACCTCATAAAATATATAGCAGGACATGGAAGTTCCCTGAAAGAAAGAGAGAAGTTAAAGATAAATCTTTTCTAGTGAAAAAAAAAAAAAAAAGAGCTCCAAACAAAGAAAAAGTTTGAAATTCTTTTATTTTTTATTTTCTTTGAGGGCAAGTCAAAATTTAGTGTTCATCCATTCATGATATAAAATTCAATACTTGCTTAAAATATTCTCATATATATAATGAGTTTTGATAAATATTTGATGAGATCTAAAATTGATTTTCAGTAATATATACTAATGGTATTTTGATGTATCATGAGTAGTGCTAAGGAAATCAACTCCAATCTTAACTTTTGAATCTCAACTCACGTGACGATTAGTTATCATTTTTTTAGTAGAAAATGTAGTCAACTGATATGACAATATTTAATATATTGACCAATAAATGAACGATAATTACTTATCTGTCATGTAAATTGGTACTAAAAAATTCAGATTAAAATTAATATCTTTAGTATTTTTCATATATCATTCCACATTCGGCGCGATCCTTTCTATTAGGTCAAGTCAATTGAGTTTAAGAGTATAGTCAAGTCACAAGCCAAGAAAGCTCATTTTAAGACCCTACCAAGAATTTAATATGGAAATTTCCAGGACTTTAATTTTCTATCCCAGTCTTTACGTATCAATAAGTTGATGGTGCGACTTAAAATTCTTAGCCATATTTTTCTACCCCATTCTTCACTCTACCGATGACTAGATTTACATTAAGTTATATAAAACAATTTTTCTTGCTATCTTACGTCCCTTTCTCAGCTTAGTTTTAGTTTTAGTTTTATTTATTTATTTTTTTGACAGCTGTTATCAGTTTAAACATCTTACGTTTTGTCTTTCATTATTTTGTCTTTGTTCTTTTTTCTTAAAGAAAATTTGACATTGCATGATATTTCGATAAAAATATCATCTCAAACTTCAATTAGATAAATCTTCCTCTATGGGCCATGAATTATGTGGAAAGGTCAAGTCAATTAAATGCAAAACAATTTAGTGAAAGAATTCCAAGGGCCTACTAAGAATTGACAAAACAAGTTATCGTTTCATACTGTTTTTTTCCCCTTCTCGATGTATATAATGTAATATTTGTCCGTCACCTATTGATACTTTAAAATAATGATATTAGCTAGAATGAGAAGTCTCGAGATTGAATATTAAGCATCATTAAAAAATTATTGAAACTAAATCATTATAATCTAGATTTGGAGGTTAATTTGGAAAATTTTAGCAAAGCTATGTAGGTGCAAGATTTGGGAGTAGTTAAAATAGAGAGAAAATGGGTGGTTAACGTTAGATTTTTTGGAAATGCAGCGAAGAAATTTAATAAGAAAAGAATAAAAAATAATAAGGGAAGTAAAAGAACACAAAGATAGTTAATGTAGATGTGCTTATGTCTACGACTAGGATTAATAAATTCATTAGTAAGAGTATTACGAATATACTTTCATATAAATAAAAGTTTATATAATTATATAATCGGTTAAATTATCTAATTCTAACAAATATATTAAAATCAAAAGTTCAAAAAAAAAAATATTAAATCAAGACACGTGAATTATAATAATTACAGCTAAATTAAAAATTCCTAATAAATTAATTACATACAAAATAATAATAATCCCTAACATATTAATACAAACTTTTGTAATATGGATATTACGGGGTATAGTGTACTAATTATTTCAGTAACTAGAAAAGTAGGATTAGGATTGACTACTATTCCTTAATGGACGTTATCTATCATGACTTGTAAAATAAAATAAGAATAAACAAATAAAAAGGGAGAAATATAAAAGGGAAAGATTCAACGAAAAACTTTCATAATTTTCTTCCATTTCTTCTCCTTCTCGAGTGTGAAAGCCGTCTCTTTTCTCTACCCAAACAAACCTCAACCTTTTTGTTTTTCCGATCCCCTTACCTCAAAGATTATTTCTCTCCTCCTTGAAATCAATCAAGTCTGCAGTGAAGGTTTACAAGTCAAAGAGTGCTCTTCAAGCTTAGAACAAAGTTTCCAAAGGTAAATATATATATACATAGGTATTTATATATAAGTTCGATTAATTATAGTGCTATAATTCGATAATGAGTTTTGAAAAAAGAAAAAGCCAGGATTTTGCTTTAATTAAGATGAAATTTAATACTAGTAAAAACGTGATAAATAAATTGAATTATTATTTAATTAATAGTCTAGTCTAGATTTGATGAGGACAGATGTTTAATTTTCGTAGTTAGAGGGGACAAAAATAAAAAATCATAAGAAATTACACCTACAACAAAAAATTTTCAAAAATTCTGGAGGCTACATATTCGTGCTATACATGATCATTACATGTCATTTCTGGTCCATATTCGTCATGGTGAAAGACAGCTTTGTTGGGTAGTTTCGGGTTAATTTGCAACACTATATTGATAGGGAATATGAATGTTATAAATTGAAATTTTGAGATCACACTATTCATTTATGAGCAACTTTATATTCATGAATAGACTGAGGGAACAAAATTTTCGAATTGAGTTCCCAAAAAAAAAAAAAAAAAATGGTAGATGAGAAACTGAGCTACAAAATTTATATATGCTTATGGATAATTTGTATTGAAAGAAATAAATTCCCAAATAAATCTTAAATTGTGGAAACGTGGTTTTTCTATACACACACACACACACACACATATAAAACGAGATGGAGCAACCGGTGTTGAGCAGTGGTGAAGCCACTTGGGCTCAGAGGGCAGCCCGCCGGCCCAATGGGCTCCTTTGTTTTTATACCCCATCACATTAATTTGTTTCAATTAAGTCCCTAATTTGCCCCCCTGAAATTTTAAAATTACAAAATTTACTTAGATTTTTTTAAAATATTTCAATTATATCCCAAGATTTGACTTATAAATATATATTGTTTTGCATTTAAACCCCAAATAAACAAAAAAGTCAATTATACTATTATTTAAATTCATATCTTAGGCTTTTTGAAGTTGGTTAAATTAGATTACAAAGTTTATACAATAAAAAAAGAAAAATATAAATTTGAATATTTTTTTTAGTTTAAAATTTAGTTTGAGTAACGCCCCTCTTGAAAAAAAAAAAAAGTTTTGGCTCCATCATTGGTGTTGAGGAAATAAGACATCCTAATTAAGTTAGAAGCTCGAAGCAACCCCACCTCTTACCAAGCTTTCAGCTCAATTTTATTAAATAAAAATGAAAAGGAATACAAACAATCAAAAAGTGAATTTAAAAAAACAAAAACAAAAGCAAACCCAAACCCAAACCCAAACCCAAACAGGCAAACCAAATCGACATGAACTAACCAAAGAAGAAAGAGAACGTCAAGAACAAGCATATAGACTTAAGCCACAAGGTAGTAGTCAAAACGACGCCTTTAATATCAATTTTATAATAAACCTTGTTAAAAAACCTAATTAACAAGAAAAACTTAATAATGAAAAAAGAGTGTTTATACCAATGAGAGACAAATCAACAAAAAGTAAAGCCCATGAACCACTAAAAACCTTCATTGTTTTGAAAACTATTATTTGTTATTAATTAATCTTTGAATTTAGAAATAAGAGAATTTGAACTCAATATCTTATTATGAAATCATATATTAAATTATTTTAACAATAGAGATTGTCTTCTCAACGACTGACTCTGCATTGTTAATCTTATTGGTAGGATTGATTGTATCCTCGACACTCGCATATTTGCTTCTATGGAAGAAGTTAAAAGTCATCATGAACTAAGTCGAAGTGAAGAGTCAAACTATAAAGATAAAAATATATTCTACAAATTGTTTGAGGTGTTACTTGAACTTTGACCAAAAGAGACAATTTGGAGGATAGATTTTATTGCATATTTTTCAAAGCTAGGATGTTCAAGAAAGTTGGACCATCTCTAATGAAAATGTCAATATTAATTATATTTGTTACAAAAAATATAAAGATCCTAGTTTGTACTTTATATATAATTTTATCTTTAATGTTATATTGATCTTTTGTCACCATATACTAAGATTCGAAACTCATATAAATAAACTTTTAGTGTACATAATAATTTGAAATTGAAAAATTATAATGATTAAATAAAAATTCAAAGAATCAACTGATAGTAATCAAATGCGAAAAGTGTTTGTAATTGTACAGTAAATTTGCTACCAAGTATAGTAGTCGCTAAATTTAACATTAGAAATAGCATAGCATTGGAGAGTAATTTTTCTACTCAAATGTTAAAATTTGGCCTTGACATGTGAATTTGACATATTAGATATATATATATATATATATATATCTATATTAAAAATGCTATTATTATTTAAAGTTTGAAAATAAAATAATTTTTATGGGTGTTTAAGAAATTTTAATTCGTAAACTTCTATAAGGCATTTTTTTTAGTTGTGTCAACTTGCACTTTGTACCCAGCAGTTGAGTGTGTGATTTGCACACTGTTGAGTGGAAATTCGAACTCACAAGTGTACAAGTCATTTTAAATAATAAAGTGATCAAAAGATTGAGTTTCATCCTCATGAATTGAGAATTTAAAAATTAAACTAATTACCGCAAGTAGAATACCTAGATTTTATTTAGGCAACCGTAGAGTGAAACTAAATTTAACAAACATGAAAATTAAACTACTAAAATTAACTGAGGCAATGATTGAAAGGAAAGAAGAGAACACTTTCAGGATTGAATAAATCTATGGAAATGTAACTAGGGTCTTGATTTCACTCTAATATCCCTATGTCAATCCTATTTAGCAAGTGTTAATTCATTCCATCCAATTCATTGATCAAGAAAACTAATATAATCCCACTACCTCTCCCCAGCGTAAAGTGAAATAATATGTATAAATACCTAAGCCAATATTCCTATCTAGCTTGATTACTGATACACTCATTAAGTTTACCCTTTAAATAGATAACCAGGTGCTAATCACCTCCCAGTCTCTCAACAACCTAGCTTCTAATTGTAATTATCTAAGGGTTGATCTCCTCCCGGACTCATAACAACTTAGATTGTGTTACCCAATTCCCGACCATGAAAATAATCTCTCCCGAGCATCAAATTTACAATCTAAAACGTTTAATCCATTTGTCAACAAATTAAAAGCACCCAGTACCAAGCAACACAAATGATTTGAAATGAAATTTCATTAACACATTGCTAAATATTCATAACGTAGTTCAAAAAGAGCTACATCAAGCCCCTAGAATACAAAATCTAGCCACACATAGACAAACCCATCACCACAATCATCACGATGTTCATAATTGCAAACATGTTCAACACAATATCACAAATGCAAAATCAAGATGAAAATGGCAAACTAGAGGAATGAAGGAAAAGAAAATGATGAAGAAGATGATCTCCAAAGCTTGAGTCTTCAAGGAATCCTCCAAGAATCTCCAATCTTCAATCCTCTCTTCTTGAGAAAAATGGGTCTCCCAAAATCCCTATTGGAAAGTGTGCTTCCTTTCTCCACCTCCTTGGAATCCCCCCAAAATCTGATAGAATATGATAAAACCCTCATAATTTGGCAAATCTTGGCCATCCAATATAATCCAAGGGCCAAAAATGGCCCAAATTTCTTGACTAAAGCGGAACAGGGGCAGAGTGGGGTACGGCCACACCCTAAGAAAGGTGCACTTGCACCACACTTGCTGTATAAAGGATTTCCTCAGCCAGTGATGGCGCTGGCCCACCCCTGAGTGGCGCGCATGCACCATAGCCTCTGCCCAAACAGGTATATTGGAGTGGGGCAGCACGGGGGCCGCACCACTGCTTCTGGTGGTAAGTTGTCACTTTTCCAGAAAAAGCCTCAATTTTTGTCCACAAATTCTACTAAGTGTCCCATTTTCCATTTTCACCTACACAACACTCAAAAAGACATCAAAACAATAAAAAAAACTTAAGGTTTTCACAAATCGTTAAGCTCAAAGATGCTTAATTCGTGAGTAAAATACTCATTCATCGCACCCATAAAAGTAGGGCAGGCGATTCGGCTCACGACACGAACTTGACACGAAAAAATGCGGGTTAGGGTTGGGAAAATACGGGTTGGTTTTGGGTTGAACCCACATAACACGATAGAAAAATGGGTTGGGTTCAGGTCAATCCGATGGACACAAAATCAACCAGCAATTACCCGTTCAAAATTTTTGTACAATTCAGGTTAACTTGGTGATAGTCTTTTGGGTGAACTAATTATGGATTTATATAGTTTTGTGTTTTTGATTGACCTTTTGTAATGAACTAATTATAGATTTATATGAGTTTATTTTTTATATTGATATTATGATGTTATATTGCTTAATTTGCTTAATATAGATCTTAATTGTATGTTAAAATATTTTTAAAAAAAATTTTCCTTATATCTGGTGGGTTGGCAGGTCGACAGGTCGCAGGTCAATGGGTCATGTTGTGTTAATCAACCCAAAATAGCGTGTTGGCAAGTTGGGTCGGGTCGGGTCGAGCCGCCACCCCGACTGGTTGGGTTAGTGTTTAGGTTTTTTTTACCAAGAAGGCCATGGGTCAGGTATGTGTTATAGTTTTGACAATTCTTGTTGGCTTCAACCCGACACAAACTCGACCTATTGACATGAATTTTCAGTCCTATGTAAAAGTAATGCTCAAATAAAAAGGTCCTAGAACAAATCAAAACCATTGACTCAATGCATAGTAAAGGACAAGTTATAAATAAGGGGTGAAAATGGGTCAAGTCAGTCGGATTTGACAAAATTTGATGATCTGTTGGTTATGGGTAGGGCAAAATTGAAACCGTAAATGAACCACTAGTTACCGAACCCCCTCGTGTCGGTTTCGATTTTCGTTTCGGTTCAGTTGCTCGCGTAGATTAGGCCGATCTCAGCAGGTCCAACTACGTATTTTTGGGGCCTTTTTTAGCCTTTTTTGGGCTTTTTGAAGCATTTCATATGGGGCACTTTTGATAAATGCCACAAAATTATGTATTGGATTGATTTTTACCACACAAGAAAAAACTCTTATAAGAAATGCCATAGATGGCATCATAAATACTTATTAGTTGTATCCATGTTGTAACTATATGAGTTACCAGTTGGTTACCGACTGTTGATGGGTGTTCGATTGGTAACCACCCCCACTGATGAGTTTTCGATCGATAACCACCGCCGCCAGCGAGTTACTAGTTGGTTACCAACTGAAAACTTGGTAACCAACTAGTTACCAACCGGAAACTTGTTAACTAACTGGTTACCAGTCGGAAACTTGTGATTTCACCAGATTCCAGGTTCTGTCACAGGAATATTTAAACAACCACCAAATTTTACCAAATATCACCAAAATTCCACATAAATCATAAACCACATACACCAAAATTCACAAAAATTCACAAAAATACAAGATTTTTTGACATTTGTGACCATAATATTAAAAGAAACATTAGAATCCATCATTGTAATTCTTAAAAATTCAACTAAATTCAACCAAAAAATAAATAAATCACCACAAAATCACACAATCAGAACCAGAACCGAGATAAAACAGTGATAAAAATTATACAATCAGAAATCATCCGACACCGGAGGAAGATCACGTGGAGGAGATCGTAGTGGATCTCCTCTCCACGGCCACCGCCGGAGAAAGTGAGTAGTGGAGATCAAAGCGGTCACTGAATCTCTACCACGTGGGCTCGATTAGAGCTTTAGAGGCCGGTGAAGGTTGAGGTGCGAGGTTGGCTTGGGATCGGGCAAAAGAGAACCTTCGGCGGCCCGATCTCCTACCCGAGGTCGTGATCGAAACTTCAGACGCTGGCAAAAGTGGAGGCATGAGATTGGCTTGCCGTTGGGTGAAATAGAACCTCTGGTGGCTAGATCTCCTGAGCTAGGGCTCAATCGGAGCTACAAGGTAGCACAACAGTCTCATCGGAGCTCGTGGAGACCAAGGATGAAAATATCGATATCGACAGAAATATCTAGGGTCCGAATTTATAGAAATATTGACGAATATTTTTGATATCGATGTCGATATCGGTAAAATGAGAAAATTGATGGATATTTATATAAAATATTGAAAATTTCAAGTGAAATTATAGGAAATGAAAGAGAACTAAATACTATATAACTGATTTATTTTTTAGTACAAAATTATGATTATGAGAAAATATATGTAAAGCACAATCTATATAAAAACGATTAATTATTAACAAATATATTGATAGTAACAACTTCATTAAGTGTAAATTTTAGAATCTTATGACATTTTACATAACAATAAAAGTACACAAGGTCCATAATCAAATACAAGCATTCTTCATACATCTAAAATTCAATACCAAAATGAACTCCTTGGAGGTTCAAAGGCACAATTTTGTAAACTATCATGATGTAAACAATATTTTTCTCAAAAAATAATGCTTGAATAATTTTGAAAATAGTTATTGAGATACATGTACATTGATTGATCTTTTTCCACTAAAGCTCCATAAATTAGGTAGTTTCGATCTACCCAAGAAGGTGGATATTGATCGTAAGCATGCAAAAATATGTTATATGGCATTTGGGGAGAATGATAATAAAAAATAATATAACCATCTTGATTTTCTTTTCACATGCATAGATTCCTAACAATTTTTTTTTTCTTTTTTATAACAATGTTCTTGAATATTTTTTGGCTATGTAGTTTCATTCATGGCTAAAAAGTGTCAATTGCCAAAAACAAATAATTTATGTGAACAAGAAAAAAATTTCCTTTTATTTCTTTTTAAAGTCTTTTTCTTCATGTTTAATGTACGTGGAAATTTAGTAGACATTTGATGGATTTATCCATTCAATATCCAGATAATATCCATATATATTCAGATATTCCAGTAAAATTGTGAAGGAAATTAATGGATATTGATATGTTATGAAATTTTTTTAAAAATTATCGATATCAGACTGATATTCCAGTAAGAAATATTTTTATTACTCCCTATATCTATATCGAGGGTCCCCATTTACAAATAATTTCAGACAAATATTGATAAAATTGTCGATATTTTCATCATTGGTGAAGATATATCGTGACGGCTGAACCAAGACAGCCTTGTAGGAACTCGTGGAGACAGATCCTCATGACAGAACAATGGTAGCCTCGTCGAAGCTTGTGGCAGCGTAGTGGTGTGACAGCAGAAAGGGGAGAGAAAGGGAAGGAAAGAGAAAAAAGGAAAGGGATTTGTCGCATGAAAGGCTAGAGAGAGGGGGAAGAGAGAGAAAGAGAGAGAAGGGGAGTGGGGAGGAGAGAGAAAGAGAGAGAGGAAATTTTCAAAAATAGTTGTTAAATTAATAATGACATCATCAATTGGGCAAATTTTTTTTAAACCTTTTAAGTTGTGGCAAAATTCAATCCATTACTCTTTTTGGTGGCATGCCCTCTAATTATCCCTTTCGGGTATTCCTAAATATGCCTGAAATATAAATAGAAAATGTCCTACATTGCACTATAAGTTTAAATATTGTCATTTTATTAACAAATAATTCATAAAACGCATTAATACTTAAACGACAACATCCTTTATGACCAAAGTAAAGAAAATGGTTTAAAAGCAAAACCTTGACCGTTTGTGAAAACTGCCGTGCTAGTTTCAGCTTCCACGACCGTTTTCAAAAATCCAGTTTCGCTCCGTATTTTTAACGTATTTTTCACAAAGTTCCGTTATAAAATCCATATTTTGTAATAGTTAATGCCTTGATGCATATATGATGATTATTTTAATGATTTTAAGTTACCTTACTTATTGAGCTTAGTAGTAGTTCATTAGAAATAATTTGTCTTGTAGGTACAAGAAAAGACGAACGAGAGCAGACAACTTGGTTGACGTAGATTTTATTTATGGATTTATGGATCCAATCTACGGTAAAGTAGAAAAAATAGTTTTTGATATACCTATGCATATGTACATATTTTAATATATTACTTTGTATGTTTGTGTCTAATTGAATTTCTAGAGATAGAAGTATTTTCTGCGTTATGATGTTTTGAGGTTCGAAAATAGAAGTCAGCAACATTACAAATGCACGGTAAGATCAGCCATATTACACACTACAACAGAATATGGAATAAACGATTGTTATATTATATGATAGTTTTAAAAAAACTGTCATGGAATGCTATAATTAAAACTTGCTCTGAAATTTAAGGTATTTTTGAACTAATTTTATTATAATTATTATAGATCTTCCTTTTAAAAAAATAATAATAATTTATTTATTTTGTGAATTTCTACCTAGCATATATGTGGCAGTTAAGTTTATGTAGATGGCTTCAAAGCATGCCGTTAGTGTTTATTATTATTATTTTGTTATTCCAAATTGTGTGTTTATTATTATTATTATTTTGTTATTCCTAATTGTGGAGCTTAATGCAGGCATCAGGTTAAGCATATTATTGTCTCTACTCTTGCATGTCTTGTTGATTTCATCCATATCGTCGGTAGCTGAAGGATATGATAGGGACGAACTCGCCCTGCTTGCTTTCAAGAAAGGGATAAAAGAAGATCCCCTCAACATTTTAAGTCGTTGGAATGCATCTCAACATTTTTGCAAATGGCAAGGAGTTTCTTGTGGCCGCCGACACCAGAGAGTCACCGCGCTGGACCTCCCATCGTGCGGACTGAAGGGTCAAGTTTCCACTCACATTGGAAATTTGAGCTTTCTCAGAAGACTAGACCTCCATAACAATAGCTTCCACTATGGTATTCCTCCACAAATCTTCAGTTTATTTCGGCTAAAAACCTTGGCCCTTGGAAACAACTCCTTTAGTGGAAAGATTCCGACTAATATCTCTCTTTGCACCCATCTTCAATTCCTTGACTTATCATTCAACAACCTCACTGAGAATGTTCCCCGAGAAATGGGCTTCTTATCCGAGCTTCGTGTAATTGACTTAAGCCGCAACAATTTATTCGGAGAAATATCAACTTTTCTTGGAAATGTTTCCTCTCTCACGGAGATTCATCTGGTGCATAATAGATTTTCTGGTGGAATTCCCCACAGTTTTGGTCAGTTGAAAAGTTTAGTGAAGATTAATGTTGGTGCAAATAACCTTACGGGTAGAGTTCCTCCATCAATTTACAATCTATCTTCCCTTGAAGTTTTCTCCGCACATGAAAACCAACTCCAAGGAACTCTTCCTTCTGACTTTGGAAGCTCTCTTCCAAGCCTCGAAGTCTTTTTGTTGCGTGGAAACCACTTCAGCGGACCGATTCCTATTGCAATCTCAAATATCTCAAAACTACGAAGGTTTGATATATCAATTAATTCCTTTACTGGAGATGTGCCAAACCTCGGAACCTTATCCAAATTGCAAGTTTTTGCAATTAGTGAGAATAATTTGGGCCGTGGTAAGAACAATAATGACTTGAAGTTTATCTCTTCTATTGTCAACTGCACAGATTTAAGAAATTTCGGTATTGAGACTAACAATTTCGGAGGAATGCTACCTGAATCTATAAGCAATCTATCAAAGAAGCTCACGTGGATCACATTCGGAGATAATCAAATAAGTGGAAGCATTCCAACTGGCATAGCAAATCTCATCAGCTTGGAGGTATTAGGCTTGGAACAGAACCGATTGACTGGTGTTATTCCGAGCTCGATAGGTAAACTACAACACCTATATTGGCTTACATTAGCATGGAATACACTCTCGGGTCCTATCCCTTCTTCTCTTGGAAATGCAACATCACTAGGGTTGTTGTATTTGTTATTTAACAACCTAGCTAGAAGGAAGCATACCGCCAAATCTTGGACAGTGTAGGCAGTTGATTGAACTTCATCTCATGCAAAACAATCTAAGTGGTCCCATACCGAAAGAGCTAATCGGTTTGTCATCTTTAACCTTAGTAGATTTAGCTCAAAACCATTTTACTGGTTCCATCCCCATGGAAGCCGGAAAATTGGAACACGTATTTGTCTTGGATATTTCAGAAAATATGTTAGATGGTGAAATTCCTGAAAGTCTTGGTGGATGCATAGTCTTGCAATATCTGTATTTGCAGGGAAACTCGTTGCAAGGGCCCACTCCCCATTCTTTAAGTTCTTTGAGAGGACTTGATGAGATCGATCTTTCTCACAACAACTTGTCTGGAAGAATTCCAACCTATTTTGGAGGCTTTCAATTTTTAAAGAAACTGAATTTATCATTTAATAATCTTGAAGGCGAGGTACCGGTGGAGGGAGTTTTCAAAAATTTAAGTGTTATTTCAATCACTGGAAATGCAAGACTTTGTGGAGGTCTAGTTCAATTGCACTTACCAAGATGCCCCTCCGACAGACATAAGAAGCACAAACGATCTCCTCCACGAAAATTAGTCATCCTCGGTATTGCTTGCGGACTTGGATTAATGTTGATAGTCCTCTTAATAATGATTTATTTTTCATTGAAACGAAGAACTTTGCCAAGTTCAGGATCATCAGACGACACAAAGTCATTCGTACAACTATCATATGGAGATCTTGCCAAAGCGACAGACGACTTTTCCTCAGCAAACTTGATTGGGGCTGGGAGTTTTGGGTCTGTATACAAGGGAATTCTAAATGCAGATGGGACGGTTGTTGCTGTGAAAGTACTAAACCTACAAACTTCTAGGGCATCGAAAAGTTTTGTTGCAGAATGTAGAGCGTTAAGGAACATCAGGCACCGGAACCTTGTCAAAGTTTTAACCGCATGTTCAAGTACTGATTATCAAGGAAATGACTTTAAAGCTCTTGTATACGAATTCATGGCTAATGGAAGTCTTGAAGAATGGTTGCATGGAGAGAGGCATTTAGGTCTTGTTCAAAGGATGAATATTGCTATCGATGTGGCTAGCGCTTTGGATTATCTGCACAATCATTGCGGCCAGATCCCAATAGTTCATTGCGACTTGAAGCCAAGTAACATACTCCTGGACAAGGACATTACTGCTCATGTTGGTGATTTTGGGTTAGTAAGGTTTCTCTCTGATCCTTCTCATCCATGTTCTTCAAATCACACCAGCTCCATAGGACTACGAGGTTCTGTTGGATATGCGGCCCCAGGTACATGTAACTTGTGATAAAAATTTTAACACCTGTACATGACTTGAAAACTTTAAAAAGAAAGGCAAAAAGTATAAAATATTATCATTCATTGATATAGATAATCTAATGATTCAAAGGTTAATCAATACTACTTTTGTGATCCGTAGAGTATGGTATGGGAAGTGAAGTGTCGACAAGTGGAGATGTATACAGCTATGGAATTCTCTTGTTGGAGATGTTTTCGGGAAAGAGACCTACTGATGGCATGTTTAGAGATGATTCGAACTTGCACAACTTTGCTTTGATGGCTTTGCCTGAACACGTTGAAGAAATTTTAGATCCAAGACTCCTTGAAACAGAAGACGGGAGAGGAGAAAATAGCGCTCTCTATGCCAATGAAATTCAAAATCAAATGGTTCGCAAGTGCTTGATATCTGTAGTTGAGATAGGAGTCGCATGTTCTGCAGAATTACCAGGAGAGCGAATGAGCATCGGTGATGTTGTTTCTGAACTATCTCGCATCAAGGACATGCTTTCGAAGACCGGGATCACGATCATATGACAACATTAATGTAAGTCAAGCGCTATTTTATTTTATATTTTTATTTTAAAAACTTATTTTTTGTGATTTGAATCTTTTCTTATAGAACACTTTTAATTTTTTTTATTTTTTTTTTTTAAGGATTTTGGTCTTAAAGTTAATAAATTAGTACTAATTAACTCTAGTAGTTAATTATAAATTGTAACGCCTTCTGTTCTTGAGTTCACTTAAGTATTTTTCGTCCCCTTTTTGTTTTTTGTTTTTTGTTTTTTTTTTTTTCCATAAATGGCTAAGTGGATCCCAAAATTTTTAAATTTGTACAATTTTAGTCTATATTCTTTTTTCGTAGCTGGAATTACACTAAATTATTAAAAACGTTATTATAGTAGTCCTTTTTGATAATTTTTAGATGAAATCCGTTAGTTAGTATCACTTTTTGATCAAATTATAAATGAATTCTGTCCAAAAACTAACATAAATTACTATTGTAGTAATATTTTAATAGTTTAGAGTCATTCCAACTAAAAAAAAAATAGGAACCAAATGAGAAATTTACCTCCTTTTTTTTTTTTTTTCTTTTTTGCAATTTAATCCCTGAATTAGTTATAGAAATCTGTTACCAAAAGAGTAACAGACGTTGATGATTAAAAATACTTATTTTTCCATTATATTCGGACTACGTTCTAAATATTTGGATTACTTGATTTCTTTTTTTCAGAGTATGAAAATCTCAGTTGTATTTTCTTTAGCTTACCTGATAATATATGTTTCTAGATTTTAAATTGTTTTTTTTTAATAGAAAAATGGAAATGTTTTTATGTAATTGGCTTAATTTGGCTAATTTGACTATCCCTCAAGTGTTTTACAGGTGGTAAAGTAGCACGAAACCGAGATGAAATTCTAGCGAGACAGTACTCCTTAATCTTGTTGTTTAGTCAAAATTATGAGATCATGAAATGTAAGTCTGCGTGTTTCTATATATTTAAGAAAGGCGTTATGGTTAATGTATTTGATTTTACATTACAAGTACGCTTGAGATTTTTCTTGTCGTTTGTTCAAAACTATATGCATTAATCTAGACGAAATTCCTACTATATTTGAGACACCTTCTCGAAAAAAATGTTATCTTTATTTTCTCTCGCTAATTTACTTGGACTGAGCTCGTACAAGCTTTGTCGCACTTTTTCTACGCGGCCACAAGCTGATCCACTGCACATAGCGCTCCCGCTAATGCACGCCTAATTGTTGCGAGGTTCATCGTGTGGCCTTGCCAGAGGCTTGTGGAGACTACTTTTCCCTTTGGAATGCAATGGCACCATTTTTTGTAGGTTCATAGTGGATAGCTTGCCTATGGGACTTAATTTAGAAGTTGTTGATGCTATAGCTAGCGAGTTTTCCCCGTGGACCGGCTTTGTTTGAAATTTCACACGATGTATCTTTGGGTTAGTGCAAGATCAATCGCACATTGCCGCGGTGTCAGCCTTGAACGTATCATCTTCCCTCGCAGTTGTGGATGACAGCCGTGAGGTGACCTTGTTACATCCCCACACACCCGAATATGTCTTGACGCAGCCAAATTTGTGGTTTTGTTATTTTAATTTTTCCAGCCGGTGTGCGGTTCAACTTTGAGCCGAGTCTAGTAACCAAAACGGGGCTTTGGAAGGTCATCTACTCTGCTAGGCTATCGCCAGTTAGTCGCAGACTGAGTAACCGTATGCTCTAGATATAGCCATTTGGAGGTTACAAGTAGTCATCCACAGAGTAATTCAGTCAATTCGCACTGATAGGTGATTTCTGGTTACTGGTGACTGAGAATAAATGTACTCTTTCGATTCATAGTAAGGGTTCATTAATGTTTATAAAAAATAAAATAATATATATATATATATATATATATATATATAAAGGTGCCCTGAGAGAAAGATGTGCCATGTTTCGGCTAGGTGACCAGTGGTCACATACTAAGTTACTAAGTTACTTCGTCTTTGGACTTGTTAAGCCCGGTTGAAGGCTGGATTCGAAAATCTGTCGAAAAAAAATTATAGTAATAATTTGGAGATATGTTAGGTTAGTAACAATTATTTTTAGGCGGTGCCAACATAGATTATTTACATAAATATCTAAATTAAAGACTATAATTTAAAAAAATGTGTATTTTTTATTTTAATTATATGAATATCTAAATTGATACATATAAAGATCATATTACTCTTTTATCAAGAATTGAAAGTCTAAACAAATAAAAAATTGATTAAAAAAGGAAAGAAAAAATCTCTAAAAAAAATGAAAAAATAAACAAATGTTTTATAAAAGGAAAAAAGACCATTTTACTTGCTTTATTATATAAAAAAAAAAAAAAGGACCATAACTGATGTTAGTTGTATGATACATGAAAAACAATCAATTTTATAAATAATTGGTCATTAAAATAAAATTCACAACAAACGTATAAAAGAATTAAATAGATATTATAAAAAAAAATTAAAACACTTTAAAACCTTTTAAAAAAAACATCATAATGATATAGTAATTATCATTAAAAAAAAAGACATCATAATAATATAGTAATCCGATAAAGGAAAAAAAAAAGCATAACACATATAAAAAAAATCATAATGATATAGTAATTCTCATAAAAAAAAATAAACAATTTCATCACACATTTAAACTTTAAAAACTAACTATTAAAACTATATCAATAATAATAATAATAATAAATAAATTATCACAATAACGTTATAATTATCATATAGAACCTGTATCATATTAAAAATAGGTTTCTAAGAAATCTAAATCATACTTAAGAAACATGTTTATAAAAAAACCTTAATTATACTAATAAGTTATCATTATAATAAAGAACTAGTAATTGAGATAAAAATACAATAATGATGAATAAATAAGGAAAAAAATATGAATAATAATAAAGGAAAATGATGTTAAATATAGTAAAATAGTAAAATAGGTATTATAAGCATATATTTTTTTTAAATGGATATTTACGTAATATTATAAAAAAAAAACAGATATATTTTTAAAATAGACTTTTTATGTAATTATTTTGTGCGGATAAAGACAATTGGATCATAATATCCTTTGATTTGAAACATTCTTAAATTTTATTTTATTTTTTCATTTTCCTCACCTATTTCTTTTCACACTAATTAATTAAGAGACAAAGCACTAGCAAAATTCAACATACAAATGGATTCCAACCAAATAGGCTAGAATTTTAAAAAAAACAAACAAACAAAACTCTGAACCAAATTACTGCATAACATAAAGATCTAAACCATTAATCACAACAATTTTATTTTATTTATTTTTTTCAGGGCGAGGAATCACAATTAAAAATTAAGTACGTACAATTGTATAGATCCAAGAACACATTGCACTTATACATTACATATATTAATAGAGAAATATTACAGACACTAACTCTAATATCAATTTTAAATATTAATTTATATATACTATGTAAGTTAATATTTAAATATTGATATTTGAGTTGATATCCTTTAACAATACTGATATATCGCTTAATATTGTCTAAGCCCGGCAGCAAACAAACCGACCAAGTCCTTTAGGAGGAGCATTTCCATGATCTTCTCCATCAATCTCAATCGCTTTAGAATTATGTTTTTCCTCCTTCTTCTTCTTCGATTCCTGTTTTTTAGGAACAGTAATAACCAAAACCCCATCACTCATCGAAGCCTTGATCTCATCGACCTTGGAGTTCTCGGGCAGTCGAAACTCCCTCAGGAAGCTGCCACGTGTCCTCTCCTTGCAGTGCCACTTGTCTTCTGCCTTCTCCTGTTTTTCGTTCCTGTCTGCGCTGACGTGGACAACCCTCCCGTCACGGATTTCGAGGTTGACGTCTTGTTTTGTGAGGCCTGGAAGATCGATCTCGAAGACGTGGGCGTGAGAAGTTTCTTTCCAGTTCATCTGGGTGGTGGTAATGGTATTCCCTGAAGAGCTCAATATAATGTCCGGGTTTTGGAAGAAAAATGTTCCATTTTGGAAAGGATTTTCAGAGAGCAGAGACTGTAAGAGGTACATCTTTTTTTTTTCTTTCTTTCTTTTTTTATTTTACTTTTGTTATATTTTTTCCTTTTTTTCTTCTCTTCTGGGTTATCTCAGTGAAATGCGTTGGTGGGAGATGAGAGTTTAGAAAGGTTTTTGGTCTTTGTTTTGCTGATCTGTTTTCTGTTTTGGCTTGGCAACTTGATGATGATATATATATATATATATATATATATAAGAGAGGAAACAGCAGCTTCTTGAAATTTCTGGTTTAGTGGGGATCTTTCTTTTCTTTTTAAAACGTACGTAGAAGAATTTTTTACTTTTGGAAAATGGGATGCATTAATTCGATTGGTGCATATCTTTTTTCTTTCTTTTTTTGAAATGATGGGGGTGAGTGGAAGGTCAATAAATATATTGGAGAAGTCTCTGGGAGAGACTGGAAAACTCGGTCATATTGACTGACATAAGATATATTTGAAAGTGCCTATGATAACATTTGGCTTTTTTTGTATCGTGTCCCTAAACTTTTTAAATTTAGTAATTTAGTCTTTTAACTCTTTTTCTTGACAATCAATTCTTTGAACTTATAAGATTTGGCAATTCAATCATTTTTATTCAAATTCGATAAAATTTAAACAATTCTTTACATATAACTTACACATTATAATCCAAGATGAGCATGATTGATCTTTTGTGCTTAATTCAATACAATTTCTTTTGAACGAGATTAGACACCCAACAGGATGACAGGTGAGGGAGAATTTGGACCTACTACTGACAATCCCATATTGGGATCAATTATGCTTAATTCAATACAATTTCCTTCGAAAATTTGAACCTAATTCAATTACATTCAAACTTAAACTTAAATTTTTTAAAAAATTTATTGAAAGTAAGCAAAAATGACTAGTGTTGTCTTTCTTAGACTATAATGTGTAAGTATTGTGCAAAAAACTGTCCTAATTTTAATCAATTTAAGCAAAAATGACTAAATTGCCAAAGTTAGAAATTCAAGGATTGATTACCAGGAAAAAAAAAAAAGTTTAGAGACGAAATTGTCAAATTTAAAAAATTCAGAGGACATCCATAAACAAATAAATGATAACATATTCGACCAAATATTAGTGCTCTTTTAAATATTATTTATCTGTATTTTGTACTATGAAACTTGTAGATTAAGTAATTTTTAAGTTTTAATATTTTGTCTGTTAAATTAAAATTTTTTTAATTAATTATTAAATCAAATTGGATTTTTTTTAAAACTGTCTCTATTGAAAGAAAAAAAAAATATTCTAGTATACCGCTTGTATTCAATCAGATGTCGCTAAAACCAACAGTGACCACCAACATTGTCGGTCACTTGCACTTGCTGCCGATGGTAATTGTTAGAGTACTCTAGTAGAATATTTTGATAATCCACCAAATTATCTCTTTTTTTTTTTTATCATAGATGACCAGAAATTTCCAACTCTTATTGTCGGCATCAGTCACTTAAGTATTCTGATAGAAATTTTTAATAATCTACAACAAAGATCTTATTTTTTCAACTAAAAAATATATATCTATTTATTTATCAGTTAATAAATAAATATTTGTAAATTTAAGAATAATTTTATGTTTTATTTACTGGGTTATATAATATATATTTTACAAATATTCACATATTTGAGTTATAAATAATAATATAGTAGTACAGACATACAATTGATGTAGTTTTCAAATAGAAGATAAAGTGTGTTTTAAGATATTTTTAAGTAACTAGATTGTATGAATTCGTGAAGACAAGCGAAACAAAGCAAAAGAAAAAATGTATATATATTTAAATTTTTAAATTTAATAAAAAAACTAATTTTTCTTTAAAACTGTGCTTGAAGGTAAGGACGAAATGAGGCATTGTTGCTTTGCCTTTCATCTTTTTTAATAGTTTTCAAATTTAATAATATCCTAGAAGACGAAGTGTTTCAAGTACATTACTTTGTAAATAGTCATTGGTTCACTTTTAGACACTAAATCGGTACAATTTTCATATCTTTTTCATTTGAAAGGAGCAAAAAGAACCCCCAAAAAAAAAAAAATCTATGTTGACTAATGAGATGATACATTGATGAAATTGCCTATAATGAGATTATGTAATGGATATAACTGTGGATGATGATCATGATCCAAATAATAATTATATTTTACCATATGTTTCTCAAAATAGACCTTTCAAGTAATAGTAACCTTCAATAACTATTTCCTACAACAAGAAAAATAATAATAAAAGAGAATAAAAGATAAACACTGAAGTGCATGCT
The DNA here is from genome assembly GCA_038430175.1 of Ficus hirta. Taxonomy (NCBI): domain Eukaryota; kingdom Viridiplantae; phylum Streptophyta; class Magnoliopsida; order Rosales; family Moraceae; genus Ficus; species Ficus hirta. Next base: position 15,349,113 of record CM076594.1, on the reverse strand, counting down.
TTTGCAAAATGAAATAAAATAAAATTTATGCACGAGGTTGAGTTCAGGTTAGATAATTTAAAAGGAAAAAAAAAAACGACTTCCACTAGATGCATGTTTTGGATATTAAAAAGAGCTAAATTGAGAAACTCTCTGGTATCCAAGAGATGAACTTGACCTAGAATCCGAAGTTATATAACACTGAAAAAATGAAATTTCAGTCCAAAGTATCGAAAGCTTTTTTTATGTCAAAATTACATAAGGAGACAAAAACAATTCTTCAACAAAACATATGCACTAATAATAATCTTGTACCCCACATGGCTGGATGGGATGGCATGGATGGCATAGGGGTGGGAAGCCTTTGTAAGGTATCTCCTCTTTGCCCATCCGAGTTCGATTCCCACTGCCTTCCCTTAGGTTCCGCTCCAGTTTCGGCTATTAAAGCTTAGTTTGGTGATGACAAGGTTCCTGTCCATAAGACTGAAAAATTTTAAAAATAATGGGTCACCCCGTATCCTTTTTTCATTCACCAAAAAAATAAATAAATAATAATCTTGTAATGAGATGTATCGGATACATCGATCAATTATATACACGTGTTAATTATTTTCGTCCCTAGAGTTCTTTACAAAATGATGTCATACGGACAGAACAAAGCATAGAACGTCGTACTTTTTTCTCTTTGGTTTTTATTTGAGGAAATTGATAAGGATGCATCATTTACAATTTATAAAAAAAAAAAAAAAAGCAAAGAAATTTGCCTTTTATACATGTGAAGCTAATTGATTTAATTCTTTCCCAGAAATTTCTATGAAGTTGTGTCGAAGATGACACTTCGACAATGGCATGTGTATTATTGGTACAAGGATCTCATATGCTTTCATGCCCATCAAAAAATCAATGGTTGAAAATTTAATTTTACAGATAAATAATAATGCATTATGAGACCTACATCTTTAATTTATTAATTAAAAAAATAAAAAATAAAAAACAAAAAATAAAAACACTCTCAGATTTTGAGTCGAGAGTTCCTATCTGCACCCTACCGAGCTCCCATCCATTGAGTTAGATGTAGCGGGGTCATTATATTTACTCTTTGTAAACTCATTAAAATATATAATATATCTAATTTATTACAATGTCATGATCAAATAAAATTTTTGTTTAATTATTCTAAATATTAAGATCAAAGACTTAGAAGTTGAAGATTTTTCAAAGGATCGAAGTTCCAAAGTATATGTTACGTTAAACAATTGTAAAAATATCAACTCTTAACTTGAGAAAATGAATGACAGAATTATTACCATGAGGAAATTTCAAATGAGAAATATAACAGGACATTACTTGTTCAATTTTTATTTACTGAAATTGAACAACGAAAGGTGAGAAGAGTGACATAGGCAAAGGGTGTAAGGGGATTTGGGTAGAGAGATATTGAGAGAGTTTGATGAGTGTCTAACTCTAAAAGTGTGATGAGAATGCAAAATGTCCTATTTTTCTTCCTTAATATTTAATCTTTTATATTTATTTGTTGCATAATTGTACTCATTATTCTTATATTTTGATCTAGGTGCAAATGGAGGCATTAAATTAAAAACGTAGCTAATTGGGCGATTTTTAGCTGTTTCGAC